>BPLQ01012162.1:600000-1135180 GCA_021605075.1 Caerostris darwini | reverse complement strand
CCCTCGCGGGATCACTCGCATATCGGCATGAAGGCCCGATTTCAATCCACCCCATAAATCAGTTACGAGATCCCCTAAAGAGATATCAATGCCTGGGAACGGAACCGCTGAAAGAGCCAAACTCCTGCTCTCGGCCATGCTGCGGAGTGCGTTACATTTATTCCCAGTATTAGTCCACTGTCTGAAAGAAGAGACCACCGAAAACCTTCCTCGATCCCAAGAAAAGCACGACTGGCTCCTATGGCGCTCGGACCTTTTTAATTGTATGGCAACCATAATGAGCAAGAATCGCTCCTTTCCCCCGTCTCCCTGTCACAGAGATGCATATTTCATAACCAGATCCATTATTAAAGCCGTAGAAATGTAGTAGGACAGCCATGGCCGATTCCGTCAACGTCTTCACTGTAACAGCCAAGCTAAATCCCCTTTGCAATGGGATGGGAACTGCAGACGACGATGGCCGAGCCGACACGTCGCATCGATCCTCATACCACTTCTGAATGTTAAAGAAACGGATGTATCAAAAACTAGAGATTCATACCGGTCGACACGATGTTCCGATTCGGGGTAAGAATAAAACATTTCATACAAGATGTACAAATCGTATTTCCCTATATTGTGGAAGACTTCTACGATATAAGGAAGGTTGCGCAGAGGGTTGGGAAGTATTCCACTATACAGGAAAATTAAAATTAAACTCAAAACATAGTGCGATATATTAACTCTCACTGTCCAATCTCGTATATCATGCACTCTATTGAAATTTTTCCATCTTGAATACAAAATGAAAGGATGTACTTCTACAGAAAGACAGTTATCCATATCAGCGGGAAATAAATGCATCATGGGATATCCTTTTTCGCAACTTGCTACCTTCAAGTCATTTGCAAGCCAACGCATGTAATCAATTTCAAGGTTTGTGTAGTTTGCAAAGCGTCTCACATTTATAGCAAAAGTTATATCAATGAGCAACACGTGTTCAACCCCCCGGGCGTTAGAAAAGGGACATCAAAATCCCATCTAAAGTCAGTTTCGGCATCGCCAGAAGAAAACTCGTTATTTCCATCGATATCCGAGATCAGTTCAGCGTTCAGAGACACCTTGCTCTGAAGTTCAGCTTCAATTGTCTGCCTGTGACCATGGACGAGAGACTTATAGCCAACGGAACAAAAAAACCGCGAGCCGCCGGTATGAAGTCTCTCGGGATCGATGGAAATGCGCCATCGCGTTAGGGTTGACAATTCCATGCAAAGGCGCTCTTCTGTCCGTCTCCAGGTATTGCTCCTGATGTACATTTCCCACTCTAATCTGTATACTTTAAATCCCGGACTCAACATTTCGGAATTTTTTTTTTAAATTTTATATTACACCAGCTCAAAAATATTCACAATCACAAAGTTTATCTTTGACAGCATAAGTGTGGAAAGTCAGAATTCGAATCGATCATATATGCGTTTTATATAGCAAATGTATAATTTACATAATTTCGTTGCCATTGTTAATATTATTATTTCCTTTCTTGTGAGCTAAAGAATTCTTCCATCTCTTACGTTATAAATAATAGATATCATTCCCATACCCAGCGTGATCGTAGGATAACCTTTCCTACATTTTTTTTTATTTTTGGTTTCAAAGGGACAAGTATTATTAAAGGATATTTTTTATGTGGTTGTTTAAAATTCCAGGTTACCTGGATCTGTACTCATTCTCCACCAAAATGGCACATACGTAGAAGATTCAGCATAACCCATAGTGTACCATGGAGCCTACTTCATATTAATTACCACCGCAGTAAGAAAACACTCCCCAGGAAAGATACCTAGGGGATTAGCGCTATTTCTTCATTTGCATCCTTCTCAATTCGGAAATCCCAAGTGCTAACTACGAGGTAGATCCATGCCGGGTACCCAAAGTAACCTAATGCAATTTCGGTCCTGAACACTTAGGCAGAATGCAACTAAAAAGACAGCATGCTATGCTGCTCGTTATCGGGTTCTGGATTTGCCATCTGCCTGTAGAAGCTATAATGTTAAAATCTTACAGAGTCAGAGAAATGAAAACATAGTTTTAGTTTAAATCTGCGCCTAAGACAATATACTTCTTAGAAATTCATGTCTGCGAAACAAGAAACTTACTATAACACTATTCGATCTAAATGCATACTGCGATATTATACTAAAATGGGGCCTGAATGGCAGAGTGGCTAGCGCTCTGGCGCTCGGTACTACAGGTTTCGGGTTCGAGTCCCGGCGGCAGACAGACTGAAATTCTAATCTATTCTTTTTCTCCCTGGTCGTTATCACATTTCGGTTTTCCAGGTTGATACTTAATCACGTAGCCACCATATTGGTATTTTGCTTCTGGCGGTGTGATTGGAGATACCTTCTATCTGTTTCACTCTGGGGTCTGATGGCCGAGTGGTGGCGCTCGGTACCGTAGGTTTTGGGTTCGAGTTCTGGCAGTGCCATGGATGTGTGTAGTGGTTCGTAATCCATTTTAAACCGTAGGTCCCGGTCTAACAGGTTAGTAGAGCGTTGCGGGGGTACTGTTACTCCGCGTCCGTGGCTAAGCTGCACGCACCTCCTGGGTAGTGCTAAGTGAGTAACGTTTGTGCAGCGCTTGCCTTAAGGCATCCAAGACCAAGCCGTCTAAGTGTTTGCGAGCTGCATTAGAACAACAACATAAAAAAAAATATTATACTAAATGTGATCTACAAGTACCTAGGGGATTAGCACTATTTCTTCGAAGCTCATTTACATCCTTCTCAATTCGGAAATCTTAAGTGCAAACTACCAGGTAAATCCAAGCCGGGTATTCTAAGTAACCTAGGGCCATTTCAGTACCGAACTCGTATTTTGTATAAGAAGGTTTGGTTTGGTTTGTCGTTCTACGGTCATTTTGCGCTCACTTTAGACTAAACAGACCGGGAACTACAGTTTAAAGAGGATTCCGAACCGTATTTCTTATAAGAAGAAAAATCTCATGTGCAAATTTAGTGTTTTAATCTAAAACCACTGAATAACCCAGAATAAATAAAAATGTTTAAACAGAGGGTTCACTTTCAATTTTGTTTAAACGAATGCATTTCCCCCACCCCTGTGGACACAGCCAAAACTAAAATAAGCTAAACAATTTTATGATCCAATTCCCATTTCATTTCCTCTCAGCGCCATCTGTCGAATGTTATTATTAAGTCTCTTGCATTCTTCGGTTATTTATACAACATTTTCTGCACACCAAAACTAAATTTCGCATTGCCTTCAGAAAACTCTATCCACTTATAAATAGAAATTCTACCATGCCCAAGCATAACAAAATTCTTCTTTGTAAGGCAATGCTTCGCCCAATTCTCACATACGCTTGCCCAGTCTGGTTCTATGCAACTAAATCTAATTTAAAAACACCTGAAACGTTACAAAATATCACTCTGAATTAATTGAGTTGCAATCTAACAATCATCCCAAGCAGTTGTTTCTAAATATACCAAAGTTGTAAGTAAAGTTGTTGTATGTATGCAAAGTAAGTTTCCGAAATTTAATCCAGAAAATCAGTGCCATGTTTGCTTCATCTCATGTATGTGAACAAGTGTTTTCAACTATGAACTTTCGAAAGAATTATTTAGGAAATAGGCTGACAGATGGGCATTTAGCCTCGTTCCTTAGAATCAGTACATCTCACTTCGAACCTCACTATAAGGAACTTTTAAAAAATGAAATCGCATTTTCATTCGTCTCATTAACATATTTAAATTCTAATACTTGTATATTGATCTTAAAATTTTAGAAAATTATTTTTTGGCGCTCCAATTTTTTTTTTTTTTCCAATTTTTGGCCCGCGACGACCGAAAAAGTTTGCCCATCCCTGGACTATCGAATCCTTGTTTTAAAAATCCTTCTTTTACTGCATGTTATTGGATTCAAGATTTGCCATCCGTCTGTAGAAGTTAAAACCTTTTTTTTTAAAATGTGTGGCTAAAGCAATAAATTTATTTGAAATTCAACGCAGCTAAACAATAATCTTAATATAACAAACACTATTCGATTAAAAACTATTTTATCTAAATGCATTTTAAATATACATCTGATTAATTAAATTTATTATTTAACTAAAAATTAAAGCCGCTTTTTTAATTATTTAGATTATAAAAAGCATTTCTTAAGTTAAATGCTGCAAAAGTTCTGAGGAATTGAATTTTTTTTTCTTTGCAAATGTTTTAACTGGACAGGGTTACTTGCAACATTAAATTGATCGATTTCTTTTCCCTATCGCCTATTCAAACTCTCAGGCCAACCGAGATCCGCCAAATGTCATGATTCTTAAAAATTTAGAAATTTTCTAGTTAAGTTTGATTTGAATTTTTTAATCAAATGCTGTAATACAAGACGTTAGGCAGGGCCGGATTTAGATGAAAAGGGGCCCTAGGTTATTCCAATTATGAAGCTTTCTCACCACCTATTTTTAAGTTTGTAAATTACATGAGATATAATAAAATGCATCATTACTGTCATGTATATTAATATGTTAAATGAAGCATGTTGTGATGGGTACTGATCTTTATAAAAACTGTGGCACGGACAATAAATAAAAAAAAAGTCTAGAACATTTATTTGGACATTTATTCTCAGCACCCTATATATAACAATAACTAATCAAACTTAACACACAACATTAACAAAGAAACAAAATTAAAATAATAAAAAACTTTGACTACGAAAATAAAATATGCAATTAAAAAAATAAATTATAGTTTAAAAACACTTAAACACACGCTTTTAGAGTTAATCAAACTAAAAAGTAAAAAATAATTGTTAACATAAGAATAAAATGACTGTTCTAAAAACGTGGGGTGCTCGATATCAATCGTTATAATTTTTCACTCGTTTCATTCCGGAATGCAGAGTTAGTTTAAAAATGTCGTACAAAGCACCCCAATCTCTATCCAATTAATTAAAATATATTCAATACATTGAAGATGAAAGCAAATTCAATTCAGATCAATTTATTTCTTAATAATTCGCATTTAAATTTTAAGTATAAATTTTAAGTTTTAAACTACACCAAAAATGGAACTTTATTGAAACAAAATCCAGATCCCAAAAAAGAGAGTATTAAATTGTATATCATATTAAATTTGATGCAATCTAGTATAACAATAACAAACAAATAATAATTTGTTATTATTTGTTTATAATAATAATAATAATTTCTCATAACAAACGAACAGACCCAATGATAAGAAAGCGTTGATCTTAATCAATACATTTTTATGTTTGTTTATGAGTCATGTGTGTTGAATTTCTCCTTATTTTCGATTCAGTGTTTACTGTTTTTAGAATAGTGTGATTCTAATTTTGCAAACCATTTGAATGTAGGCCTCTCTTGATCTTGAGGCCCTAGGCTGAAGCCTAGTTAGCCTATAGGAAAATCCAGCCCTGACGTTAGGTGAACCCGACAAAAGTCACTTAAGTACACACAAGTCGTGGTTCAACTTGCATGTAACTACATAACTTAATTGTGATCAAGAACACAACAGAAAAAATCCACACTAGGTTAAATGAAAAAAATTTAACAAAATTGAAATTCTTTATACAGTCTGTTCACTACAATTTCCCAACCTCTTAAACAGGGGTGGCCAACCCAAATGGTCATGCGGCCCACTTTGGAAATGCATCATAGCACCGCGGGCCGCCTATAAAATTATATATCCCCCTATTAGATTTAGACCGGGGCCTAAATGGCCGAGTGGCTGGCGCTCGGTACCACAGGTTTCGGGTTCGAGTGCCGGTGGGGTCATGGATGTTTGTAGTGGATCGGAATCCACTTTAAACCATAGGTCCCGGTCTAATAGGATCGTAGAGCTTTGCGGGGCATTGTTATTCCACGTCCGTAGCTTATCTTCAAGTTACATGCGCCCGGTGAGTACGTCTGTGCAGCGCTTGCCTTAAGGCATCCATGACCAAGCTGTCTAAGTGTTTGCCAGCTGCATTAGAAAAAAAAAAAAGATTTAGACCCACTGTAGACATTTTTTTGAGGTGAAAAATTGAAACATAATGAGTCATTATTTTTGTGTTTACTATTATTCTTACATATAGACATGGATAATATAATAATAATGCTACTAAATGCACATTGTAAAGAAATATAGAACACTAAAAACGAAATATAAACGAAGTTGATGTTTTTCAGTACCACATGGTTCTAAACAATTACCGATGCAAAACGTAACAGCATTTGAATTTGATAAGATGCTAAACAATTCAGTGTGAGACTTATCTAGATGATCTGATCATTTTTTTTTTTGAAAACATTTAATATATTTTGTAAATGTTACAGTATTATATGTTTTATGGTATTAAAATTCATGTTTATTTTGCATATTCGAAGTCAATAAAATTAATTTAAAAGAAGTAATATAAATAAAATTTTTAAAGTCAATTCCTACTTTTCCCCCACTATATTGCAGAAAGTCCTTTATAAATAATTTTCATTCATTTTTTTTAAGTTAGAAAAGTTGAAATTTTCCTCTTACATACGGCGCCATCTATTGGTAGATACATGCAACTTAAATCTAAAAAAACCTAAAATGAATTAATTAAATTTAATTACTGAATTAATATTTGAAAAAACTGTATTAACATCCAGTGTCCTTCACTACAAGTTCAAATACATTTTTTTTAACTTGAATGGACGAATAGAAAATATTTTAAAGAAAGATTGAAAATTTGAACAAGATATATATAGGGAGAGCGTGAACTAATCGTAGGAATTGAACAAGTAGAAAATAAAATTCTGTGATTCTACGAGCAATGAAAGGCAAATAATAAACTAATGATTTGCGTAGTTTGAGAAGTAGCGAATTTCCTTGGCTGCAAAACAGAAGTAAATTTCGTTAGTGAACGTAATAAAAGTGGCAGTGGTTTGAAGGCAAGATTTATTTTTACAATTTAAAAAGGAAAATAAAAAGCCTGAAACAGCAACAAGAAAATGTAACTTGATTTTCAGTCTGAATTCAGTTAATTTTCAATTTCTTTCAGCTCCGCCACATTTGGCAGTTTTGCGCTTGATTGGCGAATGCCGTGCTATTAATATTAAGTACAGTCTCACCAGAGTTTAATTGAAAATTGATATAGGTCCAAGCAAAACGGATTCAAAGTGTCGTTATAAGGAAGATTAATAATTTCGGAAAATGGTTCCAATAATAAAAATGGTTTCAATTTTTAATAATTAAAATTTTAAATGGCATAGCATCGAAAGAAAAATGATTGTTATTTTTCATTTTATAATTTTATTAAATAAATCATTCTTTTTTAATAAAAGAGCATTTATTTATCTATTTTTCTTATTAACTCAAAGGGCATGAGACCACCGCTATGTTTCAACATTTTACAATGAAGGAGCTAGTGGCCGCCACGCGGCCAATTATCTGCGGAATAATTTTTTTTTTTCGTTCTAATGCAGCTAGCAACCAACTTAGACAATTGTCTTTGATGCCTCTAAGGCAAGTGCTGCACAGACATTCCTCACTTTGCATTACCCAAGGGGCGCGTGTAACTTGATGTTAAGCCACGGACGCGGAGTAACAATGCCCCCCGCAGCGCTCTACGATCCTATTAGGACCGGGTCCTACGGTTTAAAGTGGATTCCGAACCACTACAAACATCCATGGCTCGGGCCGGGATTTGAACCCGATAACTATGGTACCGAGAGCCAGAGCGCTAGCCACTCCGGCATCATGCCCCGCGGAATAATCTACAATAAAGAAACATGAAATTGTACAGTTACCATTTAACATTCTTTTCCCACCAAAATTGTATATAGCTATGAGTATATCCGACTAGCACCCCCTTACAAATAATCGATTCGTCAATATCCGCTTTTAAAACGTATTTTTCCCGCGCAAATTGAGGGCGAACTCGTATTTTAACACCATTTAAATCAGCGCCATTATGAATAAGGCTTATTAGTTTACATCAGTTCCGCACTAAATAGAGATAAATGAATTTAAGAAGTCCCAATGAGATTCAAATGGCTGAAAACAATGAAAAGGGATTTTAAGATTTAAATGATGAAATTCCGCGCTTCAGGTTGTTTATCACCTAGATAGCATTGAGAACTTAACAGAATAAAGTTCTCAACACTATCTAGGTGATTCTTTCCCACCCAGCCAACGATTGAATCATTTCTGTTTTATTTCTTTTCCAAACTCTCTATCCAGTGTATGTAACTTCCTTATTGTGCTCTTTCAGTTACTCGCTCAATTTATTTTAATTCTCTCCCATGTATTTTAATTACTTTCATCACTTCAAAAAAAAGATTTAATTTTAAAAAAAAAAAAACCTCCCTCTATTAAACTTTCTTTTAGTGTTTGGGCAAGATTCCTTTTAGTCTTTACTGTTTTCTTTCCCCAGCAATGCTCCTTCATCTTTCCGATGGTCAATCCAAGATAGAACCTAACGGCTGTTGCGCAGCCACGGAGCTTCAACAAAACTCAAATCAAATGATGAAATTAGAATAAGACTTGAAACATACCAACCAATGGATGCAATAAAAGTAGTTCAAGGTTACAGTTATCAAGATCTGGAGTACAAAGAAAAACAGATATTAGAGAGTTTTTGCATACCGTAAGTTAGGTTACCGTAGGACGTCCGTTAGCTTTTTCTCCCTAGCGCGCTTGCTCAGTTTCCTATGAGCATGCGTGCTAGGGAGAAAAAGCTAACGGACGTCCTACGGTAACCTACCGTACGGTATGCAAAAACTCTCTATTATCTCATTCACTCCAAAAGGAAAGCGTTTTTCTTAACCTTGAAATTGTGTTTATTGCTGAAATTGCAAGACAAGAATAAAAATATATTGCAACGCACTAGAAATAATCCTTAGATTCTTACTACGAATTCCTAGACAGACATTAAAAAATCGCACAAAAAAAAAGAATCCATTATAACAAGAAATATTTATTAGTGAAAATCCAATACAAATTGTTAAAAATAATAGTTGAATACAATAGTACAGCTGTAAAAATGTCATAGATTATTAAATAAATAACATACTTTAAATATACTATGTAACAAAGAAACATTACAAAATAAACACATTTAGTTTTAAATCTAATTAGCAGCATCATTTTTTTTATTTCAATTCAGAACTAACTAGTCTATACAAGACATGATTGCAGAGCTCTAAATATCTCGAATCCTAGAAGACTTGTACACAAATTTGTCAATACTTTTCGACTCGGAAAAGCACGCGATGATTCAAAACCATGACCTGCAGCGAATCGAATTTCACTCGAGTTCGAGTGGAATCTGGCATGCTTCAGCTGTGCACATGCAACTCAAATGCCAAATTAACGTGAAAGTCAGGATTAAATATTAAGTGAAAATACAATAAAAATCCAGAACTGAAATCAAATGCTTTGTAGTTTTCTTATTGGAGGTCTAATCATGTCGAGAGCGTAGCTGATTACCAACTAACGCTTCGAAATCGGGTCGACTCAGTAAACGGCGCATTGAATCAAAATCATTCTCTGCAGCGAATTGAGTCAACTCCATCCTGGAAACGTGTGGAACAGAACGCGCTTCAGCTGTGTACATGAATCGCAAAAGCCAGTCGACGCAGAAGTCGTTTAAGGGAAGTTGGATAGTTGGGATGTCGTTACCACTCATTTGCTGAGCAGTCATGATGTTGTCCCAACGCTTTAATCTGGCCCGAAACATGAACCTGTTGCAGGAGGTAACCTGCTGGGTTCCTGAAGGATCATCTCGTGGAATCACTCGCATATCGGCATGAAGGCCCGACTTCAACGCACTCCATAAATCAGTTGCGAGATCCCGTAAAGAGACAGCATCATTTGGCTCGGCGACCGGTGCGGTGTCTGTAAGATGGTAGCTCGGCCATTCTTTGGAGTACGTTAAATGTATCGAGAGCAATATACGCTCATCTGAAGAAAGAAACCTCCCGAAAATATGCTTCGATCCCAAGAACAGCACGAGTCGTTCTTCTGTAAAGGCTACACCTCTGATTGTATTGTAAGCGTAATGAGCAAGAATTTCCTTTTTCTTACTCTTTCTTACAGATATGCATATTTCGTACTCAAAATCCATAGGTAAACATGAAGTAACACGGTAGGACAGCCAAGGACCGATTCCGTCAACGTCCTCCAACGTGACAGTCACAAAAACAAAATTGCCCTTACCTGAGACGGGAAAATGACGATGCTGAACCGGCGGCGAGTCGATCCTCCCGAATTTTAAAGAAGCGGTTGAATTTGAAGTTGTAGAAGGATACAAGTCTTCACGATTTTGGGATTCGATGTATAAATAAAGCATTTTTTTTAAGATGTGAAGTTGGTAATAGTGTATAACTCGGGAGAGTTCTGTGCGATGCCACAGTTCGAGCAAAAGCCTAGGAATTATTCCCCTATACAGGAAAGTTAAAATGTAATGCAAAACACGTTCCGATATGGGGACCGCTACTGACCAACCCGTTATTTGGTGTACTTTATTGAAATTTCTCCATCTTGAATACAAAATGAAAGGATGCACTTCGCGAACTTCAGGAAATCCGGCGGTAACTAGACTCATCCTGCGATATTCAGTTTCGGACATCATAAGCAACAAGTCGTCCGAGAGCTGGTTCAAGTTTTCCATTTCAAGGTTTGTGTACTCATTGAAGTGTCTCACATTTATAGTAAAAACAAATTCAAAAATCAAATGGTGGAAAGTAGTGGGCATTACAAAAGGAACAGTAAAATTCCATGCCAAGCGAGTTGTGCCATCGCCAGAGGAGAACTGGTGATCTTGATCAATAATCGAAAGCGTTTTATTGTCTATAGATGCAGTGCCCGAAAATCGAGCTTCAATTGTCTGCCTGTGAGCAGGGACGAGCGAGTCATAGCCAACAGAACAGTAAAACCGCGAGCCACCTTTCGCATCTCGCACGGATTGGATGAAAATGTGCCATCGCGTTAGGGTTTCCATTTCCGTGTGAAAAAACTCTTGCGCCGGTTTCCATATATTGCTCAGCACTGTTATTTGCCACCTCAATCTGTAGTCTCTAGCTCTCACTTCACCGTGATGGGGATTCTGCATAGCGGGAGATTTTTTTGGTTTTGTTTGTTTGTTTGTTTGTTATTACGCAAGTTCAAAAAGATTCACAATCACGTTTCTTTGACAGCATAAGTGTGGGAAGTCGGATCAAGCCTATATGCGTTTTGCATTCGAACTTAAATAGCGAATGTATAATTTACATAATTTCATTGCCATTGTTAATATTATTATTTCCTTTCTTGTGATCTAAAGAATTCTTCAATCTCCTATCTTATAAATAATAAATACCATTCTCATGGCAGAATACAGTTTTTATCTCTAGATTCAAAAGGACAAGTAGGATTAAAGGTAATTTTTTTATGTTGCTATTTAAAATTCCAGGTTACTTCGATCTGTACTCATTGCCACAAAGATGGCACATAGGTAGAAGATTCAACTTAATCCAGAGCATACCATGGAGCCTATTACATATAACCTAAGAATTCCCTAAGTAACCTAATGCAATTTCAGTCCTGAACACTTGGACAGAAGAGCCTGATGGCCGAATGGCTAGCGTTCTGGCGTTCGATACCACAGGTTTCGGGTTCGAGTCCCGGTGATGCCATGGATGTTTGTAGTGGTTCGGAATCCACTTTAAAACGTAGGTCCCGGTCCTAATAGGATCGTAGAGCGTTGCGGGGGTATTGTTATTCCGCGTCCGTGGCCAATTATTATAACCAGACCGGGCTACTTGCAACATTAAATTGATCGATTTCTTTTCCCTACCGCCTATACAAACTCTCCGGCCAACCGAGATCCACCAAATGTCACAGTTCTTAAAAGTTTAGAAATCTGCTAGTCAAATTGGATGTTTTGCTTTGATCTCTTTTTGATTTTGGAATCAAATGCTTTAACAGAAGACGTCAGGTGAATCCGATAAAAATTACTTTAGATATATACGCACCAGTTGATCTTCAAGTTGCATATAATTACATAACTTGAGGCAAAAAAAAAAACCCACTAGTTTTGGGGGAAATATTTAACACAATTGCAATTCTGTATAAAGTCTGTTCTTTACAATTTCCCAAACCTGTAAACTATTCCACAAATATTTTAAAGACACGCCATTTTCCTCAGAAAATTTTAATCTCTTCCATTTCTGCCCTCATAAAAAATTTACCATTGAAAAACAAAATGTTTTTTTTTTGTTCCAATGCAGCTAGTAAACACTTAGACAGCTTGGTCTTGGATGCCTTAAGGTAAGCGCTGCACAGACGTTACTCACGTTGCATTACCCAGGAGACACGTGTAACTTGAAGATAAGCCACGGACGCGGAGTAACAATGCCCCCGCAACGCTCTACGATCCTATTAGACAGGGACCTACGGTTTAAAGTGTATTCCGAACCGCTACAAACATCAATGGCACCACCGGGACTCGAACCCGAAATCTGTGGTACCGAGCGCCAGCCACTCGGCCATTCAGGCCCTGAATGTATAGTCTATTATACACTCAAGAGCCAAACTTTATGACCACCGGTCAATAACGAGTTGGCCCACCTTTGGTGCGCAACACAGCTTCAACCCGCCTTGGCATGGATTAATACCACCACTTAATACCACTTCCACCTGATCACGTGCCTTCCACGTCATCCAGGCGAGTTCATTGCAAAATGCAGGGGTGGCCATAATGTTTTGGCTCTTGAGTGTATATACACAGTCCAGTCACATTAATGTGACCACCTGTCAAAAGCCAGAATATACACTCTTCTTTATATTAGGTTGGGGAAAAAGAAATCCATTATTTTTATATGAACTTCAGGACTTTATTTAACATGCTTCGGATTGTCCGATTTGGGTCAAATATGCACCGTTTTGTTGTATGATTTGTTGCCATTTTAAAGGTAACTTCATAATGCCTCTCTCATAGAAGTCCTGGTCTCTATTTGCAAAAACTCTAGTAGTCGATTTTCACAATCCTCCCTAGATGCCAATTTTTATCATTAAAGAAATTTTGCAATGCAAGAAAAAAGATGATAATCGCTTGGTGCCAAGTCCGGACTGTATGGCGGATGCATTAAAACTTCCCAACCAAGCTCCCGAAGTTTCTGGCGAGTCACTGTAGATGTGTGTGGCCTAGCGTTGTCCTGGTGGAACACGACACCTCTCCTGTTGGCCAATTCTGGCCGTTTCTGGTCAATCGCTATCTTCAAACCGTCCAGTTGTTGACAGTAGAGATCAGAATTTAGCGTTTGGCCATATGGAAGCAACTCATAATAAATAATCCCCTTCCAGACCCACCAAATGCATAACAGAACCTTCCTGGCCGTTAGTCCTGGTTTGGCCACCGTTTGAGGTGCTTCACCTCTCTTTGACCACGATCGTTTTCGCACAGGGTTATCGTATGTGATCCATTTCTCATCTTCAGTCACCATCCGTTTAAGAAATGGGTCTATCTCATTCCGTTTGGCCAAGGCTTCGCAGATGGAAATTCGATCCATCATGTTTTTTTCTGTTAATTGGTGTGGCACCCAAACATCGAGCTTCTTTTTGAATCCAGCTTTGTGTAAATGGTTTAAAACTGTTTTATGGTCGATTTTTAGCTCCTGGGCGATGTTACGACTGCTAACATGCCGGTCAACTTCGATCATTTCTCCGATTTTATCGGCATTTTCGACGACCGGCCTACCTGTGCGAGTGCATCTTTAACATCAAAAATTCCTGAACGGAATCTACGAAACCAAAATTGCAAAATTGGCGGTTACAGTATCGGAACCATAAACACCATTCACAATTTTAGCCGCCTGGCTTGCATTTTCGCCTTTGTCAAAGAAAAACTGTAAAATGTACCGAATTTTCTCTTTGTTCACTTCCATTTTTAACACCCTGTAACTCCCAACTGAATGGACCAAACAAAAAACAGAAAAAGAATTATTTTAGTACGAAGTGCCACCTTTCTAACGAGCATAAATCTGAAATTGTTTAATTGATACTTTACGTGATATCGATCACTACAGCCATCTATCGAAAAAATAATGGATTTCTTTTTCCCCAACCTAATATTTTGGCTTTAAGTGGAGTGTGGAATGTAGTATTAAGTGGAATCCTTTATATACAGTCCACTGCAATGTGCTCCCGCCTGCCTTTTGTGAATGGTTATTTCACGTTGACGTCGGAAGTAGGTGGTGGTCACATTAATGGGACTGAACTGTGTTTTAAGCCTCGGAAATCCTCTGATTTGAAAAAATATGCTAAAAACGTTCTTTACCAATCTCGAATTAATAGCACTGACGAACTAAGAGTCGAATTATAAGTTGTCGGTAATAAGAGATTCACGTTCTGTGAAGCAATGGAGAATCGAGATTCTAGCTGCAATCTATGTCGTTGTCCATTACTACTCTGTGTTGTTGGCGCCAAACATCATAAGCCATTTTGAAAAGAAATGCTTCATTTTTCAAGCTGTAAATAAATGTAAATTAAATTTTTCTAAATGTTTGGCATTTCTATTCTGATAATAAATTTTCTGGGCCTGAATGGCCGGGTGTCTCGGTGCCACAGGTTTCGAGTTCGAGTTCATCCAGGCGGTGCCATGGATGTTTGTAGTGGTTCGGAATCCACTTTAAGCCGTAGATCCCGGTCTCCTATGACTGTAGGAGCGTCACGGAGCCAAATTCAGACTTCTACCTAAGGGTGCTCCATCACAACACAAGCTGCACCCATCTTCCCTCCTTCCATGAGGGATACGACAACAACAACAACAATAAATTTTCTTGCGTCCTATTTTCCCTCCAAAAGGATTACAACATAAAATATTCATTCATATGAACTTATCATAATATTTTATTCTATTTCATACAAAATGATAAAAATTATTAACAAAATAACATGTTTTGTATCTAGTTATCATGAGTAAGCACATAATTCAATAAATGTGGGACTTGAGAAGAAAAAAATATGCAAAATCGCTTCGTAACTTATTTACGTTTTCTAAATAAATGCGCCAAATAGGAAAAAGAAGCCAAGCGACGATGCAGCACCAATTCTGGTACGAAAAGAACGGTAGAACAACTTTCTGTTCCTTTAGACTACGACCCGCCGGTGTCATCAATCAGGCCGCGACAGCGAATAGCATATTGTTGCAGTAATAAGTTGGATAAAGATAACAGAGAGTTTTTGCATACCGCATTTTGGACGTCCGTCAGCTTTTTCACCCTATGCATGCGTATCTGTAATAATGTTTGCTATGAGTAAGCGCGCTAGGGAGAAAAAGCTGACGGACGTCCAAAAAAATTGGTCTTACTTTTTGGGCACAGTAGTATGATAAAACTCTTTTTTTTAATTACTTCATTCGAATTCTCTTTTAATTACTGACATTCGAATTTAAAGGGGAAAAATCATGATTTTTTACTGCCGAATCACAAAATTCCTTCTTTTAAAAAAAAAAAAAGAAAGGAAAAGAAAAATGTGAAAAAATTTCGTTTAGAAGTATTTTCTGCAAACCTTAGCAGTCATTTTGAAGCAAAAGGAAGAAAAAAAAGGCTCCAAAAGAATGCAGTTTCATTAACTCTCTTCTGTAAATGTGACGAGTGGAATTGCTCCTGAAGGAGCGGAATGTTCCAGAAATGTGCCGACTCGGTTTTGGAATGCAGGGAATTCGCCGTTCGATACCGAATTTCTCCTCTCTGCTCTTTTTCTGATTCACTTCTGTTTTCTTACTCAGCATTTTGTAATTGTTTTGGAATTCAGTTTTAGTCCATAGGTTTTTACTAACTTTTGCATATAGAGCAAGTTTATACGTTAACTAACTGAAAAATGTAATTTGTTTCTCATTTAAATTACAATTTTTTTTCTTAATTTCATGCAAATGTTAGTAAAGTAAAACTATTTAAAGTAAGAATTTTATAATAAAATGCGCAAAAATTACAGATTTTATGCAGTTTAAATGGTGCCTGATGGCTAAGTGGCTGAATGTCTGATGGCTGAGTGGTGCTCGGTATCACAGGTTTTCGGGTTCGAGTTCCGACAGTGTCCTGGATGTTTGTAATGGTTCGGAATCCACTTTAAACCATAGGTTCTGGTGTACTATGGCTACTTCTACTACACCACATTATATCACCCTGGAACTGAGTTGACCCTTTACAGTTTGGGAATGAAGTGGGTGAGAAGTCTGACTGGTCTCTGTGACGCTCTACGGTCATATGCAATGCAGACATTTATCTTTATGCCATAAGCAAGGACTGCACCGCTCTTATACATTTAGCGCTACCCAGGGGGCGTGTGTATGCTACGGACGCGAGTAACACTACTTCCACTAAGCTCTACGATCCTATTAGACCGGGGTCTACAGCTACTACGGCTACAGTCATAGTAGATAGCCATACTACGGCTGATCTACTATGACTGTAGAACGTTGGCCGTAAGGCTGACAACACTACCCTGTGAAAACAGAAAACATCTTATGACTTGAAATCTTCCATTAGGCAGGCGGCCTTAGCCCACCAACGGGCTACTGATGAGGAGTATGATGAGTACTAATATAATAGTATGGGGCCTAATGGCCGAGTGACTAGCGCTTTGATACTCGGCACCACAGGTTTCGGGTTCGAGTCCCGACAATATAAAAAACAACAGTTAAACCCTAATATTTACAGTCACAGTGAGAAGATTTCAAACGTTTCAAATGGCAACGCTTATTTTTTCTTCTTGAAATGTGATTTCCATAGCAAAAAAAATCATAAATAACGTTGCAGCAGTACCTGTAGCATGAAAATCGCCGGTGCTACACAAAATAAGAAGAAAAGTGAAAACAACCACGACAGAGAACCAACAGAAAGCAAAACATCTTATTGTATTTCACAAAATTTCCACTTGACCTCTTTCACTGGCGAGGGTATTTTACATGCGGCACTGAAGCCCGTACCATGGCAAGCGGAATCTGTTGAACCCGACGTCTGATGGCATCTTTCAAATCAGATGCAGTTTGCTAATTAGATTCATACACTTTGAATTCCAGGTATACCCACAGTCAGAAATCTATGGAAGTGAGATCAGTGGACAGTGGTGGCCATGAAAACGTAAAATGGCGTGAGATAATTCTGTGACCAAAATGTTTTGCCAAGAAACGTTTGACAGAAGACGTCACAAATGAAGAAGTGCCATATTGCATCCACACGATGTCATAAAGAGCATTTCGCTGTAGGGATATCTGAAATCTAAAGTGTATGCATTAACTTCGCAAACTGCATCTGATTTGAAAGATGCCATTAGACATTGGACTGAACATATTGCTCTATGGTACGTGTTTCAGTGCCTTATGCAAAGTGCAATCGTGTGTAAAGGTGGCCATGTGAAAAATTTGTGAACTACATAAAAATGGTTTGTTTTCTGCTGCTCTTCTAATGATTGTGCAGGCATAGTAGAGTGGTTATTTATCTGTCTTCTGGGTAATTGGTCTCGGCAGCAGTACTCTAAACTATTGATGCAGTCCAGCGTGTTTAATTTTGGGGTAATGATGGCCGAGTGGCTAGCGCTCTGGCGCTCGGCACCACAGGATTTGGGTTCTAATCCCGATTGTACCATGGATGTTAGTAGTGGTTCGGAATCCTCTTTAAATTGTAGGTCCCCGTCGTAGATCGTTGATTATAATCGTAGATCACAATGATCGTAGAGTGTTGGATAATATATGATCGTAGAGCTTTGTCGCCCATCTTGCGTCCGTTCAACTTCACTCACATCATTCCTAATCAGTAAAGGGGCAACTCAACTCTAAGCACAGTGATGTGGTGTGATGTGATGTGATGTAATGTGGTTAGTAGTCTGTTTAAGCCTACTACACTACATCACATCACATCATTTTAGTGATACAAGTAACGTTCCAACGCTATTGATGTTTTTTCGCTACGGCGATCACATTCCAATGAAAAAAAAGTAAGTATTGGGATTTGAAATTTTCGAAATTGTGTCGCTGTAACAATAACTGTTGTTTTTCACATAACTCTTGAGCGCATTACATCAAACCAAAATTTTATTTAGCTACTGTGAATGGTATGATAGCTAGGGATTTATATATCGAGAAAAATAATTTTTATAATCACTCTGTATTCGATAAATATAAATAATTAATTAGTTTATTTAAGAAAGAACATTTTAACATTTTTTTTTTAATGTTCTGATTTTTATTCTGTTGTATAAATTGGTTTGTGAATTTATTTATTTTATTTATGTTTTTTTTTTTTAATTGTTATTCTGAATTTTATTCTGTTGTATTAATAGTTGACACAAATTTATAATGAATATTTAATTTAAAATCATATTTCACTTTCTTATCCTATCCAATCCATGTTACATTTTCTGTTTCCTCTAAAAAAATTTTTTAACTCTCCATCTCCAAAAATGTCTGCCATTCCTTCCTCAAGAAAACAGCGTCAATTCATCTTCGCCACTGGAACAACGCGGACGTGTTTGGATCATTTAGTTGCCAAGTTACAGTCTGGTGAAAAGAATTCACATTTAATGAAATTAAATTCCAACGGTTAACCTGTAAAGTCGAAACGCGATCGCTGGTTGAAGAATGGAGAATTCAGTTTAACTCTCTCCGCTAATGAAATAGCTTCGTAATGACTTCTGTTGCAGCGAAGAGTCATTTTAAATCATTTTAATTATGGCGTAACCGTTTTAGTTAACAACTTCTTCGTTTCAGTTACTCGTGGATACACTCTTCTGCGTGCAAGCAAAAATGTCATTAACAGAATTCCGGGAATTCTTTTCCCAGATAAAAGATTATGCTTTGTTAAATTTGTGTATTGTAAAATGTCCTTTGAGATTACTGAATCAACATTGTATTACATTAGTATCATGTATTTGGTAAAATAATGTCCTTGGTGGTAATGACCAGTCTAGAAATTGTCCTTTCAACGTATTTTTTAATCGTGAATCTTTGTAAAAGTTTTGTTAATAACATAAAAAGTTTTATTAAAAACATAATTTTTATTTTAAAAATAATATAATATTTTCTTATATTCATACCATAGTGATCTGGTGATCTGGTTCACAGTGCATTAGGTTTTCGAATTATGGGAATTAAGTTCGAAACTCTGTTGATGTTTATTTGAAGGCTGCCATGTTAATGTCGAGGCTGGGTAGGATAAATCCGTAAGATGGAAAGTCATTTCGTTGAGGACGAGGGAAGGGGGTGTTCCTTTCATAATGCGTGTGCAGCATCCATCACATTGTTTATAGATAATACTGAATCTGCTACATAGTCATCAAAAGTCTTAGCTGGATTAGCTGGTAATAGATTAACATCTACGAATAACATATTCCTATACTAGAGCTCTGGCGCTCGGTGCCACAGACCTCGGATTCGTGTCCCGGAAGTACTATGAATTAATGTAGTGGTTCAAAATCGACTTTAAACCGTAGATCCCGGTCTCATATTTTCTGTTCCTCGGAAATTTTTTTAACTCTCCACCGCCAAAAATGTCCGCCAAAGTTTCTCAAGAAAGCAGCATCCTGGAACAACGCGAACGTGTTTGGATCATTTAGTTGCTAAGTTACTAGTGGGGAAAAGAATTCACATTGAATTAAATTAAATTCCAACGGTTAAGGTATAAAGTCGTACGCGATCGCTGCTTGAAGAATGGAGAATTCAATTTAACTCTCTCCTCTAATGAAATGGCTTCGCAATTGCTTCTTCTGTTGCAGCGAAAAGTCATTTCGAGTCTTTTAGATGGCGTAACCGTTTTAATGAACAAGTTCTTCGTTTCAGTTACTTGCAGATACACTCTTGTGCGCAAGCAAAAATGTCATTAACAGAATTCCGGAGATTCTTTTCCCAGATAAAAGATTATGCTTTGTTAAATTTTGTGTATTGTAAAATGTCATTTGAAATTACTGAATCAACATTGTATTACATTAGTATCATGTATTCTATAAAAGACTAATCTCCTTGGTGGTAATGATCAATCTATAAATGATTCTTTTAACGTAATTTTAAATCGGGAATCTTTGTAAAATTTTAATCAATAATATAAAAGACAAAAAAAAAATTTTTTTTTAAAGGAATATAATAGCTTCTTATTTTCATTTCTTCGTATGTTCCTACCATAGATCTGAAGTGACCTGTTTCGTAGTAAAACTCTGGTGATGGTGACTTGAAAGCTGCCGTGATAATCTAAGCTGGGTGTGATAAATCATTAAGATGGAAAGTCATTTCATTGAAGGCGAGGGGAAGAATCCTCATTCCATGTTGTATCTGCAGGTGCTCAGCATCCCTCACTGTTACCCTAGATAATACTGAATCTGCTACATATATGAATCTGCTACATATATGAATCTGCTACATATATGAATCTGCTACTTCTCTGTCTTTATTGGCCGTTTTCAATTTTCTTCTTGGTCTGCCTAGGGCCGAAGATTTTTGTTCTACAGGTACAATTCCAAAGCTATTTATGGTTTTTAACAATGGAGATCACATCCCAATTAAAAAGTAGGTGCTGCCATTTGAATTTTTCGAAATCGGTACACTTATAACCGTAAGTGTTAAAGCTTAACTGTTGTTTTCCATATGATTCTTGAGCGCATACCTCAAACAAAAATTTTAAAATTCTTTTATCTGAAGTATTTTAACAGCTATTGAATAAATTGGGATAAAGCATCCTCAACGAGCATAAATCTGAAAGCATCGAGTCAAATCAAACTAAGCTCAAATGCGATTCAGTTTCTGTGAATAGCATGATAGCAAGGGACTCATATATCGAGAATTTTTTTTATAATCATTCTGTATTTACTAAATATAAATAATTTATAATCTTATTTAAAAAAGAGCATTTAATAATTTTTAAAAAAAATTGTTCTGAATTTTATTGCGTTGAAGAATGATTGGCATAAGTTTCGAATGCATGTTCAATTTAAAATCGGATTTCACTTTCTTATCCCCTACATGCTTCATTTTCTGCTGCCCGAAATTTTTTTAACTCTCCATCGCCAAAAATGCCCGCCAAAATTTCTGAAGAAACACTGCGTCCATCCATCTTCGCCATAGAAACAACGCGAACCTCGCGTTTGGATCATTTAGTTGCCACGTTACTGATGTGGAAAAGAATTCACATTTAATGAAATTAAATTCCAACGGTTAGCGTATAAAGTCGAAACGCGATCGCTACTTGAAGAATGGAGAATTTAGTTGAACTCTCTCCTCTAATGAAATAGCTTCTTAATTACTTCTTCTGTCGCAGCGAAAAGTCATTCCGAATCTCTGAGATAGTGTAACCGTTTTAATGAACAAGTTCTTCGTTTCACTTACTTGCAGATACAATCTTGTGTGCGAGCAAAAATGTCATTAACAGAATTCCGGGAATTCTTTTCCCAGATAAAAGATTATGCTTTGTTAAATTTGTGTATTGTAAAATGATTTCAAGATTACTAAATCAACATTGTATTACATTAGTATCATGTATTTGGTAAAAGACTTAATGCTCTTGGTGGTAATGACCAGTCTAGAAATGATCCTTTTAACGTAATTTTTTAATCGTGGATCTTTGTAAAAGTTTTATTAGTGATATGAAAAGCAAAAAAAATTTTTTAAAAACGAATATAATATTTTCTTATATTCATATCATCGGTCTGAAGTGAACTGGTTCATAGTGCATTAGGTTTTCGAATTGAAGGATTTCAGTTCTAAACTATGTTGAGTTTTTTTTAAAGGTTCCCGTGCTAATGTCGAGGCTGCGTTTATTAAATCCGTAAGATGGAAATCCGTAAGTTGAGAACGAGGAGAAGGGACATATTACATATTTCGTGTGTAGCATCCATCACTTGTTTACCTTAGATCAGGGACGGCCACCCCGCAGCCTGCCCTGAACATTTCTTCGGCCCGTGAGATTAATCCCACTACACAATCTATTTATTTTATGATGGCCAAAGGAGTGAAAACCAATGGATTATTACGTGTGCATCCCTCTATTCAAACATTAGCTGCCGAAATGATGAGAAGAAATGAACTTCGATATTAGAATAATATTCTTGCGAATACATAACAGATATTGCCTGTTTTATTGACAAGTTCGCAGAATAAATATATTACATTTTGTGAACTCATGATGCTATTCTTTTTAATTTCATTTATATTTATATATTTTTTATATTTCATTTTGAGTGTTCTATATTTCTTTACAATGTGCGTTTAGTACAGTTATTATTATTATATTATTTATGTTCACATGCAAGAATAACAGTAAACACAATAATAATAAAACTCATTATGTTTCAGTTTTTCACACCAAAAATGTCTATAGTGGGTCTAAATCTAATAGGGGGATATATAATTTTACAGACGGAAATAAAATAATATTAATAATTATATTATTTATAATTTATACATGCTACCTGAGGAGTGGCCCGCAAGATCGGTTAGGTTGGACACCCCCGCCCTAGATAATACTGAATCCATTACATATTTTAATGACAAATATGTAACAGATTCATTATTATCTAGGTTAAGTTTGATGGTTAGCTGGCAACATTAACATTTGTCAGTAACATATTCACATACTAACGCTGTGGCGCTTGGTGCCACATACGTCGGGTTCGTGTCCCGACGTTGCCATAAATGTTTGCCGTGGTTCGAAATCTACTTTAACTGTATGTCCCGACTAAGAGAGCGCGAATAAGGAGAGAGTTGTGCGACGAGTCCACAAAGAGTGTTGTTTTGCACTTTTTCGTTGAAGTGACTGAACAGGCCGGATTTTCCGTCTGTTTTCAAAGTGAGCCCCTTGTGATTTCGTGTATCACGACATGGTCTGCCACAGACCTGGTGAAACAGATTCGACATAGACTTGAGAATCTTGAAAAATCCCCGTCCCTGGAGTGAACTGCACTTGCGAATCAAATTTATTTATTTATTATTTTTTTTTTGTAGATAGTAAATTATAATAAATCTGTACAATACGTATTCGTAGATATTGGTAATAATCACCAATCTGTATATATATGTATAATGCTTGTAAATAAAAATTAATAATTCCTATGAATTTCCCTCTTCTTGGAGCCGTTATAGGTCTAGTATAGGCCGAGACATTACAATATACATGAGCCATTATTTATTATGCATGTTTAACAATTCATAAACTTTCAGAGATTTTTATAAATTCGTTCGTACTTGGGTTAATGACTTATTTATTTTGTTTTAACTTTCAAAAATAATTTATTAATTATATTTTACGAAATTTTTTTTACATCTGCAAATAATCAAATATTCTTTGTTAAAAGTATTACAAAAATATGTTTTATTGTAGGGACGTTATTTGAGAATATCACACTTAAGAACAATAATATAATTGTAATTTGAAATATAGATATGTATTATAAGATTGAATTACGTTTGTAATAGATACTATAAATCCAGTTGTGGATAATTCTAAAACATATTACTTTTTTAATTCTTTATAAAGGAATTACATTAATTTTTCACGGCTGATAGCCAATTGACTGGCGCTCTGGTACCACAGGTTTCAGGTTGGAATCCTGGCGTTGGCATGGCTGTTTGTGGGTGGTTCGGAATCCACACTAAACTGTAGGTCACGGTCTAATAAGTCCAAATGACCAATAGAGCAACAAACCAAAACCTCGAAACATCCGAAAACGCTAGGAGTACGAATATATGACACAAGCAATCATGCAGCAGAACTTCTCTAGAACTTGGTCTAGTTCTGCTACCCTCTACAAACCAAACCACAGGTCTAGCATCCATGTTTTTGAAGTTCGTATAAATGAAAGCCATTGCATTTGTGAACTAAATATAGCCAAAAACAGAATCAATTTCTATAAGCAATAAAAGAGAATCAAAATTTACATAGAAATTAAATTTAACCTATAATCCAAACAATTTATCAGTTTTAATTAGATCATCAATTTTAGTCAAAGAACTTTCATTTCAATAAATTAAAAAAATATTTTAATAAAATAACACTTAAAAATCAGTTAATTAAACGGAATGATAGTTTTGTTTCCCAATTTGAAACGTAACAAAGTTGTTTAGCTTCGAATCACATGCATTCATCTATTTAAAACCCTCAGCGGAAACAAAGACAATGCACAAGAGTAGACACCTCATTACCATTTTACATCGTATCACCATTCTCAAATTGTCACGTGACGCCGCTCGACCAAACGGAATATTCTAATTGCGCGCGGACGTGAGTATTGCCATTTCCGCCTTTCACTGTATCGATTGGGAAATGGCTTTTACTGCTCCCTGCTCGTGGCTGCGATGTTCTAGAGGGCCGAGATCTGTAACCAAAAGTGGATCATTAAGATGAAAATGGCTCGCAGAAGTGCTCCATTAAATAGATTAAACTGCTTCAACAAATGGAAAGTTTCCCTGGCGGACGGAATACGAACTCTTTTGGGGTTTTTTTCTTCTACAAGGGAAAGATTCATTAAGTAGTGGCAATTTCACGTTTAAAAGCGTTGTCGTTCGGCTTTCGAAATTTTAAATGGGCACGTTTTCACCATAGTGGAACCTGATAAGAATATTGAAGGGGGGTTTCTGAATAGGGAAAATATAGGTTCAACATTTCCATTGGAAAATGGAAAAAAGAACACTGAATTGGGAGAGAAACTCTTCTGCGAATATTGATTTTTGTGGAAAAGTTACAAAGTTTTTGGGATAATAAATTTTTCGTTTAAATCACCACGACTATAAATAAAGTTAGTTTGCTTCTATAGTTTTTCTGTTTTATAAATGTATTGTTATATTTTAATTTAAAATTTAAAATTATTTAATGAATTTGGAATAAAATTTGCAAACAAACTTTTTGTGATAAATTTTCTGTTCGAAACAACCACGACTTCAATAAAGTTAGTTTGTTTCTATAATTTTATGTTTTGTAAATGTTTTGTTATATATTAAATTAAAATTTAAAATTATTTATTGAATTTGGAATAAAAATGTGCAAAATAAGGATATATTTTTAATAAAGAAGAACGGCATAGTAAAATATTTGTTTGAGAGGTCTGAATGGCTGGCTAGCACTCTGGCTCTCGTTAACACAGGTTTCGGGTTATTGTTAAAGATTAGTGGTTAAGTTAGTGGTTCGGGTTAGTTAATTAAAGTTGATTCTGAACGCTAACCCCGGCGGTGCCATGGATGTTCGTAATTCACTTTAAAACTGTAGATTCCGGTCTAATAGGATTGTAGCGTGGTTCGGGGGTAGTGTTACTCCGCGTCCATAGCTTATTTTCAAGCTGCACGCACCTCCTGGGTTGTGCTAAATGAGTAACTTCAGTGCAGCGCTTGCCTTAAGGCATCCAAGAAAACTGTTTAAGTGTTTGCCAGCTGCATTAGAAAAAAAAAGTCTAGTATCCATGCTTTTGAAGTTTGTATAAATGAAAGCTACGGCATTTGTAAACGAAATATAGCCAAAAACAGAATCAATTTCTATAAACAACAAAAGAAAATTAAAATTTACATAGAAATTAAATGTCACTAATAATCCAAACAATTTATCTGTTTTAATTTGATCATCAATTCATTACTTTCATTTCAATAAATTAAATATTTTAATAAAAGAACACTTAAAAATCAGTTAATTAAACGGAATGTTAGTTTTGTTTCCCAATTTGAAATGAATTCATTTTAAACCGCTGCTATTCCAATGCATTAATCTATTTAAAATACTGAGCGGAAACAAAGACAATGCACAAGAGTAGACACCTCATTACCATTTTACATCGTATCACCATTCTCAAATTGTCACGTGACGCCGCTCGACCAAACGGAATATTCTAATTGCGCGCGGACGTGAGTATTGCCATTTCCGCCTTTCACTATATCGATTGGGAAATGCCTTTTAATGCTGGCAGCGATGTTCTAGAGGGCCGAGATCTATAACCAAAAGTGGATCATTAAGATGAAAATGGCTCGCAGAAGTGTGCCATTAAATAGATTAAACTGCTTCACGACAAATGGAAAGTTTCCCTGGCGGACGGAATACGAATTCTTTGCAATTTTTTTTTCTACAAGGGAAAGATTCATTAAGTGGTGGCAATTTCGCATTTAATAGCGTTGTCGCTTGGCATTCGAAATTTTAAATGAGCACGTTTTCACCATAGTGGAACCTGATAAGAATATTGAGGGGGGTGGGGGGAGATGTTTCTGAATGGGAAAAATGTAGGATCAACATTTCCATTGGAAAAATTGAAAAAAGAGCCATGAATTGGGAGAGAACTCTTCTACGAATATTGATTTTTCTGGAAAAGTTGCAAACGATTTTTTTGCGATAATAAATATTCCGTTTGAAACACCACGACTTGAATAAAGTTATTTTGTTTCTATAATTTTCTGTTTTATAAATGTGTTGTTATATCTCAACTTAAAATTTTAAATTGTTTAATGAATTTAGAATAAAAGTTGCAAAATAAGGACTTTTTTTTAATAAAGAAACACAGCATAGTAAAATATTTGTTTGAATTTGATATTTTTATTAATTGGGATTTATTTTATCATTATATATTGCTTAAACAAGCTTTTAATTAACTTATTTTTTAAAACTTTTATTAACAAATTGATATTAAATAGTTTTATCTTTATTTAATTAACCTTGTTAATTATTTGAGGAAATAATAAAATTATTTTTACAGTTATTTGATGAAACTGTTAATATATATAATTATTATTTATATATTTCATAATATGTATAATTTATTATATATATACACTGAAGTGACAAAAGTCATGGGATACCTCTTAATATCGTGTCGGCCCTCCTTTCGCCCGGCGAAGTGCAGCAACTCGACGTGGCATGGACTCAACAAGTCGTTGGAAGTCTTCTGCAGGAATATTGAGCCATGCTGTCTCAATAGACGTCCATAATTGTGAAAGCGTTGATGGTGCAGGATTTTGGGCACGAACAGACCTCTCGATGATGTCCCATAAATGCTCGATGGGATTCATGTCGGGCGATCTAGGTGGCCAGATCATTCGTTGGAATTGTCCAGAATGTTCTTCAAACCAATCGCGAACAGTTGTGGCCCGGTGACATGGCGCATTGTCATCCATAAAAATCCCATCGTTGTTTGGGTACATGAAGTCCATGAATGGCTGCAAGTGATCTCCAAGTAGCTGAACATAAGCATTTCCAGTCAATGTTCGGTCCAGTCGCACCAGAGGACCAAGTCCATGCCATGAAAAAACAGCCCACACCATTACGGAGCCACCACCAGCTTGAACAGTGCCTTGCTGACAGTTTGGGTCCATGGCTTCGTGGGGTCTGCGCCACACTCGAATCCTACCATCAGCTCTTACCAACTGAAATCGTGACTCATCGGACCAGGCCACGGTTTTCCATTCATCTAGGGACCAACCGATATGCTCACGTGCCCACGAGAGTCGCTGCAAGCGATGTCGTTCTGTCAGTAAAGGCACTCGAGTCGGTCTTCTGCTGGAATAGCCCAAGAAAGCCAAATTTCTCCGCACAGTTCTAACAGACAAGTCCCTTGTACGCCCCACATTGATTTCTGCGGTTATTTGACGCAGTGTTGTTTGTCTGTTAGAATTTACGACTCTTTGCAGACGTCGCCGGTCTCGGTCGTTAAGTGCAGGCGGTCGACCACTGCTCTGTCCATGGTGGGATGTTATGCCTGAAATTTCATACTCTCGGCACACTCTTGACACAGTGGATCTGGGAATGTTGAATTCCCTAACGATTTCCGAAATGGCATGACCCATGCGTCTAGCTCCAACTAACATTCCGCGTTCAAAGTCTGTTAATTCCCGTCGTGCGGTCATGATCACGTCAAAACCTCTTCACATGAATAACTTGAACAGAAATGAAAGCTCTGCGAAAGCACTGCGCATTTATACCTGTTCTACGCGATGCTACTGCCATCTGAAAATTTGCATATTGCTATCCCATGACTTTTGTCACTTCAGTGTATATATATATATATATATATATATATATAATTTACATTTTTATTGCTTTTTGGTTTTTCTGTCATAATGTTTTATTAATATTAAATATATATGTTAAAAATCAAAAATGGTAATGTTAGCAATATTTTTTTCTAATTTTCTGCAGCTGTACAATTATTTAACAAAAATTAAACATCATCATCAGTAAATTTCAGTAATTTTTAAGAAATTTCAAGACAAAAAAAATGTTAGACTTAAATGTAAGTTTGGTATTAAATGTTACTTTCGAAATAAATAAAAGTTTGAATTTTAAAGATGTTAAAAATTTTATTATTGTAATTTATTAATGGAGCATAAAGAATGTTTTCACATATTTTTTGCTGCCATATTATATTCTTTCTTTACATTTATTTATTGACGTAATTTAATTGTTAAAATATTCGTTTGACGTCATAAGAACAGAATAGAAAGCAAGCAAAAATTTAGGCTTAGTTCGATTTCGGTTTTCAAAAGGATTTTTTTAGTACTTTTGGGCAGGAAATTGGAAACAAAAGTGAAAGAGGACAATTTAGGTCAATCGAATCTTTTCCATTCCGAAAGAGGAAATTTTATACTCTTGGATTCGAACTCAAATACCAGTCCACTTGTCCCCTCACGAATGGAACTTCCTGATCTCTAAATTAGTTTTCTTTCTTGTTTACCAACCAGAAATCCGTGGAATACTGTCGAATTCTATTTTACTCTTCCTTTTTCTTCCCCTGTAACACATTTTACCGACAGTTTAGAATATTTTTAGCAAATACAATGAGAGTCTGAAATTCTTTTTATATAATGTTTCATTAAATTTTTCAAAAAAATGCTAATTTAGTGCTTAATGTGCTTGGTTAAGGTTTGGAATCATTTGTAATTCTTTATAGATCACACAACACGCCTTGTGGTATGATTTATAATACAACCAATGCATAAAAGTACAACCATGTACAAATTAAATCTATCTTGATCGACCGATATTTAAGTAGTAATGTATAAAACATGCTACCTTTAAATCTAATAGAAGAAATAGGATGATTCAAAAGTTAGTCAAGTATCTTGCTTTCATCGATTAAAATAATTGAAAAGCATGTCTGTCGATTAGACATTACCGTAGTGCAAAATTTGGTACGACAAGAATTTTTTTTTTTTTTTTTGTACTAGAGAGCTCTGCTGCTGCTTTAGAAAGGCGCGGAAAAGAGAGGGGTAATAATTTTGAAGTGAGACATTTATTTTAATACGATTTACAGCTCCAAATGCTCAATATGTCCATCAAAACATTGAGATACTGAATACAGTAATAATATTAAGTGCGATATGATGAGGAACAGTATATCAACGGGAATGGCTGCAATCTCCTGTGACAAGAGCTGGTAAGGACTGGAAACTTCTTCTTTAAACCCACAACCAAAAATGCCAAGGTGGAAAATTTGGTGACCTGGGAAACCATTCATGTCTGCTATACCTGCCAATTTTAACTCCATCATTTGGCGTACGGAGCGTGGAGCTCCATCGCGCATGAAAACAATCGTGTCCAGTTCATAGCGTTGCAATAAGTTATGAATAACAATGGCATGTAATAAGCAACAGTACCGTGCACCTGTGAGGATGTATGTTTTACAGGACAGATGGCATTGTGCCTCTCAAACAATAAATAGCTATTCATGAACGATGTGATAAATCCACAACGAACATTGAATTTTTCTGATTGCAACGATACTTCAGCAAACTCGTGAGAGAGGCATTTTCGACTGAGGATTAACTTCTCCATTTGGTGAGAAATATACTTCATCCGTCTATAAGGTTATGATTATTATTATTTCATTTTTGAAAAGGCCTACCATGAAATTGCTTCACGATTTGATCCTAAGCAGTTGCTGAACCGATATACCTTTACTTGGATACCTTTGAAATGTCATTCGGAAGACTCTCCAAACTGTAGTTTGACGATTGGCATAATGTTTCATTTGGCGTCTTTTAATGTTGCCAGCTTCACGCCATACGACGCGAAATGAAAAATTTGCATATGGCATGAATAAACACCATGTGCAATTCTCAATCATAATAACATCATTTATCAGAATTATTTTTTCCCTTTTTTAAAATGTGCGTTAATGTTTTTATATCCAAATATTGCTTTGTTGTGAGAGATATGCATATGCTTCTTCCATGGAATAACTTGCAGCAGCGCCCTCTGTTATTAATATTTCAATTTTTTTTTTTTTTTTTTTTTACTTGTCATATCCTGTATTATGTGAGTATTAATCTGAAAACAGCAGATTTCCCATAAGCTTATAAAAAAAAGAGATGGCGTAAAAGAAAAGAATTATCAAATCTTAATTGCACTGCTTATGAATACTTGAGCTCATACTGAAATGCTACCAACATAGTCAACTGAATTTTTCTTTATTGAATAAAAAATTACCTTACAATAAAACTTTGATATTTTAATCAATTTCTAAAAAAATAAAGATACTTTTCGGACATCCTGTAATTGGACAGCCTTTCTTGCATTTATATGCAGCGGAGATCGAATTTTGTTCCACTGAACTGTCCGAAATTTAATGGGAAGAAGTCTTATTTTAAGTCTTTTTTTTTGCGAGAAATAAAACGTTCTGGTTGATATTAAAAATTTATACTTTTCATGCAAAAATCTCTATTAATGTAGTAAGTGCCAGGTTCACGCCTAACGGTGTCGTACACAGCGAGAAGAACAGGGGTTCAGGTTCAAATCCGATGAGCAATACTTTGTTTACATTGCTTTCAGAAACAAAGAGCTTCGATGGCGATTGTGACAAAGCACGTAAAGTATCTCTCATCCGTTGTCAGACAGGCTATGAGAGTTTTCCGGGTTTTCTCTGAAACGACACCCAAATACAAAGCACTTAACCCTAAAAATTATCATTTTAATACTCGCTTTTTGGTAATATCCAAAGCAGACATAAATGGAGCATGCAAGCAACTGATGCTCAATAAATAGTCTTGTGTCTATGCTATCTAACAAGAGGTGAAGTATCGAATCCATTCTCAACCCAACCACAGCCAGTTACAATCCAGTTGCCCAACTTGGACACTACAGTGGGTATTTTCAGGATTATCCCCCACACATAAAATTCTTCAAAGAGTTCATTACCCCTTATTTCTCATACGTGTGCCAAAGAAATAAAAGTAATAATTTTAATATTACCCCTTATTTCTCATACTTGTGCCCACACAGTAATAAAAGTAATAATTTTAATGAGAAAAATAAATAGCGTACTTAAATAAGTCACAGTTCTCTAAATTTATTTGGAAAATGCCATCCTGTTCCGAAATTATTTTAGACACTATTCGATAAGAAACATTAGAATTCTTTTGAAGAAGCAAATTTTGATTCACTGGGCGCATTCAAACGCCATTATAGTTACGAAATCTAGAATAATTCCGATTTATTAAGAACACCAAAATAACAACAGAAACCCAAAACTGTATTTATTGAATCGAGTTCCCATTGAAGATTGAGCAACAACAACAACAAAACCAGAAAAAGTAAGAAAACAACAACAAATAAAGAAGAAACAACTTCCATACCGATTTGTGTACCGTCATCTCAGAGGGCGGTCGCAAACGAAATGTCATAAGAAAAACATCACGTCACCCCCTCAACCCCCACTAACATCGCTTTTGTTGCCAGCAACCTTCCTTCTTTTCTTGTTTCTTCGTTTTCCTTCACCACCAGCACTGCTTGCTGCAAGGGAGGAAGGAAGCTGCACAAACACAAAAGCCTTTTGTTGCCCATCGCATTTTGTCCCATCAAAAGAAAACATGGATTGTGATTTTTTTTGCCTTGCAAGACGAAACTGGGGGCTGATGTCACATCCAGTAGTGCACACCCGAAGTCGCCATTGTTGCCAGAGCAACAGCTTGTTGCAGAGAGAGAGGGTTTGATGGAGGTCGCGCATCAGAGAAAGATGAGACGCTTCCTCTTGACGGAAATGCGACATTTATCAAATCGCTCATGAATAAAAGTTTTATTTCTCTCATCCTCCGCATCTTCAGCGGATTAGTAATTCCTATTGGGGGCTTCTAACGAACCGTGGACGTTGTCGGGAATGCGTGTCTTGAAAGTATTTATGGTCTTGTCGTATAAATTAGCACACTGAATCTTATGGGATGAATCCGGCTTAATCGAAGGATGGTAGTGTATGGAAAACATGTATTTTACAGTCTAACGAAGTATGTTTTATTAATGATCTTTTATGTGAATACACGTAGAACTTTCCTTGAACTTTTCCACTTGTTATATGGGGTTTCTTTGTACTCCACATGAAGCTTTTTGTTTGAACTTCTGATCAAAATGGAACACGAACTATCATTGTACTGTTTTCGAAACTTTCTTTCTACATCGAACATGAACTTTTCTTGTGGAGGCTCAGAAGTGGATTCCTTCAAATAATCTATAATTATATGTCTCTAAGTGCGTTGCATATTGTTTGTGTCTAATTGTATTCTTGCAGTGTTTATGCGTGTGTCAATAAAGTTGTATGTTCTTCAACCTAAGCAAGTATTTCAACTAAACCACAGCCAGTTACAATCCAGTTGCCCCATCAGGACACTACAATGGGTATTTTCAGGTTTATCCCCTACACCTAAAATTCTTTCCAGAATATATTACCCTTTATTTCTCATACGCGTAACACACGAAAAGTGATACACAGTAATAAAAGGTATAATTTTAATGAGAAAAATAAACATTGGACCTAACGAAATAAACGAAACTATCGTAGTCCTCTAACTACATTTGGGAAATATGATCTTATCTCGAAATTATTTTAGACATCCATTCTATAAAAAACAGAATTAGAATTCTTTTGTAGAAGCAAATTTTGATTCACTGGGCGCATTCACACGCCATTATAGTTACGAAATCTAGTACCCTTCCGATTTATTAAAGAACATCAAAATAACAACAGAAACCCCAAACTGTATTTATTGGATCGAGTTCCCATTGAAGGCTGAGCAGCAAACAACAATAACAAAAAAAAAAAAAAAAAAAAAAAAAAAAAAAAAGGAAAACAACAACAAATATAAAGAAGAAACAACTTCCATACCGATTTGTGTACCGACATCTCAGAGGGCGGTCGCAAACGAAATGTCATAAGAAACACATCACGTCACCCCCTCAACCCCCCCACTAACATCGCTTTTGTTGCAGAAAAGCTTCTTTTTTCTTCTTTCTTTCTTCGTTTCCTTCACCACCAGCACTGCTTGCTGCAAGGGAGGAAGGAAACTGCACAAACACAAAAGCCTTTTGTTGCCCATTGCATTTTGTCCCATCAAAAGTAAACATGGAAGTGCGCTGTGATTTTTTTTCCCTTGCAAGAAACTGGGGGCTGATGTCACATCCCGAAGTCACCATTGTTGTCGGAGCAACAGCTTGTTGCAGAGAGAGGGGTTTGATGGAGGTCGCGCATCAGAGAAAGATGAGATGCTTCCTCTTGACGGAAATGCGACATTTATCAAATCGCTCATGAATAAAAGTTTTATTTCTCTCGTCCCCCGCATCTTCAGCGGTTTAGTAATTCTATTTGGGCCTTCTAACGAACCGTGGACGGTTTCGGGAATACGTTTGCTGAAGGTATTTATGGTCTTGTCGTATATATTAGCACATTTAATCTTATGGGATGAATCCGGCTTAACGGAAGGATGGTAATATTGGACACAAATATTTTATGCTCTAGCAAAGTACGTATTAATGATTTTTTTGTGTGAATACATGTTGAACTTCCTTTGAACTTTTCCACATGGAACATGGATTTTTATTTTTGAAATTTCCCTTTAATATAGAATATGGACTTTCCTTTCACTCCTCATGTAACATGAACTTTCTTTGTACTGTACATGCATTTTCGGAACTTTCTTTCTACATGAAACTTAGATTTTTCTTATACTTCACCAGGGACTTTCCTGCACTTAAGTCCAGTTGCCCAATCTGGACACTACAATGGGTGTTTTCAGGATTATCTCCCACACCTAAAATTCTTCACCGGAATTTATTACTCTTTATTTCTCACACCTGTGACACGTGGCCAAAAGTGATACACAGTAATAAAAATAGTAATTTTAATGAGAAAAATAAACAGCTTGCTTAAATAATCGGAAGAATCGTCGTTTTTTAACTATATTTGAGAAATATGATCTTATTTTGGAATTATTTTATACACCCATTCTATAAAAAACAGCAATAGAATTCTTTTTAAAGAAGCAAATTTTGATTCACTGGGCGCATTCATACGCCATTATAGTTGCGAAATATAGAACCATCCCGATTCATTAAGGACACCAAAATAACAACAGAAACCCCAAACTGTATTTATTGGATCGAGTTCCCATTGAAGGCTGAGCAGCAAACAACAATAACAAAAAAAAAAAAAAAAAAAAAAAAAAAACAACAACAAATATAAAGAAGAAACAACTTCCATACCGATTTGTGTACCGACATCTCAGAGGGCGGTCGCAAACGAAATGTCTTAAGAAACATGCCACGTCACCCCCCTCAACCCTGCTAACATCGCTTTTGTTGCCAGCAAAACTTCTTTTTTCATCTTTTTCTTCGTTTTCCTTCAGCACCGGCACTGCTGCAAGGGAGGAAGGAAGCTGCACAAACACAAAAGCCTTTTGTTGCCCATCGCATTTTGTCCCATCAAAAGAAAACATGGATTGTGATTTTTTTTGCCTTGCAAGACGAAACTGGGGGCTGATGTCACATCCAGTAGTGCACACCCGAAGTCGCCATTGTTGCCAGAGCAACAGCTTGTTGCAGAGAGAGAGGGTTTGATGGAGGTCGCGCATCAGAGAAAGATGAGATGCTTCCTCTTGACGGAAACGCGACATTTATCAAATCGCTCATGAATAAAAGTTTTATTTCTCTTCTCTCCCGCATCGCAGCGGATTAGCAATTCTATTTGGGGCTTCTAACGAACCGTGGCGATTCTGGACGTTTTCGGGAATGCGTGTCTTGAAGGTATTTATGGTCTTGTCGTATAAATTAGCACACTGAATCTTGTGGGATGAATCCGGTTTAACAGAAGGATGGTAGTATGGAACACATGTATTTTATGCTCTGGCAAAGTACGTATTAATCATTTTTATGTGAATACACATAAAACTTTCCTTGAACTTTTCCACATGGAATATGAAATTTTTTTGTACTCCATATGAAGCATTTTTTTTAAATTTTCCTTCAACGTGGAACATTTGTACTGTACATGCACTTTTTGGGGCTTTCTACAAGGAACACGAAATTTCCCTGTATTCCACATGAACTTTCTTTCTATATGGAGCATGGGCTTCCTTTGTACAGCACATGGAACATGCATTTTCTTGAATAGGGATTGAATTCTGGGAGTAGTCACTCTTGTGACGTGGAGTTGTGGAGATCTTTTTTTGGATGCACACCCCTTTGAGGCTATTGGATAGGACTTGAATAGCAGCTGAGCCATTATCTGTTGGGTTTATTGTTATTGCAGAGAATTCACTGATCTATCATGGTTGAATTGGCATAATCATAATTATCCTTAAAGAAACAGATTGAATTTTGGTTCCAACTTGTTATACGAAAACAAATGACTAACATTTTTGTTACAAATTGATACATGAAAATAAATAAATATGTTTTTTGTTACACCAGATATACGAAAACATAGAATTTGATAGAATTTTTGTTGGAAATTAATATATGAAAACAAATATGGATAGAATTTTTGTTACATATTGATACGTGAAAACAAATGGATAGAATTTCCGTTCCAACTTGTTATAAGAAAACAAACGGATAGAATTTTTGTTACAAATTGATATACGAAAATAAATGAATATGTTTATTGTTACAACCTGAAATGAGAAAACAAGTTGTAACTATATATATATATATATATATATATATATATATATATATATATATATATATATATATATATATATATATATATATGTATATATATATTATATATTGTTACAACTTGATACACGAAAACAAATGAATAGAATTTTCATATACAATCTTATACATGTTGTTAAATGTTAAAAATTTTACATGTTCTTATACATGTACATACATGAACACAAATATTTTATTAAATTTAAGATTACTATAGCCCATTTCAATGAAAATTTTTTCATGATATTGTCATGTTTCATATAAGGCCAAAGCAATAATCCACAATGAATTCTATTTTAATTTATAATAATAAAAATATATCCCTTTATCCTTAAAAAAAAAAAAAAAAAACTCATAATACACCATTATGTTCCTGATCCTCTGTGAGTGGGGTCACACATTAAGTCACAGTCATCTGCGAGCAGGACACTCACTTTGCAGCATCAGGTCACTCGAACCCCCGGTGTTCAAGAGCTTCATTAAATTGTTGGTCACACACTTACGTGATATTACGAATCCTCGCCCTACGAGGAAGCCCTACGGGGAACCGAACAGTTCGCCTGTTGCACCCCGAGATATCCCACTTGATAAATCGTCTGCCCCCTCGGTGTGAGTGATGAGGGAGACAGTTCGACCTCCCCACCCCCACCCCACGCCGAGGGTTCACGCCGCCTCCATCGCCCTGGTCAATTGAAAGGGGGAGATTCATGACTCCTTTCACTTCACATCCATTCCCGGCAGGGGGGGAGGGAAAAAATTACTACAGGAGGAAGAGGGAGGCAGTGTGCCCAATCTATTCATGAGTGTGAAAATGTTATTCATGAAGTTCGGAGGTTGAGAAAAAAGAGATGGGAGTTATTTATGAGGGCAGTTATGAGAGGATATTTCTTTTTTTTTTCTTTCTTTCTTTCTTTTTGATGGGAATGGATCCGATATAAAATTATAAACGATTCCGATGTCAGCAAAAGATTGCTATTTGAATTAGAAATAGAGAGTGTGGTATCATTCAACTATGCTTTTGAGTTTCTATGTTGGTGGAAGTACTTATATTATTATAGACTTTTGGATCTGTTCGACCTGATACACGAATAAAAATATATTGTTTTTGTTACGATTAAGATAGATTTTTGTTACAACCTGATACATGAAAGCAAATGGATAGACCTTTCATGTACAATTGATACATGCAAACAAGTGGATAGAAGTTTCGTTACACCCTGATACAAGAAAACATGAAATTTTCGTTACAACACAAATAGATAGAACAACAGATGAAACAAATGGATAGAATTCTTTTGTTACAATCTAATACACTCATGTCCATAAATTAAGGATAATGAAGTTCAGGCAAAGAAAGAGACAGAAGCAAAACAAATTTGACTTATTTGTAAAGTCTATTCATTAAACAAAAGGTAAAGAGCAAAAAAGATGCTATATGTTTGACATAATTAATAATAATTGCGATTTTTACTCCCTGGAGCAAATTTCAAAAAAGAACCTCTTTACAAAAAACCATATAACATGGTTAGTGTGATGGTTAATATGGAGTATGTCTCCCGGACGATGCAATACAGGCCTTACAACGCCTAGGCATGCTGAGTATCAAATTATCAATCTGATCTTGGGCAATATTACACCACTCATCAAGCAATGCCCTCCGAAGTTCCAGTTGACAGGTGGGAGGGGACAGGCTGCAATTTGTCGGCCAAGTATATCCCACACATGCTCTATTGGATTCAAGTCCGGTGAGTATGCTGGCCAATCCATACGGGTGATATCCTCCAATTGAAGGCATTCGTCAACAATGTTTGCACGGTGAGGACGGGCGTTGTCATCCATAAACAGAAATTCAGCACCCATGGCGTAGCGAAACAAACGTACATGTTGTTCCAGAATCACACCCCGATAGATATGGCCTGTCATCGTTACACTTTGAACATACGGGTCAATTCTAGAACCAAGAATAATTCCTCCCCAAACGAGCCATCCTGTACCACCGTAACGGTGTCGTTCAATGGTGCTCTCTTGGTGGTAACGGGTACCTGGCGCTCTCCATATGAAAGTCCGGCGAGAATCAGACTGCAAACTAAACCTGGACTCGTCGGAAAACATCACACAAGACCACTGTTGCGGTGTCCACAATGCCTGCTCTCTACGCCAGGTTAATCGCAGGTGACAGTGAGTTGCGGTAAGTGGAACACATCTGACAGGCCTACGAGCATATAGACCAATGTACCCTAAGCGTCTGTGCACGGTCTGCCTTGAAACTGCAGTACCGGTAGCTGAAGAGAGCTGACGAGACAGGTCGGATGCTGTGCTCCGTCTGTTTCTTTTGGCAGTAACTGCTAAATACCGGTCCTCATTCGGCGTTGTAACTCGGGGGGCGACCTGTGCTGTAACATCTACTCACATTACCATCTTCTTGGAATCGTTACCAAAGCCTGGAGATGACACTCTGGGCGATTCCAGGTTCCTCGGATACTTACAGCTGGGTACGTCCACATTCCAGTCTCCGATAATTCTACCACTTAAAAAATCATCCAAATGCTTCCTTTGTGCCATAACTATGCGGTTATTGCACTGAAAGGCTTTTAAAGCGCTTGTGAACAATTTTACTTCTTTGCCACCATTCCTTATATACCCCTCTCTTGCACTCTCGTCATTGTGACGTACTATCCGCGCCATCTGGTGATTTCCTGTAATTTGCATATTCTTTTTCAAGATGTGTGTGATAATTCTACAGGTGAAATTTTTATTTTAGAGTTCAATTTCTGTGTGATTCTGAATTATCCTTAATTTCTGGACAACAAATTGGATTACAAATTGATTTATGAAACAAATGGGTAGAATTTTCACTACGACCAGATACATGAAAACAGATGTATAGAATTTTCTTTGCAACCGGATACATAAAGGGATAGAATTATCATGGATAGAATTTTCATAGTTATTTACAGTGACTTTTGCAAAATAGTTCTTATATATAGCATATGTTTTCAACATATTTGTAATTTTTCAACAAATTTCGAAAATATGATTTCTAAAAGTAACGAAGACATTAACAGTATAAAAAAGGAGTATTCAGTTTTGATCTTAAAATATCATCAACGATTTCGTCGAATCATAAACGACGAAAATTTCGTCAGCGCTCTGAATCGTCGACGCTATTTGTTGTTTTTTGTCCGGTGTGAGCAAATGTGGCACCCACTTCGAAAGCAACTTAAACATGCTCAAATTTTCGTGTAAAATAGTAAACAAATTACCTCCTGATATCTTTAAGGTGTCAGATGTCTCATGCAACTCATGCCAGGCAATTGTAAAGTCTTTCAAAACTATTTTGGGAACTTTTTTTTATGCTTTCAAGAACAACTGCTGATTTAGGGACAACCAGAGCTCAGCATATCGACGTTTGTAAGACCGCGTTTAAATTCAGCATAGCAGTCAGGGCCGGATTTTCCTATAGGCTAACTAGGCTTCAGCCTAGGGCCTCAAGATCAAGAGGGGCCTACATTCAAATTGTTAGAAATTGTTTCAATTGTTAGCTTATCAAGCCACTTTTTGACTACAACGGTATTTTTTCCCATGAAAAAACAATGTTTAACCAACAACGAAATTCTTTTTTATTCATTTTTTTTGGAAACTACAAATCTGGGAACACTAAAACCATTGTAACCTGTAAACTAATTATCAGAATGTCATGAAATTTTGGCATGTATCGTTTGAAGGATGCTACCATCCAGAAATCGTATGGGTCTGTCAACAGTGTTACCATATATATGTCAGACAGGAGTATTATTGAGTGATGTGTTATTCTGAAGTAGAGTCTTAAAAGTTTGAATTCAATGTCATCTGTTTTGTCATCTGTTTTATTATCTCATCTAATTAATCATCATACCAAAATGGTGCGGCAGGCAGATCTAATTTTTAAAAGCTATTTTGAAACAAGTAATATAAAAAATAATTTTTAAAGTCAATTCCTATTTTCTTTTTTTCACTCTATTGCAGAAAGTCCTTTATAAATAATTTTCATTCATTTTTTTAAGTTTATCTGGCGCCATCTATGGGTAGATATAGGCAACTTAAATCTAAAAAAAACTAAAATTAGTTAATTAAATTTAATGAATGAATTAATATTTGAAAAATTGGTATTAACATCCAGTGTCATCCACCGCAAGTTAAAAAAAAATTGTATTTGAACTTGAGTGGATGAATAAAAAGTATTTTATGAACGATTGAAAATTTGAACAAGATATATATAGGGAGAGTGTGAGCTAATAGAAGGAATTGAAAAATTGAATCTATATTCCGTTTCCATTACGAAAACTAGATGATTCAAATCGAAATGCAGACTTAATGTCGCCAAATTGTTAATCTTTTCACCACATATTTCACGTCAATTTTAAAACACAAAATTCACCTGGCAAGTGAGTGCTTCTATTAAGTAAAAGTTTTTAAAGTGAAAACTTCTCGGGACGGGCTTTTAAAGCCATGTTGTTTCTTAACCCACTTGGTAGAGAGACCATGTCCATAGTAGTGGTCTATGGTCTCTCTTGGTAGAGAGACTGTAGACCAAGTCCATGATTCCGTGTGGTCTCATGGAAGGAGGGAATAGGGGGAGGTAGCTTTTGTTGTGATGGAGCACCCGTAGGTAGAAGTCTGACTCGGCTCCGTGACATTGACTTTTTAAGCGGCAGGGTTGTCAGCCGTTCGCCGATTATTTGTTTGATTTTGTCAGCCGTTCGCCTGTTCGCCGTATTACTACGGCTCAAAGTGGGTTCCGAACCACTAAAAGCATCCATGGCCCTGCCGGGACTCGAACGCGAAACCTGTGGCACAGACAGCCAATCACCTGGCCATCAGGCTTTGTTTTAAATCCAAAATTATTATTGTTTTATTCTAATGTAGCTGGCAAATACTTAGACAGTTGTCTTGGGTGCCTTAAGGCAAGACCTGCACCGACGTTACTGACTTAGTACTACCCAGGATATGCGTGTAGCTTGAAAATAAGCTACGAACGCGGGGTAACAATATCCCCGCAAACCTCCACGATCCTATTAGACTGGGTCCTACGGTTTAAAGGGGATTCTGAACCATTACAAACATCCATGGCAGCGACGAGATCCGAACTCGAAACCTGTGGTACTGAGCGCCAGAGAGCCCCAAAAAATCCTAAATTATACTTTGTCTATTTTCTTTCGGAGCCAATATCATCTTCTCACATGGTAAAATTTTTTTAAAAAGCCCAATTAATTTTAATGATCTCCAATAAAGGCAGTCCTAATACATTAGTTTAGAATCTGCATTTAGTATTATTAAAATTTTCCAATTCACGTGTTAGAACGAGTGAAGCTCTGTCGCCAATTCCGGCAACCCTGCCAAATAAACCTGATTTTACAAATTCGGAGTGGGAAAGAGCGAGCTGATCCTCGTGAAGCGGCCGAGCAAACATCGCTCCGGACCGTGATTTATATTTTCCCGTGACCGAACTGTCAATGAATCTCATTTTCTGCCCGCCTCACTCCAGATCAAGATTTATGGGTTTGAGCGACGCATAAATCTTCGTTCAACACAGCGAGTGAAACGATTCCAATAATGAACAATAAACTGACATTTTTAAAAAATGACTTTTTTTTTTTTTAACGACAAAATAGTTATTTATTTACGTATTACAGTGCCCAAAAAGTAAACCAATTATTATTATTTTTTTTCAAGAAACACTTTATTTATTCTCTCTCTTCAAATTTATTTCTCACCTTCATCGCCTTCCCTTTGCAGACAACGCACTTACGCCAATGTTTTTTTCCAATCCTCGATGCATGCTGAAAAGTCATCGCCATCGGATGGCCTACAACGTTGAATCTCTTCAGTCGACTCAAAGCGGTGTCCCCGATTAGGTCTTTTGAATTTAGGGAATAGCCAGAAGTCGCACTGTGTGAATGCGGGGGTTGTGGAACGATATCTGTTTCATTTTTGGCGAAAAAGTCACGAAGAATCAATGCAGCGTGTGCGGTTTGCAAGCACCCAGTCTTTAATTTTTCGGACGCGAGCTTCGTCGGTTGAGGTGGAGGGTCGACCAGAGACCTCTTCGTCTTCAAAGCGTTCTCTGCCTTCTTCGAACTGTTTATACCACTTGTAAACATTTCTTTCCCTTATAGGAATGCTCACCGAATGCCTTCTGCGACATTCTATACGTTTCCGCAAACAAAATTGAATGCAAGTTCTTTGCTCAGACATTTCAAAAATCGCCGGAATCAGTTTGAGCGTCTCACAAAGCCAAGCGTAACTCGAACACTCATGAATAATTGGACGTGAAATTTCACACAGATGTCAAGGACAGTGCCAGTAACCTAAAAAAGAAAAAAAAAAATTGAAATTCCATAAGCCCCGGGAATTGAAGATTGACAGTTGATCTTATTTTTTGGACACAGTAGTATATATCGTGTACCTATTTTAGATGGGAAATATGATGTGATTTAATCCCCACCAAGGCAAAAGAAATATCAAATTAAATAATATTTCAAAACCCTTAAAAGAAAAAAATAGTCTCTCACTCGATTAATGGGATAAAATGTTAAATTTTAAATGATGACTTTTTCAAATCTTTAATATATATATATATATATATATTTTCATAATTACTAATAGTTCGATAATTTTTGTAAACCTAGAAAAGGACTTATTTACACAAACGTTTCGTTTGTGTGTGTTTGTTATTAAGGACGGAAGACGCAACAAAATTTTCACCACTATAGTAAATCGCTGTGATTTTTATCACTATCAAATAAAAAAATTAAATAGCAGATTATTATAATGATTCAGAGCGGTCCGTAAAAGTTCTTACAGTTTCAGTTTTACAATTCTTTTAAACCGATTTTTTTTTTTTTTTTCGAAATAAGGAAATATTTTTTAAATCTAAAAATGACTTTTTTTTTACACAGAAAGATTTACGTGTGTACCTATTCGGAATGGAAAATAAAGTAATTTTTGTCTCACTACACCAAATCACTCTAAAGAAATCACAACCAAGTTAATAACAGCTACAAATCATACAACAATTCAGAGATATTCCAAAAAAAGCTTTCACTCCAATAATAAAATCGGAGGATAAATCTTGAACCTTCTTCAGTTCTTCGAAATAAAACATTTTTTTCTTCTATAAAAACCCGTATTTTAATCCCACAGACTGATTTATAACTAATGTAATATATATTGGGTTGGTGCATACTTATCAGGCGTTTCTTTGGCGTGCTATATTTTAATAAGAATTTACAACATTTTATAAATTTATGTAGGATTTGTTTCTGTGGAAATCAGCAGGCGGCGACACATACGGTTGCTTGTCTTTGACAGAGCCTGTTTACAATGTGGGGGAGTATTCAACTTTGATCTCTGACCCCACGAGAAGGGGACAGGTCCTCGTGGATGAGAAAAGAAAGCCCCCCGAGGGGCGCGGAGGAGAACGCTAGCTGACATGGGAGAGGCTGCGTCAATCAGTGGTAGAAAATGGTTGTGAATGTTTAACAATTAATGTAAATATCATTGTAAAATATCGTAGGAATAAATGGCTTTATTTAAAGTGACGTCCCGTTATTGCGTTTTGTATGTCAAATCCCCTAGACACCCACTTCAAAAGTCAAGCTATTGTTAGACTGGTAGAGAAGTCTAACAAAACTGTAGGTTCGACCGGGATGAATCTATTGGAACCGGTGTAAACCCTACAATATCCTTCTACTTTTAGGTTATAAAAATGCGTGTCGATAATCATACTCACATTCATCACATTATGCTGCACCACTTCGAGAAAGGATGGAAAGCTGCGCAGACATTTCGCGATCTCAACGAACTTTTAGGCGAGGGCACAACCAGCGAAAGTCGATGCAGGGAATGGTTTGCCCGTTTCAAATCTGGCGACACTAGCTTGGAAGATAGCCAGGAAGAGGTCGACCCTCGGATTTCGACGACCAGGCACTTTGCCGTGGAAGGGGACGAAAGCTTGACAACTCGATTGCTGGCCGAGAACCCCAATATGACCATTCAACCATCATTCGGCATCTCAAAATATTTGAAAAGTTATGAAAATAGGCTGGATGGATACCCCACCAACTCAGTGACTACAACAAAGCCGAATGTGTCCGAATTTTCCCCGATTTTCTGCAACGAAACGAGTGGAATCCGTTTCTGAGGGATCTTGCCAATGGGGTTGAATCATCGCTTCTCTTCAAAACTCTCAAAAGAAAGAAGGTCTGCGTTTCGCCAGGAGTTTCATCAAAAGGAATAACGAAGGATGTGTACTGCAAAAGGCAATGTGGTGTGTTTGGTGGGACAGAAGCGGAATCATCCATTGGAAAATCATCTTAAGCAGGATTTGTTATGGGTGGAATCCAACCCCAAAATGAGTATGAGTATGATTATCGACACGCATTGTTATAACCTGAAAGTAGAAGGATATTTTCATTCATAAATTTATAAAATAGTGTTAATTTTTATAATTGTATATATACACTGAAGTGACAAAAGTCATGGGATATCAATATGCAAATTTTCAGATGGCAGTAGCATCGCGTAGAACAGGTATAAATGCGCAGTGCTTTCGCAGAGCTTTCATTTCTGTTCAAGTTATTCATGTGAAGAGGTTTTGACGTGATGATGACCGCACGACGGGAATTAACAGACTTTGAACGCGGAATGTTAGTTGGAGCTAGACGCATTGGTCATGCCATTTCGGAAATCGTTAGGGAATTCAACATTCCCAGATCCACTGTGTCAAGAGTGTGCCGAGAGTATGAAATTTCAGGCATAATATGCCACCATGGACAGCGCAGTGGTCGACCGCCCGCACTTAACGACCGAGACCGGCGACGTCTGCGAAGAGTCGTAAATTCTAACAGACAAGCAACACTGAGTCAAATAACCAAAGAAATCAATGTGGGACGTACAAGGGACTTGTCTGTTAGAACTGTGCGGAGAAATTTGGCTTTCTTGGGCTATTCCAGCAGAAGACGATGCGAGTGCCTTTACTGACAGAATGACATCGCTTGCAGCGACTCTCGTGGGCACGTGAGCATATCGGTTGGTCCCTAGATGAATGGAAAACCGTGGCCTGGTCCGATGAGTCACGATTTCAGTTGGTAAGAGCTGATGGTAGGATTCGAGTGTGGCGCAGACCCCACGAAGCCATGGACCCAAACTGTCAGCAAGGCACTGTTCAAGCTGGTGGTGGCTCCGTAATGGTGTGGGCTGTTTTTTCATGGCATGGACTTGGTCCTCTGGTGCGACTGGACCGAACATTGACTGGAAATGCTTATGTTCAGCTACTTGGAGATCACTTGCAGCCATTCATGGACTTCATGTACCCAAACAACGATGGGATTTTTATGGATGACAATGCGCCATGTCACCGGGCCACAACTGTTCGCGATTGGTTTGAAGAACATTCTGGACAATTCCAACGAATGATCTGGCCACCTAGATCGCCCGACATGAATCCCATCGAGCATTTATGGGACATCATCGAGAGGTCTGTTCGTGCCCAAAATCCTGCACCATCAACGCTTTCACAATTATGGACGTCTATTGAGACAGCATGGCTCAATATTCCTGCAGAAGACTTCCAACGACTTGTTGAGTCCATGCCACGTCGAGTTGCTGCACTTCGCCGGGCGAAAGGAGGGCCGACACGATATTAAGAGGTATCCCATGACTTTTGTCACTTCAGTGTATATATGGTCCTAATGGCCAAGTGATCAGCGCTCGATGCCTTCCAGTTCGGTGTAATATGACGGCGTCATTCCGTCGCACAGACATTCGCTAATTTCTTCATTATAGATTATACCGAATGCCGACTATGATGACTATGACTATCGAGTTGTTCTAATTAGTACAAAACCCTAATTACATGTACTATAACTACCCACAATAAAATTCGTCTGCTGCCAAATTTGAGATATGGGTTGTTATTATATATTTGCCGAACAGCATACATTCCTCTCACCTGAAATGACAAAACTCTTCTCGTGAGAGATAAATGCTACAATATAGACATGAGTTCCATGGTAAAAAAAAAAGTAAAGATACAAAAATAGAGCGAATAATTTACTTTTAAGGGATTTATTCAAAATTCATCACAATTCACAACACTTAAGATATTATTGCATAATCCTCTTGCTGCAATGACGTCTGCACATATTTCATGAAAAAAAAAACTGCATTAGTTTAACTTCCGCATCGCTACTTTATTACAACACAATCCCTCAAAACATAATCCTTTGGGGGGATAAAGCGCGACAACATGGAGGCTAGCGTTTTTGCCATTGACTCAATTTCTCTGAGAGCATTGCGGAGCAAATGCAAGTGATCCCGAAACCGATATATTTCACGGTGAGGGGTATTACAGGGGATTTGGGGGTGGGATCTGCCTCCAACCTCTTGTGGTTGCAAAGGGGAGATTTTCCGAGGGGAAAAGAAAACCGGAGGAAAATATCTTATTTCGGTGATACCACTGGCTTTTCTTTGTGTTGGCATAAAAATTGCTACATTTTGGTTTAAAGAAGCATCGAAGTTTATGGAAAATGTATCGAATTTTAGGCCCCTAAGTGAGATAAAGCGAGTTTTGAAAAGTTTCCAAAGCTCTCCGATGTGTTATATATTATATATTTCTACGCGTTTTTCCCTTTTAATGCTCATTTTAAATGAAGCATTTATTTTTTGGCATGTTATTTTTATTCATTCATTTATTTCTTCTTCTTCTTTACCAGCATTACAGCCTCGTACAAGTTTGAGCCACCTACACAACAGCTCTCCATCTGTCTCGCTCCAATGCCAATTTCTTTCAGTTAGTAATTTTCAGTTGTCTAAGATCCTCTTCGACACTATCCCCCTTGGTCTTCCTCTCTTTCTATTGTTGAACAATTTACATAACATACTACTGTGTGCAAAAAGTAAGACCAATTTTCATTTTCCCGGTGCTTGTGAAATTTCAATTTTTTTTTTCTTTCTTTTTTATATTTCTGGCACCGTTTTTGACATCTGTGTGAAATTTGACGTCAAAATATGCATTAGTGTTTGAGTTAGGCTTGGCTTTGTGAGGCGCTAAAACTGATTCGGTTGACATTTTTGAAATGTCTGAATTCATCGAGTAAAGAACTTACATTCAATTTTGTTTGCGGAAACGTGTAGAATGTTGAAGAAGACATTCGGTGAGCATTCCAACATCGGAAAGAAATGTGTATGAAATGTGAAATGTGCGCTTTGAAGGCCATCCCTGCCGATGACTTTTTAGCATGTATTGAGGATAGGAAAAGAAAGTTGGCATAAGTGCATTGTGTTCTGAGTGGACTCCTGCACGTCAGGTGTGCAAATATTCAAGTCGCGAGTTTGTTTTATGAGCCGTTAAATTTTTTAAATAATTTTTTTTGGGTAGTTTTCTTAAATCTCCAACCCACCTGCTCTCCATCTGTCTCGCTCCAATGCCAATCTCTTCCAGTTAATAATTTTCAGTCGTCTGCGACCCTCTTCGACGCTATCCATCCACCTTTCCCTGGGTCTACCTCGCTTCCCTGTTGTTGAACAGTTTACAAAGCATAATCCTTTTAATGATGTTTCCCTCATCTCTGCGATGTGCATGTCCGATCCAGCGGACTCTCTGTGATTGGATGCATCTCATAATGCCTCTATTTCTTAATTAGGTGTTCAATTTCTTTGGTCTTCTAATCCGTGTATTATTGTCAACTCTTCTTCCAAAAATTCGTAAAATGCTCGATTACCGGTTTGTACTCTTTCACACACTTCTCTATGGATAGTATTGTCGTTACCTAAGATGGTTCCCAGATATTTGAAATGTGATACTCCTACAAAAGTCTTCCCTCCGATATCAAAATTTCTTGGCCTTCTTTGGATGCATTAGGTGATGTTATTCATTTTATTTATTTTTGTGAATTCTGAAAATCTATATAGAAAATATTTTTTACATTAATAAAAAAAAATCTAAGAAAATCATTGTTACAACCCACATAACCAATCTATACAGACCCTATACCAAACATATTATTTATTTCAATATAACGGAATGGATATTATGAATGCATATATGAAATTTACAGTATCTATGTATTAATTTAGTTGAGCCCGACTCATGGCTCAGTGGCAACATGCACCGCCATGAGTCGGTCCATCCGCTGGCTGCTTTGTAGTAGACACTGTTTCAAAAGACGGGGAGACTCGACGAAGTTTGTGATGTTCGGCATCATGTCGAACTACCTAGTGGGAGTTTTTCCACGTTTCTCCCATATGATACACAAATGTGGGGTAGTCCTTCCCTAAAAGTTCTCCCGGAAGGCATTGCCCTCCTTCTTCAGGGACACGGAGCCAAGTCAGATTTCTACCTACGGGTGCTCCATCCCAACAGAAGCTGCCCCTTTCCCTCTATCCATGAATAGACTACTCATGTGTCTGTCCCGCACTGCCGTACACTGAGGATTACATGAGATTACATGTTAAGGGAGGGGGGACTGTTATAAGCCTAAGTATATCTTATGAAAATATTATTATACCTAAACACCATTTACATGGCTTTAACTGATTTTATGCACCAGTTGTTGTAACCAAAACGAAGATAAGTATTTATCTTATATAAATAGTATCATTGGCTGGACTTCCTCTCCCATTTCATCGTTTTTCTTCACCATTTGCATGTTTTTTCAATTTCTTAACTCAAGTTTCATTACAAAGGCAGTAAAAATAGTGTAAGGAACTTTTAGAAAATATACCCAATAATAGATAAATCAGCCTGAAAATTAGATTTTAAAAAACGAGATTAGTTATACAGCCATGTATCAATCGAACAAGTTGGTGGTGTTCACTATATTAGAAGGTTTCTTCTGCATCTTGAGATCTCTATAGAGCGAGTGTTGATGCCTTCGACTGACCTATACTTGACCTTTAAGAGGGTGAGAGCGTTCGAAACCCAATTACTTCTCACAAGATGGATCGCTACAGGACACACCTATGTTTGTTCCTCTTACAGCTCTAGCAGTTGAGGTTACTACCTATTAAAGACACTTCCACTAAAAAATTTAATAATTCATACCAAGCCCCGACTTCCCTGACACTAAATAAAAACTCGCATGCATCATTTATGGGTTCAAGACACTTTTACGTCCCTTTGGAATTTTAAGATGCCCACCTCCTGCCAGGAGGTGATTAAAAGAGAAGTAATTCATTCTGATTTGATCTTCATTCAACTTCTTTTTCAACCAAATTTATTTATTTATTAATTCTTTTTTTAATTAATCATCATGGGTATCGTGTTTCACTGATGTATGTCACGGACAACGAAAACATTTCCTTTCGAGTGAACTTTTAGGGGTCACCATTGGCAGGCGTCCGTCACAGTCGCTACTTTCGGGAAGGAGCAGACTCGGTGGCGATTTTGACAATATGTGTATCGGCTTCGTGGTGAGGTTTTTCTCGCGTTTTCTCTCTTACGATCTGTAGATACACGGCAGTGACTCCTAAGATACACAGTTCTTCACTCGGAAGAAATGTGTATCTACAGATCTAACGGGGGCCTGAATGGTCGAGTGGCTAGCGCTCGGTACCACAGGTTGTGGGTCCCAGCGGTGCCGTGGATGTTTGTAGTGGTTCGGAATCCACTTTAAGCCGCAGATCCGGTCTCCTATGACTGTAAGAGCGTCACGGAGCCAAAGTCAGACTTCTACCTACGGGTGCTTCATGACAACAGAAGCTACTTCCTTCCCCTTCAACCATGAGTCCATACGGGTTCGTGAGCTTGGTCTAGCTATCTACCAAGTGGGATAAGTAACAACAACAATAGATCTAACGATCCGTGTATCTACAGATCGTAAGAGAGAAAACGCGAGAAAAATCTCACCACGCAGCCCAATACACATGTTAAAATCTCACCCGAGTCTGCCCTTTCTTGAAGGTAGTGACTGTGATGGACGCCTACCAGCGGATTCGAACCTCAACCCTCCTGCACACTAGATGGGCACATTTTCATTGAGCTACGAATGGAGCATGCGAATCTATTAACTATATCCGAAAAGCATGGCGGTGAGTTCGAAACCTCTCAAAAATAACCTAAGCGTCTCTATACTGGAGGATAATGATAAATCAGTTAGCACGAAAGTCCTTCATTAGGGTAGAAGAGAGGGATGGAGATAAATAGTACAAATTCCAGCATATGCCTCCGTGGTGAGTGTTAGTTTCATGTTGTGGTAACAAAATGTAATGGCAGAGTAACAGCCTCTTGTGTAACGTTAAATTTACATATCTCCATTTCTAGAGGTGAATGACACCAGATCAAGCACTTAAAAGATATATTTGGATTTATTTATTTTTTATTACTGATAACTATATAGATGATATTATTTTAAACTTTTCTTAATTAATTTTCTTTTTCTAAAAATGCTTGTTTATTTTTTTTTTTATTTAGAAATGTTTATTTCAGTTATCAGATCAATTATATCTAATATATAAAATTCTCGTGTCACAGTGTTTGTTGCCAAACTCCTCCGAAACGGCTCGACCGATTCTTATGAAAATTTTTGTGCATATTTGGTAGGTCTGCGAATAGGTCGTAATCTATTTTTTAAACCCCTAAGTGATAAGGGGGGTCCACCCCTAAATATTTTTTAAAATTTCTTTGGCAGACCAATGTAGTGGCAACAGTGTAGCATTTTTTTTTTCGAACAATATAATAACTATTTTTAGATGGCGCCGTGTCTCTATACATAATGTACTACTTTAAATGTTGTGAAAATTATAATGTATGAAATTTATATTATTTCTATGCGAAATAAATCAAATGTATGCAAGTATTAACTGATTTGATTATCAATATTTTTTTTATTTTCTAAGTTTGAATTTGAATTGGAATAAAATATATGGATTGAAAAATTGTGAATCAAAACATTGAACTTTTCTATGCTTAAAGTTTGTCAACATGTGTTTTATTTAATTAAGATTTCTGAAAAGAAATGTGATCTGCAAGATAATATAATATATTGATAATATTAATCTGATGAATTTTAAGCATTTTTTGAAAAGTGTCAAAATGAAGTAAATGGTACTTTTAAATTGGAAGTTATTTAAAGAAAGCAAAACAAATAAATAAGTTTTTATATTAATAAAGGAGAATTTAAAGCTCAATAACATTTTTATGTCTGTACATTTGTTTTTATTTACATTTAGAAGTTGGTTTTAGTTATTTCTTATTTGAATTTTTATGCATTTTGTGTTCCTTTAAAACATCATAATAACCATATAGTTTTATTTAAATGCTTTGAAACTTCATGTAAAAGTTTTCTTTAAATGTATGAAAGGAATAGAACATGGAAATTAACCTAAATCCATAGATTATTTTTATTTCTTTCAATTACTTTTTAAACTAAGAATTTTTGTAAATTTTAAGCATTTTTTGAAAAGTGTCAAAATGAAGTAAAATCTGCAATTATTTGATATAATGATAACATTAAAATTTTATAAAAGGTATTATAATAGTTGCAAGTTGAAAATCAAGGACATTTTTTTTTTTTTTTTTTTTTTAAACTTTTGTTATTTGAAAAACAAAGAATTTGAGTTATAAATTTGAGTGATTTGAATATTGTCGAAGAAAAATTGATAAATGGTACTTTTAAATTGGAAGTTATTTAAAGAAAGCAAAACAAATAAATAAGTTTTTATATTAATAAAGGAGAATTTAAAGCTCAATTTTTATTTCAGTTTTTAAACTAAGAACTTCTGTAAATTTAAAGAAATATGATGAATTTTAAGCATTTTTTGAAAAGTGTCAAAATGAAGTAAACTCTGCAATTATTTGATATAATGATGACATTAAATTTTATGAAAGGTGTTATAATAGTTGCAAGTTGAAAATCAAGGATATTTTTTTTTTTAAACTTTTGTTATTTGAAAAACAAAGAATTTGAGTTATAAATTTGAGTGATTTGAATATTGTCGAAGAAAAATTGATAAATGGTACTTTTAAATTGGAAGTTATTTAAAGAAAGCAAAACAAATAAGTTTTTATATTATTAAAGGAGAATTTAAAGCTCAATAACATTTTTATGTCTGTACATTTGTTTTTATTTACATTTAGAAGTTGGTTTTAATTATTTCTTATTTGAATTTTTATGCATTTTGTGTTCCTTCAAAACATCATAATACCCATATATTTTTATTTAAATGCTTTGAAACTTCATGTAAAAGTTTTCTTTAAATGTATGAAAGGAATAGAACATGGAAATTAACCTAAATTCATAGATTATTTTTATTTCAGTTTTTAAACTAAGAATTTTTGTAAATAATTTTAAAGAAATATGATGAATTTTAAGCATTTTTTGAAAAGTGACAAAATGAAGTAAACTCTGCAATTATTTGATATAATGATAACAATAAAATTTTATAAAAGGTATTATAATAGTTGCAAGTTGAAAATCAAGGACATTTTTTTTTTTTAAACTTTTGTTATTTGAAAAACAAAAAATTTGAGTGATTTGAATATTGTCGAAGAGAAATTGATAAATGGTACTTTAAAATTGGAAGTTATTTAAAGAAAGCAAAACAAATAAATAAGTTTTTATATTAATAAAGGAGAATTTCAAGCTCAATAACATTTTTATGTCTGTACATTTGTTTTTATTTACATTTGGAAGTTGGTTTTAATTATTTCTTATTTGAATTTTTATGCATTTTGTGTTCCTTTAAAACATCATAATACCCATATATTTTTATTTAAATGATTTGAAACTTTATGTAAAAGTTTTCTTTAAATGTATGAAAGGAATAGAACATGGAAATTAACCTAAATTCATAAATTATTTTTATTTCAGTTTTTAAACTAAGAATTTTTGTAAATATGTAAAAAAAGTTTGTGTAGACAAACTTTAAGCATACAAAACAGTATATTACCTACATAAGGATATTCCCAGCATAAAAATATTTGCAAAGTAAAAAACTATTCATGTTTTATTTATTTTTGAATTATCAAGTTTTGCAACAATATCAAATTTTTGCAATGTTTATCCATATTTTAAAGAATAAATTGTATAAAAAATAGTTAAAGTTGATATTTTTTTGTGAAATTCAAAGGTTTTGAATGTATTTAATCAAAACACTTGAAATAGGGCTAAATATTTTAAATCCAGGTCATTTATTATTACAAAGCCTTTGCAAGTAGGAGGAAGTTGTAAAAAAAAAATTTTGTCGAGCAAATTTTAACTTTTTTCAAGACAAAGCTCAGAAAATATTTAGAGCTTTAAGGAAAAATAAAACTATATTTTTTAATAAATAAGACTATGAACTTGATAATTCAATGGCATTTTAATATATTTACAACATTTTTAAAAGTAATATCTCCAATTAAAAGTTGTTTTTAGCTTTTTCTCAGAATGAATTTTTATGCTTTTTGTTTTCATGTGAAGCACCATAACACAAGTAATTTTGATCCAAATGTTACAAAACTTTGTATTTATGTTTTTCATAAATGTTTTCAGGTAATAAAATTCTGAAATGATTATAGCTACATAAATATTTTTTATTTTAATTGTTAAGCTTGGAATTACATGCAAATTTTGAATGAATTTTGTGTCGACAGCATTTGAACTAACACAAAATAATAAAGATATAAATTTACGAGAGATCCATTCCCTGTAATATGTTAGTACAAACAAATACAAACTTAGAAATTTAAAAAAATATTGATTTGATTTTGAGTTATCATGTTTTGTAACAGTATCAAGTTTTGGACATTTTTACCCTTATTTTAGCTTATAAAAATAAAATAATAATAATAATAATAATGAAATTTTTTTATGTGAAATCATTAGTTTTTAGATACATTCAATCCAAAAATGTGTACAAAGATAAAAAATTCATTCGAACGTGTTCGTGTACCTTAAACAATCGTTTACATTTTATTGTGAATTTTTTTTTAAGTCATTTATTATTATATCTCGATTTTATTTTAATTGTATTGTATTTTTTCAATTATCATTTTCAGTAAAATGCCACCAAAAAAATCTAACCTCAACAATACCCGTAGGCGTGAGGCACGACGTAGACGTGCTGAGAGGGCCCTCATGTCAACAAATCAAACCACGACAGCAAACGATAACAATACCAATTATAGTATCTAATAACTTAACGAAATACAAGAAAGCCACAGCAACGCGTGGCCGGGTCTTCTAGTAATAATATAAATTTAAGATTTTGTAAAAGAAAATTTTATTAAATAACATATAATGTTAGGTTGGAGGGTGGATGCCTGGTGGTTAGGGTGCTTTTAGAATTCAGAGATCCTAGTTCCAAACACGATAAGCAAAGCCGAACTGAATGGTGTCTGCGTGTTGGAAATGCGCATGAATAATCTGTAAGTCGGAAAGTTCTTCTGTTAGAGTCTAGGATGAATGTAGGTGTTAGTTGTGTAGATGTGTTTCTGAAGCGTCGATTCGCAGCTGACCTCTATGAGGCAAGCTGATTAAATTTGAATTTGCTATTTTTTTTTGCTATTCTAATGGCAAATAATCGCAATTTAACATTATCTCCATTCAAACAGAATAAAAAAAAAATCGTAATGCAAAATGATCTCCAAACGCCATAAAGATGTAGTGGCGTTTGGAGATCATTTTGAATTGCGATTACCAGATAAGCTTTATAAAATGTTAATAAACAATAAGATTCTGAAATGTTAAAAAAGCTGTATACCCATTTTAAAAGTACTTACTGATAAGCTAGAAATGAGCAAAAAATAAATAAATAAATAAAACCTGAAATTGATACTTCATCTCAACGGATTAGAAAAAAAAATAAAGCAACTTACAGCAATTTTTAGAGACAAAAAAAAAAAAAAAAAAAAAAGAGAGAGAGAGAGAGAAAGAAAGAAATAGAGAAAAGTAGAAATTAATTCGCCGCAAATATTCATCTATCGATTTTTATAAATCCCTGAGGTAATAGGATACAATTGCGACGTCTGAATCTGAAGCCATTACTGAAATGACTTTTACAAAACATTTTTGCGCTTGCAGTTACCGAAAGAAAAAAAAAAAACTTGGGAACTTATGTTACTGCCGAGGATTAAGCAAATTCCATTTATTCTCCTCGGAGTATTAAAGTGGATAATCCGCTTTAGAGAGACAGAGTCATAAAATGTTTACTTTTTATATCGTTTGTTTTCGCAGAGAAGGTTTGGGATTCGAGTTACCTGATGGATTTGACTTTTAGCTTCAGAGAAACGCGGGGTTTCCACATTTAGCTCCTAATCGCTTCGAAATGTAAAATGTTTTTTGACTAGGTGAAGATTTTCAGGTGTACCACACAGAGAGTAATAATAGCATGTGTATTTTGAATACTCTTTCACTCAACTTGGATACTTCGTTCTATAAATCATCATTGTAAATATTTTACTGTCATTTTTAAACAGAAATATTTAGACAATAACTTTTGCTCATTATTAAAATGCTCCTATATCGTTTTAAAAGAGAATTTTTCATGTTTGAATATACATTTATACATAAAAAAACTGATTGTTAAAGTTACTATTTTTATACTACTAGAAATATTGATCCATATAAAGTATAAATCGTGTAAAAGAATCTCAGGGGCTCAACAGCTTTCTTTATTAGCGCGGTGGGCCAAGGCCGTCTGCCTACTGGCAGATTTCGAGACGGGTGACATTTTTTCTTTTACTGAGTAGGGATATCAGTCCTACGCTCAACAGTCATACTAAATCCAAATCTACGATTTAAAGTGAAATCCGAAACACTATAAACGTCTATGGCACCGCCGGGACTCGACCCCGAAACCTGTGGCACCGAGTGTTAGTCACTCGGCCATTAGGACTTTTAACAGAATAACTTATGAAATTTAAGAAAGAAAAAAAAAATTTTTTTTCTCTTTTAGAAAAATGCATTCACATAAATAGATCTTTAAAAAAAATTGAAAAAAAAACATTGTTTTGTTAAATATATTTTTCAAATTAACTAATTAATTAATTAATGATAAAAACAACAAATTAAAAACAATGGCCTATTGAGAACGAATCTTTTAATATTATCATTAGTATATTAATCTTAATATATTTTTTTCCCCGAAATTCAAAATTTTTACACATACTCATATATATATAATTAAAATCTACTATTCCAAATAAAATAATAATTATAATACCTATTAATTTCGTGGTAATAATTAATTTGATTTAATTTTCAATAGGCGTTTGCAAATTAACTATAAACTTGAACATAACTATATTTTTATTTTTGACTTGAACCCTACATAACGACAGCTGCATGGAAGAATAAAAATTTTCCAACTTTATATATTAGTATATGAGGGCCTGATGGCTAACGCTCTGGCGCTCGGCACCACAGGTTTTAGGGTTCAAATCCCGACTTTGCCCATGGATGTGTGTAGTGGTTCGGAATCCACTTTAAACCGTAAGTCCCGATCTAATAGGATCGTAGAGTGTTGCGGGGGCATTGTGACTCCGCGTCCGTGGCTTATCTTCAAGTGACACGCGCCCCCTGGGTAATGCGAAGCGAGTAACGTCTGTGCAGCACTTGCCTTAAGACGTCCATGTCTGTTTGCCAGCTGCATTGGGGGAAAAAAAATACTAGTATATGATTTTAAAACATTATTTTCTTCCTTTTAATGAATTGTAATTCATTTTCAATATCTAAGTGTCAAACGGTAGAATATTAAATCAACGTTTTAATGTCTGAATTACTTTAGAGTCACTTCCATGTCAATAGTAATCTAACATAACATTACAAGGAATTATATAAATTTTAAGCGTGGTGCTGAAAAGGATGATTTAGTAACGTTATAAATTACTAATTATGTTACAGTGTTTATCCTCCGTTTGTAATTACAAAACTGCAAATGAATTATGTAGTGTGTGGTTGTATAAAGCAAAAAAATATGTGTGTTATAGAAGCTGTTTCCCTATCATAAATCTTTGTAAATGGGGTTCCAGTTCCACGCTGTAACTTAAGAGTATTTTAATCTATATATGATTCAATTACCTCTGATGATATAAACAGGAAGAAAAATTAAAAAAAAACATTCGTATTTTTTGTCCGATGCACTTAAATATATATATTTTCTTAAATGTAAGCAGAATTGGATTTAATAGAATTTGCTTTTATTAACATTTCTAATGATAATTCTATTTCTCCGCTTTCTGACTTTTTTGTTGTTGTATTAATTTTGCTTTTTAACGTCAATTCCTTATTAAAGAAACTGGTTTCTAGTTACCTTTCTTCTATTCTGGGAAAATTCGGCGCATTATTTTGTCAAACTTTAAACAATTAAATAAAATTGGCGGGTATTTTTAGTCCGTCACCCATATTTTAAAATTACTCAGCAGATGCTGCATACCTACAAAATGAACCGATCAGTACAGTGCATTGCGGTAGTTGTTAACAGCAACAATTCTATCACAGTTTGACGGAATAAAAAAAAAACGTTAATTTTATCTATCAATTTTTTTTCTAATGCAGCTGACAAATACTTAGACAGCTATTTTATATGCCATAAACAAGGGCTGTACCGACGTTACTCACTTAGCACTACCTAGGGGTTGCTATGCCATAAGGAAGGGCTGTACCGACGTTACTCACTTAGCACTACCTAGGGGTTGCTATGCCATAAGGAAGGGCTGTACCGACGTTACTCACTTAGCACTACCTAGGGTTTGCTATGCCATAAGGAAGGGCTGTACCGACGTTACTCACTTATCACTACCTAGGGGTTGCTATGCCATAAGGAAGGGCTGTACCGACGTTACTCACTTAGCACTACCTAGGGATTGCGTGTAACTTCAATATAAGCTACTGATGCGCAGTAATACTACCCCTGCAACGCTCTACGATCCTGTTGGACCGGGATCTACGGTTTAAAGCGGATTCCGAACCACTACAAACATCCATGGCACCGCCGAGCGCTAGTCACTAGGCCATCAGGTCCATTTATCTATGAATTATGCCTCTTCAGATAAAAATAATCATATATATTATATTTATCTGAAGATTAACTATCAATTGTATGTCTTCAGATAAACATAATCTTACATCACAAAGAACTAGAAGTTATTTAAACGATGTCAGTTTCGAAGAAGTACTTAGAACACTTTTCGATCTCTGTATAGATTCTTCTGACAACACCCTTAGTTGGGTTATTTTTAGAGATAACACGTTGTACAAATTGAAGTAAATGCTGTAAGAGCCGATCCCTATCTCAAGATGGTGTTTAGACAACCCTCATCGTCAGACGAGACCACCCTGCAGACGATAATTGATGAAAACAGAACACATTCGTCCTTGATCCCCTCATGTGCTTATAGCGGCATCAGGGAAACTGGAAACACAGCATAAAAATAATAAATGTGCAAATATTTATTTATACGTGGAACTGATTTAAACTGTACATTTTAAAAACATCTGTTACAGTGGGCTATTCATTTTAATTCTAATTAAGTATGGGTTGGCGATGTTGACAGATCACTGATTATGATAAACAAATATAAATTTTGAAATTTGTTATGATAGTTTAAATATAGTTTATTCATAAGGGGCAAAAGTTATATTTCTGTTTCTCATTTTGGTTAGACGTTACCATAGAAACGTTTGTAAAATTTAAAATTACAACATAACTTTTTTAAAAATCTTTGAAATGTACGTACTATTTTTTATTACAGTTTTGTTTGTTTATATTTTAACTTTTCTAGAAAAAATAATTTTGTGCTTTACTATCAATAATCACGAATTCGTTTCGAGAATATTAATAAATGAAAAAAATCGATTGTTAGCGTGGATTTTTTTCATCCAATTTTCCTTTTTTACATTTTATACAACTTAAAATTTTAATTATTAAAAATTAAAGTCTATTTTCTAAAGTTTTAAAAGTCTAATTAAAATCACTCTGAAAATACCTTTCAGCCCTGTTGTGCCGCTTTGTTTGAAATGATCCCACTGGTTCGCTTACAATTTTCCAATGGATAGATTGTCGAACTATCTGTATACACCAAAACAACCTATTAATGAGCAATAAAGAAAGGGTATTTTATTCCTGGAAGACTTTTAGAAATAATTGCTTTATATTTGCATTTCATATGACTGGAAGCATGTAAAAGACCCACCAGACAGCTACAGACTATTCCTGTTTTTCCTCACACGCCAATATAAATAAGAATAAAATATCTAATATTTTTCTCCGCTATTTTTCTATATAAAAAGCTATTTATATCCATCTTTTGTATTTTGTTATTTTTTCAAATGAGTACTCATTCTAAAGATTATTCGCCACCGATATTTATAGCAGATTCAGTTTTACTCAGCAAGCAGCGAGATTAAAATTGCTATATCCAAAGATTTGAAAGGGGGAGTTAAATAGACTTTTGTACAGGAAAATAAAGGAGAAAAATATTAATTATTTCTCTCTTATTTATACAGTGTGTGAGGAAAAGCAAGAATAGTATGTGTCTGTTTGGTGGAAGTTTTACAGGTTTCCAACCATAGTATGTGTCTGTTTGGTGGAAGTTTTACAGGTTTCCAACCATAGTATGTGTCTGTTTGGTGGAAGTTTTACAGGTTTCCAACCATAGTATGTGTCTGTTTGGTGGAAGATTTACAGGTTTCCAACCATAGTATGTGTCTGTTTGGTGGAAGTTTTACAGGTTTCCAACCATAAGACATGCAAATATGTGACAATTACTCCTAAAATCTTCACGGAATGAAATATCCTTTTTTTTTATTGCTCATTGATAGGTTATTTTGGTGTATATAGATAGTTCAACAGCAGATTCTTTAGGAAAATTGGCAAATGGATCAATTCAAACAAAGTGATGCATTAGGTGTGAAAGATATTTTCGGAGTGATTTTAATTACCAAAAAAAAAAAAAATAATAAACTTCAATTTTTAATAAATAACATTTTATATAATTTGAAAAAAAATTAAATGAAAAAAATCCATACTAATGATACTAAATCCAGGATTTTTTTATCATTCTAAATTGCTCTGCTTTATGAGTGTCAGACAAGCATCCCTAAAAAGTAATCGATTCGTCCGTTTCTGCTTTTAAACCGGATGTTTACTTTTCCACACAACCGGTATTCGAAATATGAGTAGTATAGGAGGCTTTTCGATGCTCTACAACAGCAAAAAAAGAGCAACCAAAGAGAAAATAAAAGACGCTTGGTATATTCTAATTAATATACAATTTTACCAAAACAAAAATTGTGTAAACCTTTCTTACAAATTTGAGAGGTGCTTTTTTTTTTGTATCCTTTTGAAACATCTTTTCAAAAAGTACTCCACTGCTGCTACAAGACGGGGAGGAGAGAAAGACCTGTGAGTAATCTTTTGTATTCTTCTGGTTATTGTGAGTTCGAGACCATTGAATGCATCTGCGTAAGAGGAGAACCCTTTAAGAGAAACTCTCGAAAACTCATACGTCTACTTTTTTTTTAAACATGCGTTGAACTTTAGAGTGTCATTGAATTTCAAAAGAAGTCTACAAATATGAGTCATGTTCTTACCTAAACGTATCTTTTGACCTGAATGTACCTTTAGGAAAATGAACTCTTGTACTTCAAAGTCCAAGAAAAAAAAAGTCCGAGAACTTTCACACAAGATGTAGTTGATGATATTTTTTTAAGAAAAATTCCTGGCTGAAATTATCTTTTATAATGTGTTTATTGATAATAAACCTGTATTGCCTATCCAAATTTTAAAATTTTATTACATGAGTGATATTGTTTTCGATTTTTGAACTATCGTAATTATCTTAACATACAAAAGATTCGAAAATTGTTTGGACAAAATTAGCGCGGCACTGAAGATGAACACTATTTACATTGAAATTTTTTTTTTAATAATCCAAATATTCGTAAATTGTTTGGACGAAATAAGCTGTGCAGTCAGGACGAGCTCTATTTACGTTAGAATATTTTCATTAACATGCAGAGCATTCGCAAACTATACAAAATTAGTACAGCAATCAAGATATACACTATTTATTTTGAAATATTATTAATATGCACAGTATTCGTAAACTGTTTGGATAAAATTAATGGGTTAGTCAAGACGAACACTATTTACTCCGGTATACTATCATTAACATGCAAAAGTTTCGTAAACTGTTTGGACAAAATACTACTACTTACATTCTCATATTGGCATTAATATGCATAGTATTCATAAACTGTTTGGACAGAAGTTGCAGGGTACTCAAGACAAACACTATTCACTTTGGAATATTTTCATAATATTCAGAGTATTCGTAAACTGTTTGGACAAAATTAAAGGAGCAGTCAAGACGAACACTAATTATTTTGGAATACTTTCATTAACATACAGAAGATACCTAAACTGCTTGTATAAAATAACATTGCATGTTAATGATACTATGAGAAAGTAAGTAGAGTATTCGTAAACTGTTTGAACAAAATTAGCGGGACAGTCAAGAGGGACGCTATTTACTTTGGAATATTTTCATTAATAATCAGAATATTCGTAAACTGTTTGAACAAAATTAGCGGGACAGTCAAGAGGGACACTATTTACTTTGGAATATTTTCATTAATAATCAGAATATTCGTAAACTGTTTGGACAAAATAACGCTACTTACTTTCTAATATTGTGATTAATAAACAACAGATTCGCAAACCGTTTGGACAAAAGTTTCGGGGCGCTCAAGACGAACACTATTCACTTTGGAATGTTTTCATGCAGAATATTCATATACTGTTTGGAGAAAATTAGCGGGGTAATCACGACGAATACTATTTACTTTGGAATACTTCCATTAAGATGCAGAAGATTCGTAAACAATTTGGACAAAATAACACTACTTATTTTTTAATATTTTCATTAACATGCAAAGTATTCGCAAACTTAGCTGGGCAGTCAAGATGAACACTATTTACTTTGGAATACTTCCATTAACATGCAGAAGATTCGTAAACAATTTGGACAAAATAACACTACTTATTTTTTAATATTTTCATTAACATGCAAAGTATTCGCAAACTTAGCTGGGCAGTCAAGATGAACACTATTTACTTTGGAATATTTTCATTAGTATATAGAGTATTCCTAACAAAAGGAACCATTTTTAGCAAGTTTTGTCATCTGGTGCATTTTAAAGGTAAGCTTCTGCAAAATATCAATTCACTACAACTAAGCTTTTCTTTCAATTATAACTGAAAAGTAAAACTTCGCAAAAATGCACATTTTTCAGTACAACATTCCACATTGCCAAAACTATAAAAAAAAAAATAATAATAAATAAATAAAACAGATTGTTCACACTTAATTGAAGTGACAAATTGTAAACATCACAGCCTCATGATAATTTTGTTTGTCATTAAGTAATTGTCATTCTCATTAATTTCGTAATAAGAATTACTCCAGTAACAATAATTACTTTAATATTAATTACTAATTACTAGAAAACCGCTCTAATTAGGTTATAAGGCCTAATAATATCTTATTTTTACTAAACATTTAGGATTAAAATCATTATTTGTAAATAAGTTATGAAAATTACTTTTAAAATTAAAAAGTTTTTGCCAATTCTAATGTGAAAACAAAGATCACTGCTGTGCTCACTTTTTATCAATCTTAACAGGATTAGAAACAAGTAATATAAAAAAAAAAAAAATTTTAAATAAATTCCTACTTTTTTTTTCACTCTATTGCAGAAAGCCCTTTATATATAATTTGTAATCAATTTTTAAGTTTATCTGGCGCCATCTATTGATAGATATATGCAATTTAAATCTAAAAAATCTAAAATTAATTATTTAAATTTAATGAACGAACTAATATTTGAAAAAACTGTATTAACATCCAGTGCCATTCACTACAAGTTAAAAAAATGCATTTGAACTTGAGTGAATGAATAAAAAGTGTTTTATGAACGATTGAAAATTTGAACAAGATATATATAGGGAGAGTGTGAGCTAATAGAAGGAATTGAAAAAGAATGAGATTTTATCAATCATATTAAAAAATGTGTTAAGCTCAATTAAACCATCAAGTTTCAAGTTATTTATGAGTGCAAAAAGGGTAAAAAAAAACGTTTTTTGAAGTGCTGGTGAAATTCTCATGGGAAAGCTGGGCAATACTGCAATAAATGCATAGAAAGGTCAATAATTTTTTTTTTCATTCCATTTGTTTTACTGATCGGCACGTTTGTTTTTTACTCGGGCATTCTTTTTCACACTATTAAAGATTAAGATTAGGATCATAATTATCAGGATTAAAACCAAAAGAAACTAAAAATCCAGTATCTTCATCTGACAAAAAGGAACAGATAAATCCACTTATAGATTGAAAGAAATACAACCCATGGGATGTTCAACTTAAGGCCCTGCGATGATGACAATTACACTGTTTCATGTCGTGGATTGGAATGTGCTTTTGGAACAAAAGAGTTTCTTGAACCTCGATCTGACCTTTTGCAAGTCCCAGACATACCAGAAGAGTCAAAAAACGATTTATTTATCTGATGGAGAGGAAGACTTTTTTTTCTTCTTCTTTTGTACCCGTCTGTGTTCAATATCGGAGACTTTATCTCTTTCCTTTTGGCTGAATTATGTCTTATCTTTGATCTTCAAAGTTGAACAAAAAGCAACAAAGGGTGTATGAAAAATGAAATGTTAGAGAATTGGAAATGCTATTAATATGCTTAATTGAGTTTATTATCTCCATAAATTAATTGTAGCAGCATATTTTATTTACATTTTCATTGTTTGTAGGAAACGTTTTGCCAACCTTCCGTAATTCTTCATAGTTTTAATGAAATGTTAAAATTTAAGCGATGTAGATTCTTCTTTGTAAAAAAAATAAATTTGCAGATTATAACAAAAATTAATAACGAATATACTCCTGCTGTAATTTAATAATTAAATAAAGGCTTTAGTCAATAATGCGTTAGCTTGAATGCGACGTCTTATTTCAATTTTTTCTTACTGTCATATAAGAGTCTCAGTTCTTTTGGCTGTCAAGAAGAGCTATCGGCAAAAATTTATTACAAGAATTTAATGTACATTTTACGCGTTTGGTTAGGTTTGTCGCTGTACGGTCATTTTTTGTATACTTTATACTAATTAGACCGGGACCTACAGTTTAATGTGGATTCCGAACCACTCACAAACAGCCATGCCAAAGTCCAGAGCATTATCCAATTGCTCATCTGGCCGCGTACTGTGCCAAAAACATTATACAATTTAGAATTCTACTCAACGAAGTAGCTCTAATCATTACCCAAATAATGCATTTAGACATGCAAATCTATTTGGATTATCAAATAATTGAGTAAAATAATATGAAAAAATCTGGTAACCCACTGTTAAATTTTAAAAATGTTTTCTGTTCAATTGAAAATGTGACATATAAAAAAAATCAAATGTTAACAATACATGATTTTAATATACCATTCTAAAACACGCCACTACGTTCTAAAACTAGCTTTCTGCATTCTATAAATAGCTTTCTGTGTTCTAAAACTACCCTTCTGAGTTCTAAAACTACCATTCTGCAATCTAAAACTAACCTTCTGCGTTCTAAAACTACCATTCTGTGTTCTAAATCTGTCTTTCTGAGATCTAAAACAAACCTTCTTCGTTCCAAAACAAATCTTTTGCATTCTAAAACGCGCCACTACATTCTATAACTACCCTTCTTTGTTCTAAAACGTACCACTACGTTCTAAAACTACCGTTCCGCGTTCTAATTCTACAAGGTGGCAGTTCATATAAAACAACACAGAAATGGATTTCAGTTTCTTTTATTATCCGAAAATATGTTAAATCATTTTTAAAATCCTTTTTTCCAAATTAATATTAAATGGCATAAACGTATTATTCTAAAAATAATTACAAATTATTTTTTTATTTTATCATTTTTTTAGACATTGAAATTTTAAAAGTCAATATTAGCTGGAATTTTTTTTATACTATCGTTCTCCCTATTTGTTCCTTTAATTATATTGATAATTGCTTGATTTCTGCTGGTTTTCTATACTCCAGCTCTCCTTAGTAAATTGTTGTGACATTTTCACCAATTTTTTCTTCATTTATTGAACCCTCTGTTTATTTTGTCTACTTTATGTTCATAAGAACACACATTTACAGTTGTTAAGAACACATATCCACACTTGCCAATAACGTAACCACAACATTAAAAAAATATCTTGTCAAGTACACACATATCCATTTTTTCCAAGAACACATATCCATTTTTTTAAAAGAACACATATCCACTTTTCCAAGAACACATATCCATTTTTTCCAAGAACACATATCCACTCTTGTCAAGAACACAAATCCATAGTTATCAATAACAGTTATCCACACTTCTCAAGAACATATCCACAACGTTCGTAAGAACGTATCCACAATTATAACCGCAACATTCATAAGAACACATATTCATAATTATAATATCCTCAACGTTCATAAGAACACACATCGACAAATATAACAGATATCAACATTTCTCAAAAACATACCCATACTTCTCAAGAACATATTCACAACGTTCATACGAACGCATATCCATAATTATAACACATATCAACATTTCTCAAGAACATATCCATAACGTTCATAAGAATCCTTATCCACAAGAACATATACACAACGTTCATAAGAAATCACATCCACACTTGTCAAGAACTTTTGTCAATAAAATAAAAAATATTTAGATGTTTCAAATAACAGTCAAAGATGAAAATACTTAAGCTAATTCATATAAGAGGTATTAAAAGACCTAAGACTTAATAGAATGTCTATTTTATTTTGTGCTCATGAACTTGTTATAGAAACATTTTCTCATTATATAAAAAAATTCATAATAACATAATCAGATATCTGATATGTATTGTAATTAGCATGATTTCAATACCTTATAGAACTATATTGCGATTTCCGTATAGCATGAGATCAGTAAATTATATTATAGAAGTCTAATTTATACATGAATTTGTTGATGTTGAAATTTTGGTGTCAATATTGGCGACATTTAATGACCTTTTGGCGACTTTAGAATGACAACATAAATGACACATTTTTCATATGGCAACCTCAATAAAAGCTTTGTAATGGAAGAATCATTATTCAATTGCAACAGATTCACTTTTTTTTTTACGTTCAATTTTTTTCTTCTCCTTTTTTTTTTTATATTACACTTTTTTTCCTGCTCCATTGATACTTCAGTACGTCAATGCAAGTGAGTTTTTAGAGTAGAGAAAAAAAAGATGAGATTAGAAGAGCCCTGTCATTCGACGTTCGAGAACGAAATGTGTTCTTTTTCATCTGTCAAAATAAGAAAAAAAATATTAAAACTAACTACGCGAGTATCATATCTGAGCATTCAATTCTATTTTTACTATTATTATTATTAGATTTTTTATGGGATATTTGTATTATTTGAGCAAAAATTGGATACTAAAATTGCTGTTTCTATAGTGCTTTGTAGAACACGAGTTTAGGAACAGGGTTAGTTTTCAAATAATGATTTTGTTTATGTAAAGATCACAACTGATGAAGACTTGAAATCATTCCGAAAAAAGTTCGACCAATAATGATTTGAAAAGATAGTGATAAAAAAAAAATATTAAGTACAGACAATATTTTTTTTCTGATGAGTTCTTGATAGTGTTTAAAATTTCCTGTTATTTTTTTTTTAATTTAAATTGATTTGTTTATTAATTTTATTTATTTAATAGAATATGGAGTCGCAAAATTATTAAAATTATTGCCATGAAATTATTTAGCTTAATATGAGTTAATTGTGTTACAAAAGTGGATAAGATTTTGATTTCAATAAGACTTTTGAATCTGATAATTTTGATAATATAGCACAAAACAAAATTCCCTAATTTCTCTTATTTCTTTACTATGATTTCGATAAAAATGGATGGAATCGTATTATTTTCCAATTTCATTCAATCAAAATGAATCGAATCTCGTTGATCAGTATTATTTTTCAATTTCTGTGATTTCGATCAAAATTGATCGATTTCGTTGATCAGTTTTATTTCTTAATTTCAATTTCTGTGATTTCAGTCAAAAATAGATCGAATTTCTTTTTTTGGTATTACTTTAAATTTCAATTTCTATGATTTCAATGAAAATGGATCGAATTTCGTTAATTCATAGTATATTTCAATTTCAATTTCTATGATTTCAGTAAAAAATGCAACGAATTTCTTTGATTCGTAATATATCTCAATTTCAATTAGTATAATTTCGATGAAAATGGATCGAATTTCGTTGATCCGTATTATTTTATAATTTCAATTTCTATGATTTCGATAAAAATGTAATTCATTAACCTGATCCACATTATTATTGTTTTTGAATTTCAGTTTTTATGATTTCTATAAAAATGGAAATTCATTAACCTGATCTCTGTTATTTTCTATTTTTAATTTCTATGATTTCGATAAAAAGTAGATCAAATTTCATTGATCCTTGATTATTTCTTAATTTCATTTACTAGGATTTCGATAAAAAAAATGGAATGCGTTGCGTATATTTAAAAGTAAATAAAAGTTCGTTCTTTAAAATGAACGTCGTAAAATTCTTTATTTTCCGAAGATAATAGATGAAACGATTGCACTAATGCATTGACTATGATTATGCTAATCACTATTTCCATTTCAAACAAATACAAATTTTAGAAGTTATCGCTTCTATGTAAGTTATTCCATTTAGAATAGGATAATATAAATTTCGATAACAGTTTTTACTTTTATTTAAAATTTTATTCTGGCATTCTCAAATGGAGACTTGTTATAATCTAGTTTTACTTGTTATCATACATGTGTCGCGCACGTTCTTCTGCAATGCAGCGAAAGTTTTAAAGAATGACAACACTGTACATAGTGCTTATGTGAATCAAACAGTTTTACAATAACAAAACTACAAGCCAAGAATTACTTCTTTTTAATTTAGCCTAATAATTTATATTTTTTACATAAAATGCAACACTTAATTGTAAATGCTACATGAAAGTATTTACTGTCATTTTAGAAAAAAAGTTCTTTAATTAATCGTTGTAATTTGTTACTTAGAATATAAATGTTCAAGTAATTTTAGTTTAAAAATTTGACTGATTCAAATCTTAACAATTGTTTAAGGTTGATTATTTCATTTTTTTAATGTTTCCTAGTTAATTCGATTTTTTTAGACAATTAATAATCAACATTAAAATGGCTTGGAATAACAGCACTTTCAGTATTCAAGGTTTTATTAATATTGGTATTTTTAATTGGGTAATGCTATAATTAATAATAATGCTATAATTATCCATAATAAAACTATCAGCTGCCTACTCAAGCTAATACGGTAAAACAATCGGTAAAACCCAATCAGAAAAAACTTTCAATTCGGTGAAATTAATCTCAAGAAAAAATTTTACAGAAGCTTGACTAGCCTAATCAACTTTCAAATTTGCCGATATTTCAATAATACGATGGATTGTTTATGAAAGGGTTTGCTATATTCCAAAAGGCTGTTCTTCAATTTTGGTGCCACTATGGTTATTACAACAGTTTGATACTGTGGACATCAAATGTTATGTTATAACGCGATAATAACAATTTGATAATATGAACGCTACATGCCGAGTTATAGTGCCATTATAGTGATAATAACGGTTCGATAATACGGGGACCATAAGTTATGTTATACATTATAGTGCGGCTAAAGTGATAATAACAGTCTGATAATGTGAACACCATATGCTATGTTATATGTTAGTGCCCCTATTGTGATAATAACAATTTGATACTATGGACATCATATGCAATATTATATCATATATTGCCGCTTTATGATAATAACGCTATGCAATACTACATGCAATATATATAAGTTATATTGCCACTATGATAACAACACTTTTGACACCATATACTATGACACATTTCATTGCACCACTATAGTCATAGTAACAGTTTGATACTATGGATACCATATTACTATCGGTACTATATGGATGGCATGCAATATTGTTTGTCATAATGCCGCTAGAGTGCAAATAACATTATGGACACCATATGCTATGTTACTTATGCTACTATTGTAATAACAACAGCTTGATGCTATAGACATCATATGTGATTTTATATATCTTATATTGCACAGCTAAAGTGATGATATAGTAATATGGGCACATGCTATACTTTATGATATAGTGCCGCTAAAATGGTAATAGCAGTTTTATAAGATGACACCATGAACATATGTCATGTTATACGTGCCTTTATTATGTTATAGTGCCACTTTTGTGATCCTAATAGTTTGATACTATAGACACTAGATGCTTTGTTATAAGTTATAGTGCTGTTGATGATAACAAGAATTAAAGAACATGAAATTTGTGCTTTCTGATATCTCCGAACAAGAGAAAATTGTCTATTTCAGGCATATTCTTATAGAAGCATTTCAAGATTACACGAAAACACCATTAGCAAAATACGAACAATTTTATTTCCTCGTGGTCAAACAACAAACAGGTCTTTCAGCAACAACAAACGGGAAAACATTGCTTTGTTTGTTGTTTTTGGCCGAATTCTTTGAAGAACTTTTAGAAGACAAGATTGATTAACTTCTCTTTGAGATGTCACTATCCCTCAATGACACCGTCTGTATATCACTCAAGCGACGGTACTTAGCGACATCGTCTACAGTCACCTCAACGCATTCCTCAGCGGCTATTTACAACCAAAGTTACTTATTTTGTTTGAAAACCGTAAAATTGTCAAGAAGTTTCTTCTCTCACTGAATCTGTTTTTGCCATTAAAACTGGAATGAATGCACAGTACCAGAAATGGCTTCGGCTCCAGACATGATATTTTTGGCGTTGAAGGTCGTTTAGCGTGTTTGATATCAGTGGAGAGTTGGTACTGGACCTTTTATGTTTGCTTTATGTTATGAATGCCTTTGAAATTTCTATGCTTTCAAGAGAACGTTAGAGAACATTTTACTGTTCTCTTCAATAACCTCGGAATTTAAGGATGGAGGTATAATAGTTTTGCTTGCTGGAAAAAGAGGGGCAATTTTGCAACTTCAGTTATGAAAAGTTTCTATATTATGAAAAAAATAATATACTGACAAAGTTTTTTTCCAGTCTCTATCCATCACATGTTCTGTAAACAATTTTAAAATATTTCATTATGTCAAAGTTTTTACAAAATATTTCTTAAAAATAGTGTATATGAAAGGTTTTTTTTCCAGTTTGTTAACAGTCTACTCTGCATTGAAATTGGTTAACAATAAGATTTACTAATGATTAGATTTTATATAAAAGTACAACGCACTGTTCTAAATTTTTTCTTAAATTAAATATCCAAGAATAGGAAATCAGAGTTTTCATATTACAGTTAGTTGGTGACAGTCTTCATGAAATCCAAATAGAAGAATTGCAAAGTTCTCTACTATAAACACTTTTAGGATATTTTGGCGTCTTTGTTTTAAACTTCTTCGCATCGGTGGCATCTGAAGGATTGCCGCCTAGAGATCCAATAAAGAGGACTTTTAAGCCTAATTCGCCCACATAGACAATAAAGTACTGCTCACTTAACTTCTTTGGACAGGAAATCCAACGCATCAACAGCAGGCTGATAGCCAATTGGCTAGCACCCTGGACTTTGGTGCCACAGGTTTCAAGTTAGAATAGTGGTGCCTTGGTGCCCCCCCCAAAAAAAAAAAAAAAAAAAAAAAAAAAAAAAAAAAACTAAGATATATTGAACAATTTTAAGTATCATATTTAAAGGAAATAATCATTTTTGGTATCCCTCTAAGTCAGAAATTATTTTATGTTTAACAAAAAGAGGACTTTTTAAAACTAATTAGCGCTCTGACGCTTGGCACCACAGCCCTTATAGTGGCTCAGAATCCACCTTAAACAGCAGCTCCCTGTCTAATATAACAGTAGAGCGTATGGCTGAAAATCCTACCCTGTAAAAAGAAAACATCTCCTGTCTCGAAATCTGTCAATAGGCAGTAGGCCTTGTACAACTACGGGCTGTCACGTTATTGAAGAAGAATGTTTTCTATTTAAAATGCTTGTTGAAAAGAATTCATATTTTATAATTTATTTTATCTTATATTATATTTAAATTTCTAATGAATATTAATTTAAATACTTATATAAACACAATTCTTATTTTAATATAGATAAAATAATATTCCTCAAATTATAAAACGTAACTCTTGAGATTTAAGCACAATTCATGTTCATAAACTAGCATTAGTTGCCTAGGAATGAAATAAATATCCATTTCTTATAGGGTTAGAATAAAAAAACTGATTTATTATTGCATATTTGTTATTATTACTAATATTTGCTTGCAAAACAAGTTTGAACAACTTCTTCATTCATATGCAGTTATCTGAAGAGCAGTCGATAATTGACATTTTTAATTATTTCGTTTCTCATTCTGTTGTATCAGTGATTACTTTAAAGGTTATTAGTTTCAAGATCTTTTTAATAAACACAAACATAATTGCTCGTGATCAACGTGATAACGTATCAGTTTTGAATTAAATCTGATATTCAATAAATTATTTATAAACAAAATACTCCAATGCCAAATTCAAAATGTAGTATCAAAATAATGCTAGTAATGATTAAGTTATTGTAAAAAAATTCAATTAAAAATAATCATAATAAAATAAAAAACAAAATAATAATAATCAATGATAAATAATTCAATTAAAAAAAACATTATGATATAACAATAGTTATTATTATTATTTTAAATCAGCAAGAGGAAATACGACAGCGATTTAGAAATTTGATGAGTTTAAAAAAACTTTTAAATTTAGTTGAAAAGTCAGTCGCACATAAATTCGATTTTTTCATGAAAAATAATTATTTTTCTTTTTCTAAATTCTAGGAAGTCTCCCAACTAAAGACAAGCTTGTCAAGGGGCGATCAATAATTCAACATGGAGATCATTAAACCTCAACAGGTAGGATTATTTTTATGGAAACCTTATTGACCCATCAAGAATTAATTGGCAATAAATGAAAAATGTGGAAAGGAATTTGCATAATAGAGAGTTTTTGTATACCGTATTTTTATAATACAGTATTTTTTTCTCCCTGGCGCTCATGCTCATAGGAAATTGCGCATGCGTATCTGTAATAATGTTTCCTATGAGCATGCGCGCTAGGGAGAAAAAAATATCGTATTATAAAAATACGGTATGCAAAAACTGTCTAATAATTGGTCATTTGGTCAGCCACTCCAACTTAGTGTTTAAAATCTTCAATTTTCTTCTGCTTGTCTTGGGCTGTTCTATAATACTTTGGTACTTGTTAATTTAGTGCTGTTATTTTTATAGGATATATGCATTTTTTGCAAGCAGATTTAGAGTACAAGGATGATTTTTATGCGAATGCAAAATATTACACCTTAAAGTTTCAAAAAATACTTTGTTATGCAAAAACTGTGTTTATAAATACGACTTTGATAAATATTTCTTAAATAGTTTTAAATCTATTAGTAAAAATCATAGTAGATAAAATTATGCTGAAGAGTCGAAAATTTTTTGACCGACTTTTCATCTTTTCTCATCTCACATCAACAGTCAGGTTGGCTGGAGAAGCCTAATTTGTGGCAACGTGAGCTGCCGGCATGCAGGAAGGCTGCGGTTCGAATCCACTAGTGGCCTTTTTGTAGTCACTGATTTAAGAAACAAGAAGACTTGATGGCGATTGTGACAATGTGTTTTACATCATTTATCAGGCTGCCTGGTGGAAGTTTTTCCGGGTTTTCTCACAAACGACACGCACATGTGGGGAAGTTACCCATAAAAGTCTTCCGCAAGGCACTGTCCTTCCCCTTCTCCAGTCGGTGGCCTGTTCTTGGTATCCATGAGGCCACCGATGTTCCAACTTTATCTTTCTAACAGATAAGCTGTCCTTCCCCGCCAGTGAGGTGTTCGTGTTCTCCATGAGGTCCACCTTCTTCTTTCTGACGGGTAAGCTGTCCTTCCCCGTAGGTGGACTGTTCGATGATGATTAATGATTCATGAGACCCACCGAAGTTCCTCTTTCACCTTTCTAACGGGCAAGGGGGTGAGGCGAGGTATGGAGAAAAATAAAGAAAAGTGTAGGTATCCTCTGTTGTGCATTCTGGTACAACGTACAGTGTACGGTTCCTGTGTTTGAAAAAATTATTAGTTTTTGTCACCAAGTGGTTTATAAAATGTTGAGAACAGCAAAAATCAGCAAAGAAGTATGTTTTGAGTGGAGAAAAGCCGGATTGCTCTGTGATCGTGAGGGCATGCTGATGCAGTAGTTTCAGTTTAAGTTATTGAGAATGTTCATTGCTGGCTGGGATTAGTTGATATGGTAATTTAACGTTAATGAAAATGTTGTCGGACTCTAAGGTTTGTGCTGAAATTCTGATGTATTGAAGGCTGTTTGGCGGAAGATTTTCAGAGATTTCATCCACACATCATGCAAATGCCTCTTTTTTAGCACCTTTTAGTGGGCTGTTTATGACCTATATAAGTGGGACGCAATAAAAAAAATTGTATAGTTTTTGCTGTGAAGATTTTTTTTGTAGATTAGGCACCTATTTTTAGTGCTTAGGTGTCGCAACACTTTGATGGATGAACAACTCGCGGTATCGTTCTTGTTGATCTTGTAGCAGTTTCGCATTCTTGTGAGGTCTACAAAGGCCACACAAGAGGATAATGACAGTTGCAGTTGTTGCTTCCTCTTGGGTGATTTATCTAGTTTGCGAATTTGGTTTGCTTTGATTGCTCAAAATATTTTTCCAGGGCGACAATTCTTCTGAAGCTACTGTGTTGTAATAAATGGCGTGATAGTCTTCAAGCTATTTGTATGGAGAACAAGCAGTTATAATTTTTTTTCTTAATAATTTATGATTTCAGCGCAACTTTTAATCTATAAAAATCAATTGATTTTTGAGCAAAATATCTTTAGATTGAATGTACAATTAGGCTACATATAATAACATAGGCGAAACAACTGTATTCTTTTTGTACTTTAATGGCTTAAAACGAATCCCTTTGGTTTTAACATGGAGCTTCTAATATAGATTGTCTCCTCCATGTTATTAGAATACGTCACTAGGTGTGTTTTTGACATGGATCCAGTCATCTAAAGAACAGAAATAACATGATTTATAATAAATATCCTGAGAGTCCATATTCCTTAGTACAAATATTTTCAGGGCGTTTTAATTAACTTCTTTTGAGCTGTACTGATTTCCTGGAAGACTTTTTCCCCCATCCTGTTTATGTATACTTTGTACCTGATTTTTGTACCATGTTTTTTTATTTATAAGTGCAAATCTACGAGTCTACGAGAATCTAATCATTTACTATTTTGATGTTTGTGAAATTATATGTTATCTTTCATATATTTGGGAGACCAAGAAAACAATGGCGTTTCTTTTACATTAAATTCAAGCAAATAAATCCTTAACAAGTTTTTATTTTTAATTACTGATGTAATCACCTTTGTTACCAATATTCATGTTTGCATCTAATGTAAACATTTTTAATACCTCAACTGGTTTTGAGCAAAATATCTGGAGATAGAATGTATAATTATGTCACATGTAATACCAAAGGCACAACAAATGTACACAAATATTCCACTTTACTGGCTTAAAAAGCAAAACCCTTCATTTCCCAGCATTCCACAATGTGCTTTTCTCACGAACCCCAAATAAAGATTCTTCTCTTTCAAAGAAAGTTAAGTTCGTACTGAATACATAAACAAAACAAACATAAAAAGGGAGTTCTGAGAGGCCGTGATGCATGATTTCATCCTGGCTGCAGAGAGGTGTAAAGGTTGGCACGTTTGTAGCTGTTGTTTAAGGCCACTTGGCACTTCATAATGGATTTTTTTTTCTGTCTCTTCATCGAGAGTGTTGAGAGAACGATTTTTTTCTCTCTCTCCTTCCCTCTAATTCGAGTCGATGACCGCGTGCAACAGATGAGAGAGGACTTCTTTTTCTCTCACTTTTTTTTTCTTCTTTTTCTTTTCCCCTTCTCCCCTGCCTGCATAATCTTAATCAAAGCGGCGTAAATAAAGATATTAGGTGACAAGGCGATGGCTCCGCGTTGTTTGATGCTTCCGTTTTCCTAAGTTAAGGCCTATTCATTCTCAGACAGCGGGCGACTGAGGTTGATTATCTTGGCGTGCGTGACTCGGGTCTTCTTCTTCAGTTTGATAATCCTTTCTTTTTTTCATTTCAAAGGGGATAAAAAAGGAAATTAATCTTTTAGAGGTTTTAACATTGAATATATATATATTACCGCCTTCATGTTATCAGAATACTTCGCTAGGTGTGTTGTTGACTTGAATCCCATTAAATAACGAACAGAAATAACATCAGTATAACAAATAACATAAACATAAGTACATAAATAAGTACAAACATAGTAAGTAAACATAAATAGTAGCAAATAACATAAGTACATATTCCTTGATAAAGATATCTTCAGGATGTTCTAATTAATATCTTTTAAATGTTGCTGATTTCCTAGAAGACTTGCTTCACAAACTGCTTTTGTATACTTGGTATCCGTAAAAGTGTGTTGTTTGATCTGTAAGTGCAGCTCTAACGGTTTACCCATTTGATGTTTGTATTTGTCGAATGATATGTTGCACTTTACACACACATACATTCACACACACACACACATACATACATATATATATATATATATATACACTCAAGAGCCAAAACATTATGACCACCTGTCAATAACGAATTGGCCCACCTTTGGCGCGCAACACAGCTTCAACCCGCCTTGGCATGGATTAATACCACCACTTAATACCAGCTAAATACCACTTCCACCTGATCACGTGCCTTCCACGTCATGCAGGCGAGTTCATTGCAAAATGTAGGGGAGGTCATAATGTTTTGGCTCTTGAGTGTATATGTATATACTGTAAAGATTAAGAAATTGCAACAAAAATTTACGCTGAGGCAGAAATAAGAAAAATACAAAATTATATGTACTGATGTATACAGAAATCCATAACTAATAACTGGCTTATGTAAACAAATAAATCAATTATGAACTAAGATGGAAATATAAAATGCATAATCTGTATAGGAAATGTTTGTTGGATTGTATTTGCTTTGCAATGAGTGGATTTTTGTTATCACCGAACTAACTAACTCCCCGGCACTGCAGTCCATGTTGGACCATGGTTTCCCTAACAGTACGACTACAAAGTCGTTTGTTTCGAGCTTTGGTTTTCCAATGTGTGATCTTTAGGTTCCTCAGATCCTTTTCCACTTCATTAATTCGTCGCTTTTTTTGCATTTTTTTTTTCTTTGGCCCTGGCACTTCCCCTTGAAAATCTTCTTTGTGCCTTTGCTGTCGTCTCTTCTCTCTATGTGCCCTAACCACTAATGATTCTCTTTGACTTTATATAATGTATGGCATCCTTTTCTCCGAACATTTTTGCAATTTCATGACTGTAAAGTAAAGCCTTCTCCAAACATCACCATCTTATGGGTCCAAATTGCTCTCCCGGGTTATCAACATCTTCTGTTTTTGAATTAAGGTCCCAGTATCTGACCTATAAATAACTGCTGGTCTGATTATATTTTTATACACCCAGAACTTATCATCAAGAGTTTGAAAATTTTTTGGAGAAATAGATAGTTATAAGCGTGTCGTATTGTACATATTGTAATAGTTAGCAATTGTGTTTAGATTAAGAAAATAACCGTTTCCCTAATCGGCATGGCCGAAAAGTAATAGAAAAATGTTATCTAAAAAACTGAAAATAAAAAAATTGAGGAAATTTTTTATTTTATATTTGAAAAAAAGGCTTTCCAATAATGTTTACCAGAAACATTTATTGATTGCATTTTATTAGAATTTTTCCTATTTTATTAGACATATAACCATAGACGATATCATAACTAATTTATCTGTGGATTGTTTGTTAAGAATCAAATAATCTCTTCTTCTTCAAGGGCGCGACAGCTCCATGGTAGGCCAAAGCCTACAGCGCACTGGCAGATTCCGTAAATGAGATGTTTTTCTTCTTACGAGGTAGGGCTGTCAGCCCTATGCTCAATGTTCTGCAGTCATATTAGATCAGGACAAATAATCTTCCAAAGTAAATAATACCTTTACGTTTCAAAGTAAATATTCCTTTATTACATGAATATATTTAATTTACTCTTTCCTTGGTAAAAACGAGTATTAGATGTTCCTAAAAAAAATAAAGTAACACATTTTCAATATCGGTTGTGACAAGCAACATATTCTATGTTTAAAAAGAAAAAAGATATCTATATTTTATATTCGAAAAAGCATCTTTTTAGATGATGATATGGAACCAGATAAATCCAACTCTCGCATTTCACCAGGGATAATCCTCTTCTTGCTATAGTACATCTGCGAGAGAGGGTAGGTAGGATCTCAACAAAACAGAATAGGGTCACGTTGTTTTCCTATACATCTTCTGGTCCAAAACTTTCTTTGTACGATCTAAATGCATGGAGCCACTCCGGTCGTACTGGGAATGGACACACACATTTTAGTCGCCAACTTCTCCCCAAAAAGTCCATTTTTCTTTCTTTTTTTTTTTTTTTTTTTTTTTTCCTTCTTCCATTCCCACATTTTGAGGAAAAGAAACTCCATTACAGCTGTCGGTGGGATAAGGGAGAGGGAGGGGGTGTTCCATTGCACTTTGGAAGTGAATGGAATTCTAGAACAGCAATTTCCCTTGGGGGGGGTAGGCAATGTCATCAGAATCCTCCCCCAACACCTCCCACGCGTCAATAGGACGCTATGTGTCACATAATCTCAATCCTAGAAAATTGCTTTCATCCTTGCTTGAACCTGCTACTATAGAGTGGGTAAGCAGTGTTTCAATGGACTATCGTGTGCACAGGAAGTGGCAGGTTGGCGACCGATCGCTCTTGCGTTTGGCGAGCTTTGGCGCCATTTGAGGCCTATTAATTTGTACCTTGTATGAAGGATACAGATTAATAGGACTTGATGAGATCTGCAATGTCGGATAGGAAATGGATGTTACCGACAGTCTGATTATTGTCAGTTAATATTTCATCAGATTAAGTACATCCAATGAAATTGATGACTGAGATACACTATTGCGATATTATTTTAATTTGATTCGAAGAATATGTTATTCTATTCATAAAAATTAATAGTACATATGTTTGTGTAAAATTTGAATGGAATTTCATAGACTCAGTCAATTTAAAGTTCAAATTGATTGGACGGAATTCGAAAAATTGGTCAGAGCAACTTTATTAATATAATAAATACGTAGAACATTGAATGGTAAAAAAAAGAAAAAGAATTTATTAATAATAATATTTAAAGATACTGTTACGTATTCCTTTGATATCCCTACTATTTAATACTTTTATTATGATATAGAGATACAAACTATCATAGAAACAACTACAATAATAAATTTTGTATTGTTCCTCGAAAAAAAAAAAAAAAAAAAAAAAAAATGCCCACCAAGTATTCCAAAACAACAGATAATTCAGAAATTCACGCAATTTTTTTTTTCGAACTGGTTAATGCAATGTCACACGATCTAAAAATTTTAAAACTGCGTTCGTATAAAGTAGGTCATTTAACAAGGTAGGCTAAATATCAAAATTATTAATTAATTAAATATCATTTTACCCACAATGCGCATGCAATTGTTGCTGTTTTTGTATTGTAAAAAATAAAGGGACTTGTTTTGGGGACTGATGGCCGAGTAACTAGTACTCTGGCTTGGTTTGTCGCTCTAAGGGCATCTTGTGCATACGAGGGTTAAACAGACCGGGACCTGCGGCTAAAGTGGATTCCGAACCACTACAAACATCCATTGCATGCCGAAACCTGTGGTACCAAATGCCAGAGTGGTACTCGGCGCTTGGTACTAGCCACTCGGCCATCAGGCACCTTCAATTCTTTAAATGTAAATTTCATCTACAAATTCTTCAAAACATAAAACTGTTTTCTGCCTAATGAATCAGTTTTAAGTTTCTCAATAATTTTGTAAAATTCGGATTTCAGTAAAACTTTTATATCAGTTTAATTTTTATAAATTAAAATGCAGCTGATTTTAGTCAAAAATTAATCAAAACATTCTTGTTAACTAAAAAAATGGAAATGGATGAAATTCATGGTTCCATAGTTCACAATACTTTGTAAAACTATCACATTTGCAAAAGATCTCGAAATTTATTGTTATAGATTTAAAAACATTTATTCCAATCTCCTCTAAAATTAAATGTTAATAATTATTTTAACTATTTAAATATGTAAACAATTACTTATTTCATTTTACATGGCAGAAATAATTTTCGACTTTCGGATTAGTGACTTTTAACGATAATTCCTTATAAAAATTTTTAGTGTGATTAGGCGAGACATCACTCTTAAGAAAATTCATTTAAACCAACATTGAAATCGATTATGCTTTAAACTTTAATTTCTTAAATTTCAATCAATTCACAGATATCCATTAATTTATTACATCTTAAAATCTGTTTATGTTCCCTTTTTTAATAAAATAAACTTTTTATGCACAGTTTAATTCTTTACATTTATTTGCTAATTTTTTTTTTTTTTTTTTTTTTTTTTTTTTTTGCTTTGTTTCGTCCGCTACAAAGAATATAATGATTTCTAATATTGGTTGTAAAAATATCGTTTACAAGAAAAACATTAAAGAGCTAGTTCTAAAATTTAAAAAGAGCTATTAAAGAACTAGTTCTTAAATTTCAATCTGGTCACAAGTATCATTAATCATTTAGATTTTAAATTAATATTATTTTTATGTTCCATTTTTTTAATAATATATATTCTTATTCAAAATTTAATTCGTTACATTTATTTAATAATTTATTGTTTTTTGTTTCGTCCACTACATAGATTATAATAATATCAAATATCTCTAATATTGGTCGTAAAAATATCATTTACAAGAAAAAACAACCAAATTAAACAGCTATTAAAGAGCTAGTTCTTAAATTTGAATCAATTCAGAAATATCCATTAATCTATTAGATTTTAAAATAATACTGTTTATATCTTTGGATTCTGATAATCTTAAGTTAACTTACAAGATATTACAAGAAAAATTAAAGAAACATAAATAACATAACATAACATAAACATAAACAGAAATACATAACATAGCATAAAGATAAATAACATAACATATACAAAAATAACATAACATAGCATAAACTATATTGCATAAGATAAACATAGTGATGTTAAGAACGAACTGACTTGTACAAGAATTTTAAGAAACATTGTAGTAAATTTTTTTTGTAAACGTTTTATAAAATAAATTATTTCTAAAAAATTCTTACACTGTTAGTATATGAGATAAATAAAGTACATCCTAGAATACGAATTCTTGCTTTATTTATAATACTTCTTCTTTCAGTTCTAAATTCATTCCAGTTTTCTTTTGAGAAACATTCCTACTTTTATAAGAATTCACCAAGGAATAGAGTAAAAAAAAAAATTCTTGGAGGAAAAAATCTTGACATTTTAATTCAGAACTGAATTTAGCCTACTGATATAAGCAAACGAAGATCACTTAAATTTCCTGTAAGTTATTTCTGGCTCCATTTTATCCTCTGTGCAGTTTTCACGAAAGAGCAGCTCGCAATGTTCTTCATAAAAAACATTCGTAAACAGCTGTTTTTTTCCTCAACTTATGGTACACCGTCTACGCGTACATAATCTAATATTGAATCACATTCTATATTTAAATGAATAAATAAGATTTCTGCAAGCATGTTTTAGATTTTTATAAGATTTATTTTGATTTTTTCCCCTATTCCTTTGTAAGAAAATAAATTCTTATTCTAAAAAATTCTTATTCTATGTATTAAATTCTTATTTTTTATAAAAGGCGAAATTTAAAAAAAAACAAAACAGGAATGGATTTAAAATTAAAATTAAAATTATTATAAATAAAATAATCATACCAGTTGATTCGAAGGTATATAATATTACATTAAAATATATATAAAAATATTTATACTAATTTTACAAATAAATTAATTTTTAAAAATAATATTTTGGAAAGTCAGAAAGCCAAATATCAAAATGCACTCTATGTTTTTCATTATCATTTTATCACATTTAACTTATCATGAGTATTTTATTCAAATGAGAATAATAAAAATGATTGATAAACCCCATTTCTATTTTTATGTAATTAGAAATTTTAATTTTATTAATAAAAATAAAAGGTAATTGGAATACGAAAAGAATTTTCATATAAAAGCAGCTTCTAAATTTCATTGATATCAGAACGTAATAATTAAAGTTAAATAAATGATTTTATAATTTCCACTTAAATAATACTTTCTCAAATCAGTATTATATAGTATATTATATCAGATATTTAGTCAATAGCGAACGTGATAATTTGCAGCAAATGAAACGCTTTTCTTTAATTAAACATGTAGAAATGCATAATTATTATTAACTCTTTTTAAAGATAATATATTTAATAGAATATATGTGGACACAAAATATCTAAGTATATCAAAATGAGAATTAAAACGACATAAATTTAAAACATGACAAAAAAAACCCATTATGAGTTAATTAATGACTTAAGCTGATAAAGTTAGTGGGGAAAACCGTAATTTATGATTCAATACGATCATTAAGAATCAGTACATTTTAAAAACCTTCATTGAATCTAAAAATATTTATTAATGACATCACTCAATTCGCAATTTTTATATTACTAACACTTCGCCAAGGAAATTTAATTATCTTTCCTGGGTAGATGACCATAGTTTCCAAGAAATATAAATGTTAAGTTTAGAATTTTTTTTGAAAAATTCAAATAATATATTCATGAATAGATAATAATTTAAATTTGGAGAAGAAAATGCCAATGATTTTCTTCTATAATTATACAAAGTAACATTTCCTTTAGTTATATCATAACTTTCCAATCAAAACTAAGGCTGGGTAATAGCTTGTATAAAGATCTCAGATAGATCTTATTGATTAGTTTACAACATGTAGCTGTATATTCCGAATAAATTTTCTAATTCCTCTGAAATTTCCTTTCTACTATAGATTTTATATTTACAATTATATGCATCTACAGACATGTACACGATTGATTTTCCTTTTATTCAAAAAGATTCATTTAGGTGAATTTTTTTATAATCTACGATCAAATCATAATGTTCACACATTATTTTGCAAAATTTGTATTAGTAAAATTGCAAATTTGTAATTCGTATTAAATTATTTGTATTCGTAGTCAAAACAAATAGTTTATAAAAATTGTTTAAATTATTTCAAAATCGATTAAAAAAGATTTCTTATAAAATACAAAATTGGACATATTGGTGGAACTATTTGTTTGAATTTAGTAGAAAAATGTTATCGTATATTCTTTTTTAAAAATATTTTTGGAATATAGCAAAAACAATACATGAAACAATCAATTTGAAAATGTTATAAGAGCATTTATTTTGCTGAACTGCTATATTTAAATTTTTATTAAACTTTTAATTGCAAAAATGATTTTCGAATTCTGTTATAGCTCCCAAGAACCATGAATTCCATAATATACTTCTTTTAAAATACAGCATTTCTTTCAAACTCAAATTTATTAGAAATAATTCAATATTTACGACTTGCCATCAAAACTAATTATTTCCCTCTTTAATTTAAATGGTTCCCTTGCTAATATTATTAAATCGGTTCATACTAAGATTTCCTCTGGCTATATTCACAACTTTCAAAAAGATTTTTGATGAAATTGTCGCCAAGAGCAACATTAAAAATGCTTGCTGAAGTCCATTGGCGATTTTTTTTGTATCATTCCAACAACCCTAGCACATCGCCTACAGATTTCAAAAAAGAAAAAAAAAACGGCAGCTGTATTGTCGTTTTTTATAACAACAGTAACAATAGAAGACGGTTTCCTTGTTATTTATCACAAGGGCTTTGCGATGGAATTTTGGTCGAGTAAATATTTAATCGTCAGGTTGCTAAATGGACGAACCCTATCCAGAGATACCATCTTTTTCGAACGACGTGGGACATCGAAGAAAAAGAATGTTTTCTGAAAGGAATGTCGATTTGAAAAATGATTTTTATAGGAACCATTTGTAGCTGTTCTTGTTCAAGAAAATATCATTCTATAAATAAATAGAATTTCTTGAGAAGTAGCGATTGTTCAATTTCCCAGTACATTATATTTATAGGCAACAAATACAATGCTTTCGTTTTAAAAATAGATTTTTTAGTATTTTATATAATGAATTATAAAGATAAAATGCATATTTTACTATTAAACATTATTGTTATTATTGTTTTTACACATGGCTGAAAGTATAACAGAGAAGTGTGGGATTATTTTATCTCATTTGAAATTCTTCTTTAAAAAAATTAAAAAAGAATTAAAAGAAAATTAAATTAAAGACGAATTAAAGAATTCTTGTTTAAAAATTTAAATTCTTTTTTTAAAAAATGCAAAAATGTTTAAAAATAGGGTCAAAATGAAAAGAATTGTAAAAGTAATATACATTATTTAATTTATTAATGTTACATATATTATTATTTAATATTAATAAATTAAATAATATAGTAATATTTTTAAATTTATATTAGCATATATAATATTTTTTAATTTTTATTAATTTCAGTTTATTTTTATGTCTTATTTAATACCTGATTTTTGCTTATGTAATTTATTTTTCCCATAAAAAATAAATAATAATAATAATATAAATTAAATTTCGTGTAAAAGAATACAATAAAAATAATTGTTTTAATAATTAATTGTTTCAATTGTTGTTATATTATAATATGTCGCTGTACGAGTTGCTAATGTTTAAATTTCATTTATTTATTCTTTATAGGATATTATTTTTCATTTTATATTTAACTATCATTCATCATAGAATATTTTTGCTAGACAAGGCGGTTTGTCAAAAAAAAAAGCAAACACATTTTTCGAATTTAGCACATGCGCATTAAATCAAAATTCTGCTATATTTTCCATTTGATGTTAAAAATATCCGCATTTAAAGATTAATTAAAGTAATTTCTTTGATATGAATTAAATTTCGTGTAAAAGAATACAATAAAAATAATTATTTTAATAATTAATTGTTTTAATTCTTATTATATTATCATTCATTGTGGAACCAGTTGTTAATGTATAAATTCATAGTTCACATTTAATAACTTTATTTATTTATTACTTAATTGTCATTAATTTTAGCTTATATTTCTGTTTTATTTATAGTATGTTATTTATTTTTTTCCTACGCATTTTTTCATTTTGAATTTAAACATCGTTAAATATAGATGTTTATAAAATGCAAGGCAATTTGTCAAAATCAGCAAGCAAATTTTTTCACATTATTTCACATGTGTGTTAAATCAAAATTATTTGCATTAATCAATCCATAACAAATATTGTCAATAAGTTGCTAAAAATACATGTATTTAAAGATCGATTTAAACAGTTTTTTTAATATTACATTTCTTGTAAATGAATACAATAAAAAGATGTAACATAATGAAAATAAAAACAGATAACTTACTTAATCAAAACAAAGTAATTAATTTGCTCTGCTTTACTGATAAAATTTCAATGTGAGAACAAAAAGCTCAGCCAATCTTATAGAAGATATACCAAACGATTTTCTCTGTTCTTGAAAAATCTCGTTTTCACTTTGAAATAAAAATTCTTCTTTGCTTTCACCAGACGATTATTTTAGAACAATTTTGTATTTTTTTAATTATTAGCTAAATTTAAATAAATTAAATTTATTAAATTTAAAAATATATAAATATTTAAAAATATTTTTAAATATAAAAACAAGTAACTTACTTATTCAAAACGAAATAAATAATCTGCTCAGCAGATATACAGGTTACCCATAAATTTAGTATTTAATGTAAGAACAAAACGCATAACAGCCATCTTAAAAAATAAAAATTAAAACTACAGAATTCCAAATGATTTTCTCTGTTCTTGAAATAAATTAATAGTTTAAAAAAAACTAAAAATACGCTTTTAGAGTTAATCAAACTAAAAAGCAAAAAATAATTGTTAACATAAGAATAAAATGACTGACGAGAAAATGAATGTCACTGTTCTAAAATCGTGGGGTGCTCGATATCAATCGTTATAATTTCTCACTAGTTTCATTCCGAAATGCAGAGTTAGTTTAAAAATGTCATACAAAGCACCCCACGCTTTTAGAACAGTGACATTCATTTTCTCGTCAGTCATTTTATTCTTATGTTAACAATTATTTTTTGCTTTTTAGTTTGATTAACTCTAAAAGCGTGTTTTTTAGTTTTTTAAACTATTAATTTATTTTTACTTTTTAGTCTGATTAACTCTAAAAGCATATTTTTTTTTAGTTTTTTTAAAGTATAATTGTTTTTACTTTGTTTTCCACTTGGCCGGTTATCCGCTAAGTTTACATACTTTTTACCCACCGAAATTTTCGGCCAATAGGAAGAGCGCAATTCGACATGATCGCAGTCCTATGCCTTTGAGATCCGCCTCTTTTTAGCCACCGAAATTTTCCGCCAATAGGAAGAGTGCAATTCGACACGATCGCACTCCTATGCCTTTGAGATCTGCCTCTTTTTAGCCACCGAAATTTTCGGCCAATAGGAAGAGCGCAATTCGATCGCGGATCAGTTGACTGACTCGCCAGTAGATGGCGCCATCAGTCCCAAAATCGAGCCCAAAAAGTGAGTTACATACAAACATACATACATACATACAAACATACAGGTGAAACTAATAAAAGCGTATTAAAAATTCGTTTTCACTTTAGAATAAAATTGTTCTTCGCTTTCATCTGTAAGGTTTAATTATAACCGCGAGAGGTCGCGGTTATAACTGGTAACTGTGACCAGTAACTGTCGTCCAGTGCGATAAGTGGCAGTTGCGGGATATCTTGAGACCACGAGGTGAACGCTAGGAGCGTCAGATAAAAACAGACGGTCAGGGACCGGCTTTGGTTTCTAGATATCAATAGTATTGTAGAAGTGGCACAGGGTGCCAAGTGTATGTATGTATTCATAGTGTAAATAAAAAGATTAGTATTATTAAAAAGAGAGTATTCCATCCTGACACAACGAGCTGCTAGTATAGTAGCTAACACATCAGACAATTTTTTTAGAACAATTTGACATTATTTAATTATTCACTGTTACGTCGAAACCCAGCTTTTCCCGCCTGGGGGAGGTCAACGCCCTATGCCCGGAAAACATCCTGTTTGTGGGGGTGTCTGGCAGGGGGTGAGGGCCAGGGAGAGAAAGAAGGAATGTAAGTAAAACGAGTTGAAACTTAGCGACCGAAGGAAAAGGTTGGTGTTAACGGTCTATCCATGAGTAGCGATGGCTGCATAATTCATTGAGTTCAACCCCAGCGACCATCAAGAAAGGTTGCTTGTGGCAGTCCATCCATGAGCGCGATGACTGCATAAATAATTGAGTGTAACCCTCAAGTGAAAGGTTATGTGGGCAGTTCCATCTACGAGTTTGATGACTGCCAAAAATAAAGGAGTTTTATTTACATACAGTCCACTGTGTCGAGTATTATTTCCATTAACTGAGTATGTGTCATTTTTGGAATTTGTGTCTTGAGTCCGAGCTATCGAACATTTGGTCCAGTCTCCCGGAGACGGATTTGTTGTGATTTGCATTGAGATAGAGTGACCCATTGGATTTCCACGAATCGTTGGCTGCATTCTACCATGAGTTCGGTAGGTGAAGTTTAATAATTCTAAAGGATTGGACATTTAGCTTGATTTAGTATGTAGTATAGTGTGTCTATTACTAAAGTATAATGTCTTTGATTGTGTTAATTGCCTTTGTTTGTTGTGTTAATTTAGGTTAATTAAGGTCGAATTAGAGTGTAGTTTGACAGTTTGTTAAATTCTGCAGTGCATTGTATTAGTGAAGTTTTAGCTTGAGTTTATGTGTTAATTGCCTTTGTTTGTTGTGTTAATTTAGGTTAATTAAAGTCGAATTAGAGTGTAGTTTGACAGTTTGTTAAATTCTGCAGTGCATTGTATTAGTGAAGTTTAGCTTGAGTTTATGTGTTAATTGCCTTTGTTTGTTGTGTTAACTTGGGTTAATTAAGGTCGAATTAGAGTGTAGTTTGACAGTTTGTTAAATTCTGCAGTGCATTGTATTAGTGAAGTTTTAGCTTGAGTTTATGTGTTAGTTGCCTTTGTTTGTTGTGTTAACTTAGGTTAATTAAGGTGTTGCATTAGAGTGTTGAGTGTGACAGGTTTTGTTAAGTTCTGTAGTGCATTGTTTAGGGAGTTTAAGTGAATAAACAATGTCTGTTACTTTAAATCTAAAGAAAGATGAGCTAAAAGAGGTAGCTGAAGAGTTGGGCTTAACCATTCCGGTCAATGCAACAAAAATAGCTTTGATCAAACTAATTGAATCCAGTGAAATATACAAAAACAGAATTGAAAAAGTGCGCAATTTTGTAGATGATGTTTTGGAAGAAAAGAAACGAGTTTCGGAAGAAAAGGAACGAGAATGGGAAATAAAAATAGAGATAGAGAAAATTCATTTGGCCAAACTTGAAAAAGAGTTGGAATTTGCAAAATGGAAAAGGGATTCAGCTAAAACTTTCCAATTTAGCTATAATAAAGGAGTGAGTGATGACTCTTTGTCTTCCTCAACTGAAGATGAGTCATGGCCCAATAGTTTAGATTCTTAAACTTCTAATAAGAAAAATGTTTATCCATTATCAGTTGTGAAGCCAACATCAAACGTGTGTAATCTTACTTCCCGACCATTTTCCAATGTTTATAATTCAAGTTGTTTTGCGTCAAAGAGTTCTGCACAGCAAAACAGTGCAAAAACTGACAATGTTCCAGAAAAAGGTGTTTCTAACAAAGTCAGTACAAAAGAGAATTTGAACGAATCTAAGAAATCAAGTGATTCAAACAACAACACTTCTCTCCACCAAACTCGAACCCCTCATATTCCCTCAACATCATCATCTGTGTTAGAAGCAAGTAAAGAGAAACCTAAATCTATTGAGTATCGCAGTGTAGAACCTGTAGTTCCTTCTAGGCCTGCATTACCTGTAAAGCCTATGATTACTAATCGACCACGTACTTCTGTGAAAGAAAATGATATTGAGGTGAGAGAATAGAAAATTCAAATCTTATTCTTCAGAATACTGTGTTTGGCTTTGTGGTGTCTGGGTGCAGCACCACAGGAAATGTAAATAGAGAACATTGTGGACTATCCACATACAAAGTTGAGTTTCCATTGAGAAAAATTTACCCAATAGAAGGGTTTGAGAAATTGGAATTAACAGGTGATAGTGAAAATTCTACATGCGAGAAAATAATTGAGGAAAAGGTACCAGTTGATACTCATGCAATTCAACATAGCGTTTACCGGCCTGAGAAATTACGAGTATTTGATTGTTCCTCAAAGACTTTGAATGGAGCTACTATCAACGGATCAGAGATAAGAGTGGACCCATCCCGAGGTGGTGGAGCTAAACGAGGAGACCATGCTGATGGAGACATCCGTGGCAGTAAAGATGGTGGCTATTCCAGTGGAGATAAACGAGGAGACTGTGGAGGAGGAGAATACCGTGGAGTCAGAGGAGATGCTTTCCGTTTTGGAGGAGATAGAGGAAGCAGATATGGTAAACCCTCATATGGATGTGGCGGAGTCTATAGGAGTTCAAGCTACAGGAGCCGTTCAACTATGGGACCGTCGAAGAAACAGAGGTGGCTGGTAAGAGAATATGCCCTGAACCGCAAGTGCCATTGCCGAACCTCAACTGTTCGTGTGAGAGTATAACATCTGTTACAGTTGGTGTTTAATATGCTTCAATGGTCCTCAGTGTTTTAATTTTGAGAATTCATCAACTTCTTTTGTGAATGTGCCTTGAAGCTTAAAACATCTAAGTAGTTTATTGGAGTGATTCGAAATCAGGTGATCAAGTGATTAAAAGACTTTCGTGCTCATCAGAGTTGCTACAATTCATCGATTGTCATCTGATTTCCAGTGATACCACATTAGCTGAGACCAGAGTTCCTGGCTGGAGAAAAGTATCCTGATCAACCGATCCAGATCCTTGAAAGACAGGAAGAGAACTTTTCTGAACTGAGTGATCCAGTGTTGGTGAGAACAAATTGTTTATGAAACAAGTGACTGAAATTTCATGAACTATTTATTGAGTTTAAGTAATAATTATAAAAAAGTTTAAGTATCTAAGTTACATATTTAGATTTATTAAAAATACTAAGTGTTTGTCATTTAAATTAAATTATTCAATTGATAATTTATTTATATTGATAATTTATATATATTATTATTGCTTAGTTATTCATGCATGATAGAAATTATTATTGCTGAGATATTTCTGGTAAAATCTATTCAACAAGAAAAGTTTTCAAAAGTCTATTGAAAGATAAGAAACTTATGTCAAAGAGTAAATTAAAATCTTTCAATTCCCCTTTAGATTTAGATGGAATCTTAAGAGTAGGTGGACATTTGAGTAATGCGGAATGTAGTTGTGATAATACACCGTATAATGTTGCCTAAAAAATCATGCATTTACTGAGATGTTAATTTCTAATTACCATGTAAAATGTTTTCATGTAGGATTATCTGCTCTTTTGTGTCATGTACGTGAGAAATTCTGCCCTAAAGGTGGAAAATCTATTTGTAGAAAAATAGTGCATAAATGTGTTATTTGTTTAAAGTAAAACCTATAGTGTCAACACAATTAATGGGTAGTTAACCAAGAGATAGAGTTACCTTGAGTTATCTATTTAGTGTTTCAGGAGTAGATGTCTGTGGACCATTTTGGTTAAAATTGGTAAGCAAAGAAAGAGTATTGTGTGTAAAAAGTATGCATGTTTATTTGCTTGTTTTGTGTTTAATGCAGTGTATATTGAGAGTGTTTCTGATTTATCATCCGAATCCTTTATAACTGCTTTAAAAAGATTTATTGCACGTAGACACAAATGTGCTAAATTATACTCTGATAATGCAAAGAATTTTGTAGGTGCAAACAGAGAAAATCAAAAGTTTCCTTTTAGAAGAATAGTTAAAGGTGCTAGTTTAAATTATGGAGTTTAACTGTGTGTATACAAACTGAAGCAATTTTGAATTCTAGACCATTGAGTCCAACTTCTACTGATAGTGATAACTTCGAAGTTTAACTTCAGCCCAATTTTTGATCAATCGATCAATGAACGCTATTTTAGAGCCTAATTTAATTGATTTAAAAGATAATAATCTTAATAAAAGGCAAAGAGTAACTAAAATAGTTCAATTAGTGTGGAGAAAATGGCACCGTAGCTATTTAAGTGAATTGCAACAAAGAAATAAATGGGTCTTTAAAATGCAATGTAAACATTGGTGAGTTAGTGGTTAACTATTGGTTGATGATAATTTACCTACTTGGAAATGGTCTCTAGGCAGAATAATTGATATTTATTATGGTGTTGATAATAAAATCAGAGTACTTAATAAAAATCCAGAGTGGAATTTTTAAGAGAACAGTATCAAAATGTGTGTGTTTTGCCTATGCCAGAGTAATTTTCTTTAGAGTGCTTTTGTTTATATTCATGGTGTTATATTTGTAATTTGTTTAAATTTAGTACAATGCATACATATATATATTCATTTTCAATGACTTATTGTATGTTTAGAATTGTTAATTTGTATGTTAAAATGTATTGTATATTATTGAATGTTTAGTAAAACATATCAATGGGTGGCGGTATGTTACGTCGAAACCCAGCTTTTTCTGCCTGGGGGAGGTCAACGCCCTATGCCCGGAAAACATCCTGTTTGTGGGGGTGTCTGGCAGGGGGTGAGGGCCAGGGAGAGAAAGAAGGAATGTAAGTAAAACGAGTTGAAACTTAGCGACCGAAGGAAAAGGTTGGTGTTAGCGGTCTATCCATGAGTAGCGATGGCTGTATAATTCATTGAGTTCAACCCCAGCGACCATCAAGAAAGGTTGCTTGTGGCAGTCCATCCATGAGCGCGATGACTGCATAAATAATTGAGTGTAACCCTCAAGTGAAAGGTTATGTGGGCAGTTCCATCTACGAGTTTGATGACTGCCAAAAATAAAGGAGTTTTATTTATATACAGTCCACTGTGTCGAGTATTATTTCCATTAACTGAGTATGTGTCATTTTTGGAATTTGTGTCTTGAGTCCGAGCTATCGAACAATTCACTAATTTTAAATAAATTAAATTTATTAAATTTAAAAATACACAAATATTTAAAAATATTTTTAAATAAAGATTATTAAATTTAAATAAATATTATGTATAAAAAAAGCTCGTAAAAAAATTTAAGTAAGTATTTCGTAAAAAAAAACTCTTGAAAGAAATTTTAAAAAAAATAAACCAATAAGAAACGTTGAAAATAGTCAAAGAAACAACTAATCAAAGACACGAAAAAAAAGTGATCAAGGAAACGATAATTGATCAAGGACGCGATGAAAGGGATCAAGAAAATACAGCTGATCAAGGGCATGAAAAAAGTGACAGAGAAAACAATAGCTAATCAAGGACACAAAAAATGATCAAGGAAACGAAAAAAGTGACCAAGAAGACGAAAAACTCCGCTCTCCAAAACAAAACCCATAATTTTATGGATAATACTTGCTTTTATTACTATGTCATCTCCAGTTAAAAAATTCAATATAAAAGATATCAATATCATAATTATATTTCCTTCAACTAAAAAAACCGAGTTCTTGTTGTGCAAACATCAAGAAGTGATATTTGAGACAGTGTTGTTATTCAAATTTGTTTTCAAACGAAGCGCTGAGGTTGTTTTTCGAGAAGAAGCCTTACGGCTGTTTTTCTGCGGTGAATCCCGAGAACTGATGGCAGCCGAAGAGTGATCGCTTCAGCAATTTGTCGGAGGGCTGCTGAAATAAGCAAAAGAAATCTGGCTCCATCCTGATAAATCGTTTGGCAATGGAGAAGTTCATTATAACGCTTTAAAATTCATCATTGTTTTTATTGATTATGATTTATGCAGACGTGAAAAATAATTTAATTTTCATTTACTTATTGGAGCAGTTCTAAACTTGAAAAGGAAGCCTTTTTTTGCCATTTGTGAGTTCGTAAATTCTCTGGCCGTTTATAAATAAAGTAAGTGTAATGAAGATGTTATTCGATTTCTTGAAAAAATACATGTTATTCGAATTCGTGTTGTAAAAAAAGTAATAAATTTAAAAAAATTAGGAAAAAAAAAAACATTGTAATCGGCTTGGCTCATATATAGGTTACCCAAAAAAATGTAGTATTTAACGGAAGATCAAAATGCACAACAGCCATCTCGGGGAAAAACAAAAAAAAAACTATAAAATTTCGAAAGATTTTCTTGGTGGAATTGAAATCGGTGGCCATTTTGTTTGTTTACTTGGCGATTTGGCGCCAGGGATACAAGATTCTAGATGTTTGTCAAAATCAGATCCAAATCTGAATAAGAGTTTTTGCTCTGAATCCAATTCATTTTGTAGCAAATGAAAGCAACACAAACAATTATCCATTGCAGCGATTATTATACTGATGACTATTATTATACTCACTATCAATGTAAACTGGAAGTGACGACATGCGCATATAAATACGTATAAAATAAACCCCTTAATACAGAGTATACCAAATATTAATGTAGTGTAGCCCAAAATATGGATTTGAATCCAGAATTGAATATTGATTTTCACATGAGTTAACTCGTGTTTTCAGTAGTTATCTGTTGTTCCAAAGGAAACACAAATGGAACACGAGTATACTTGATTTGTATTCAATAAAGGGTTAAACACGTAATAAATATGATCTAATAATCAAATAAATGCAAATAGTCGTAGGCAATAATTAACACGTAACTCCTTGCTCTTCTTCTGGGTACTTTTCTAATCAAATGTGTGGAAAACAACATAAAATCCCGATAGAATGACTGCTGCCAGCAGTGCGATATCAAGAGTGAACTCGTGTTTGTCTTAATACAGAGTATGCCAAATATTAATATAGTGTAGCCAAAAATATTGGCTGTCCAGAATTGATACTCATCCTCCATATGGGTTTCCTTTTAGATTCACCAAAAGGAAACCCATACGGAACATGAGTATTCTCGACATAATCCAATAAAAGTTTAAAAACTTATAATAAATACCATCTAATAATCAAATAAATGCAAACAGTCGTAGGCAATAATTAACACGCATCTTCTTGCCCTTCTTCTGGATACTAATCTATTCAAATCACCAGTCTAGTCTAGACATTTTTTTTTTTAAATTTTGTTTAACCCCTTAACAGATTATCCCGAGTATAATCTTATCTCCTGTTTGTACTTTTTCACAACACCAAATAAATTTTAATTCATCAATTTGTACAACACTAAATGAAGTTTAATTAATTAATTGCTATTAATTAATTTTTGTAAAATTGTTTTTAATTCACAGGAAATTTAATTATGGACCACCTTTTAATTTGAGTCATCTTGTAAAACAACATGAAATCGCGATAGAATGACTATTTCCAGGAGTACGATATCATGAGTAAAGTCGCGTTTGATACAAGAATAATACAAGATGAGGCAAAATAAAATGTAATCCATTATTATTTTTTTCTTGAATTAAAAAAAAAAAATTACAAAAATTAATTAATTAACTCTTATAAAAATTAATTTTTCTGTTCGCAAAAGGGTACTAAAACATGAGATAGGACTATACTACTGAGCCCAAAAAGTAAAACCCATTATTTTTTTTTCAAAAACTCTTTATTTATTCTTCCAAATTTATGTCATCGCCTTCAAAGTAATCCCCTCCTGACACAATGCACTTAAGCCAACTTTTTTACCAATCCTCAATGCATGCTAAAAAGTCATCGGCCGGGATGGCCTTCAAAGCGTGCGGCGATTCACGTTGAATCTCTTCGATTGACTCAAAATGGTGCCCCCGGAGTGGTCTTTTGAGTTTAGGAAATAGCCAGAACGCACTGTGGTTGTGGAATGATATGGGTGCTATTTTTGGAGAAAATGTCACGAAAAATCAATACAGTATGAGCTAGCGCATTCAGGTGTTTTCGGTACCAATCGAGATTTGAAGCGTTTGAGGCGCAAAATGGAATGCACCGATCCTTGAAATTCCAACATCATCAGCAAGGTCTCTAATTGTAAATCGACCGTTTGCAAGCACCCAATCTTTAATTTTTTGGACGTGAGCTTCGTTGGTTGAGGGTCGACCAGAGGGCTCTTCATCTTCAAGGCGTTCTCTGCCTTCTTTGAACAGTTTATACCCCTTATAAACATTTCTTTCCGATATAGGAATGCTCCCCAAATGCCTTCTGCAACATTCTACACGTTTCTGCCAACAAAATTGAATGCAAGTTCTTTTTTGAATTAATTCAGACATTTCAAAAATCGCCGGAATCAGTTTTAGCGTCTCACAAAGTCAAACATAACTCAAACACTAATGAATATTTTGACTTTGAAATTTCCCACAGATGTCAAGGACAATGCCAGCAACCTAAAAAAAGAAAAAAAATTGAAATTCCATATGCCCCGGGAATTTTAAATTGAAAATGGGTCTTACTTTTTGGGCGCAGTAGTATACTCGGGGTAATCTGTTAAGGGGTTATACAAAAATTGAAAAAAAATTCTATTTTACCATTCCGAACACACAAGTTGACAGATGTACCAAACCTCGCGTTCAGACACAACAGAAGAATCAAATGTCGAGTTCACATTCTTCAATTTCCGCTCAATCAAATTAAAACTCCCTCTCTCAATCTCATCTTCTCCATTAAACCGCATCAGACGACATCCGCACTCCCTCCGCAATATCGTCTGCTGCTGCATTCTTCAGTGATCGGGGCTCACTTGATTGCGCCATTCATCTTATCTGGGCGCGCGTGAAGGGTGAGACGGGGCACATGCCCCCTGAGTCAAATCAATCACCCCTTATCCCGATATCGCGCGCTCGGGGCCTTATCGCCCGTTCTTTTTGTTTTTTTGCGGGAAGGACAGTTAAGAGAGGGGATGATTTTTTTTTTAACCGTGACACTGAACAGGATGATAAGGGGAGGTGGGGGGAGTGAAGGCGATGAAATTCATGAATATTCACTTACGGGCGCAGGAATTCATTTATTAGGATGATGGAAGAGGCCTTGTTTTATCTCTCTGACAACTAACAGGTCTGGAATGCCGGGACTCGTGAAAGACACAGGCAACATGTACCAATTTTAATTTATTCTCGGCCCCCTCAACAAATGAATATTTATAAAATTGTTTTAAGTGTATTTAATTATTTTATAACTAATAAAAATAGGGAATGTTATATAAATAAAGTGATACATGCCTACATTTACAAAAGTTGAGTGCATATCAGTACAAAAGTTAAGTGATACGTTCATACATTTACAAAAGTTGATTGCATATATTTACAAAAGTTAAGTGATTCATGCCTACATTTACAAAAATTGAGTGCATATCAGTACAAAAGTTAAGTGATACGTTCCTACATTTACAAAAATGAAGTGATACATAGATACATTTTCAAAAATTGAGTGAAGCATGACTACATTTAAAAAAAAGTAAGTGATACATGCCTACATTTGCAAAAATTGAGTGCATACATTTACAAAAATTAAGTGATACATGCCTGCATTTACGCAAATTGATGCATACATTTACAAATATTAAATGATACATGCTTACATTTACAAAATTACAGTAAATACATATATAATTATATATTTTACAAATACATGAGTATAAGTCACTAATGCTGAAATTAGCGAAGATCGCAGGCCTTCATTCGTTCCCGGGTCGCACAATTAAGTCCTTCAAAAATTATTTTACACGTATTTAATTACGTTATATACACTGAAGTGACAAAAGTCATGGGATACCTCTTAATATCGTGTCGGCCCTCCTTTCGCCCGGCGAAGTGCAGCAACTTGACGTGGCATGGACTCAACAAGTCGTTGGAAGTCTTCTGCAGGAATATTGAGCCATGCTGTCTCGATAGACGTCCATAATTGTGAAAGCGTTGATGGGGCAGGATTTTGGGCACGAACAGACCTCTCAATTATGTCCCATAAATGCTCGATGGGATTCATGTCGGGCGATCTAGGTGGCCAGATCATTCGTTGGAATTGTCCACAATGTTCTTCAAACCAATCGCGAACAGTTGTGGCCCGGTGGCATGGCACATTGTCATCCATAAAAATCCCATCGTTGTTTGGGTATGAATGGCTGCAAGTGATCTCCAAGTAGCTGAACATAAGCATTTACAGTCAATGTTCGGTCCAGTCGCACCAGAGGACCAAGTCCATGCCATGAAAAAACAGCCCACACCATTACGGAGCCACCACCAGCTTGAACAGTGCCTTGCTGACAGTTTGGGTCCATGGTTTTGTGGGGTCTGTGCCACACTCGAACCCTACCATCAGCTCTTACCAACTAAAATCGTGACTCATCGGACCAGGCCACGGTTTTCCATTCATCTAGGGACCAACCGATATGCTCACGTGTCCACGAGAGTCGCTGCAAGCGATGTCGTTCTGTCAGTAAAGGCAATCGAGTCGGTCTTCTGCTGGAATAGCCCAAGAAAGCCAAATTTCTCCGCACAGTTCTAACAGACAAGTCCCTTGTACGCCCCACATTGATTTCTGCGGTTATTTGACGCAGTGTTGCTTGTCTGTTAGAATTTACCACTCTTTGCAGACGTCGCCGGTCTCGGACGTTAAGTGCAGGCGGTCGACCACTGCGCTGTCCATGGTGGGATGTTATGCCTGAAATTTCATACTCTCGGCACACTCTTGGCACAGTGGATCTGGGAATGTTGAATTCCCTAACGATTTACGAAATGGCATGACCCATGCGTCCAGCTCCAACTAACATTCCGCGTTCAAAGTCTGTTAATTCCCGTCGTGCGGTCATCATCACGTCAAAACCTCTTCACATGAATAACTTGAACAGAAATGAAAGCTCTGCGAAAGCACTGCGCATTTATACCTGTTCTACGCGATGCTACTGCCATCTGAAAATTTGCATATTGCTATCCCATGACTTTTGTCACTTCAGTGTATAATAAAAATTTATAGTAGAATATAATAAAAATATCATGCATGGTTATGACGTTAATCCAATATAGAATAATATAGTCGGTAAATATAGAATAATATAATACCAAAAATAATGATTTTACACCAGAATCGAAAATATATTTGAATTAACTCGTGGTGCTTTGAGTTAACAAGAGACGTTTCAAGCAATAATTAACCCATCTTTAAGGCACATGTAGTTTATGGTCTTTAAAACACCGTGGAATTGCTATAGAATAACTGCTGCTAAGCGTACGATTTCACGAGTAAACTTGTATCTGCCTTGATACAAGGCATGCAAAACAATACACAGTACCCACATACAGAATTATATAGTGCCCAAAATACTCGTTTCAGCCCGGAAAGATACATCAATTTGAGTTAATTCGTGGTGTTTTGAGTTAACTTGAGATGTCTTAAGCAATAACAGGGAATTTCTTGTCCATCTTAAAATACTGAAGGATATCTAGCCCATTGTCTTTAAAACACCATGAAATCGCGATAGTATGACTGCTGCCAATTTTACGATTTCACGAATAAACTCGTGTTTGCCTTAATACGAAGTAAGCAAAATAGTACCCAAATATAGAATAATGTAGTACCCAAAATATTTGTTTTAGCCCGGAATTGAACTTCAATTTGAATTAATCTAGCGAGCATATCTGAGATATCTTCAGCAGTAACTAACAGAGCGTTTTTTGCCCATCTTTAAAATACATGTAATCCAATGTCTTTAACACACTGTGAAATTTCTATAGAGTAAATGCTGCAAAGCGTACGATATCAAGAGTAAATTCGTGTTTGCCTTAATATAAAGTAGGCAAAGTACACTCATGTCCATAAATTAAGGATAATGAAGTTCGGGCAAAGAGAGAGACAGAAGTAAAACAAATTTGATTTATTTGTAAAGTCTATTTATTAAACAAAAGTTAAAGAGCAGAAAAGATGCTATATGTTTGACATAATTAATAAAAATTGCGATTTTTACTCCCTGGAGCAAATTTCAAAAAAGAACCTATTTACAAAAAAAAATATAACAGGGTTAGTATGATGGTTAATATGGAGTATGTCTCCCGGGCGATGCAATACAGGCCTTACAACGCCTAGGCATGCTGAGTATCAAATTATCAATCTGATCTTGGGGAATATTACGCCACTCATCAAGCAATGCCCTCCGAAGTTCCAGTTGACAGGTGGGAGGGGGCTGCAATTCGTCGGCCAAGTATATCCCACACATGCTCTATTGGATTCAAGTCCGGTGAGTATGCTGGCCAATCCATACGTGTGATATCCTCCAATTGAAGGCATTCGTCTACAATGTTTGCACGGTGAGGACGGGGCGTTGTCATCCATAAACAGAAATTCAGCACCCATGGCGCCCCGAAACAAACGTACATGTTGTTCCCGAATGACATCCCGATAGATGTGGCCTGTCATCGTTACACTCTGAACATGCAGGTCAGTTCTGGAACCAAGAATAATTCCTCCCCAAACGAGCCATCCTGCACCACCGTAACGGTGTCGTTCAATGGTGTTCTCTTGGTGGTAACGGGTACCTGGCGCTCTCCATATGAAAGTCCGGCGAGAATCAGACTGCAAACTAAACCTGGACACGTCGGAAAATATCACACCAGACCACTGTTGCGGTGTCCACAATGCATGCTCTCTATTCCAGGTTAACCGCAGGCGACAGTGAGTTGCGGTAAGTGGAACACATCTGACAGGCCTACGAGCATATAGACCAATGTGCCCTAAGCGTCTGTACACGGTCTGCCTTGAAACTGTCGTACCGGTAGCTGAAGAGAGCTGACGAGACAGGTCTGATGCTGTGCTCCGTCTGTTTCTTTTGGCAGTAACTGCTAAATACCGGTCCTCATTCGGCGTTGTAACTCGGGGGCCACCTGTGCTGTAACATCTACTCACATTACCATCATCTTGGAATCGTTGCCAAAGCCTGGAGATGACACTCTGGGCGATTCCCAGTTCCTCGGATACTTCCAGCTGGGTACGTCCACATTCCAGTCGTCCGATAATTCTACCACATAAAAAATCATCCAAATGCTTCCTTTGTGCCATAACTATGCGGTTATTGCACTGAAAGGCTTTTAAAGCGCTTGTGAACAATTTTACTTCTTTGCCACCATTCCTTATATACCCCTCTCTTACGCTCTGGTCATTGTGAGGTACTATCCGCGCCATCTGGTGGTTTCCTGTAATTTGCATATTCTTCTTCAAGATGTGTGTGTTAATTCTACAGGTGAAATTTTTATTTTAGAGTTTAATTTCTGTGTGATTCTGAATTATCCTTAATGTATGGACATGAGTGTAGTAAACAGTACCCAAATATATAATAGCCACAATACACGTTTTAGCCGGGAATTGGTAATGACTAACAGGGAGTTTCTTGTACATCTTTAAGATATATGTAGTTAATTATCTTTAAAACATCATGAAATCAAGATAGAACGACTGCTGCTAGGCGTACGATGGCAGGAGTAAACTCGTGTTTGCCTTAATACAAGGTAAGCAACATAGTATACAGTATCCAAATGTAGAATAGTATAGTACTCAAAATATTCGTTTTATACCGGTATTAAACATTAATTTGAGTCAACTCGTGGTGTTTTGAGTTAACATGAGATGTCTTAAGCGATAGTAACAGGCAGTTCCTTGCCTATCTTAGGGTATTGCAGGATATCTTGTTCATTGTCTTTAAAACAGCATGAAATCGCGATAGAATGACTTCTGCCAGGCATACGATAACACGAGTAAACTCGTGTTTGCCTTAATATGAGATATGCAAAATAATATACAGTACCCAAATACAGAATAATGCATTCGTTTTAGCCTGGAACTGAGCAAATACTCTATATATGCATATACCTTGACATCTCTCTGCGCATATACTGAATCCTGGCGGTGCATGGATGTTTGTAAGTGGTTAGGAATCCACAGTAAACTGTAGGTCCCGATCTGTTTAGCCTAAATTGTGAACAAAATGACCGTTGAGCGAGAAACCAAACCAAACTGCGCATATACTATATTTATTCGTGCATAGACGAACCTATATACTTGGGATAACCGGGTTTTAAAAAGCTATACTAAAATTCATATAAAAATCAATTTTTCATTATATCGTCTTTTACAACCAAGATACACACACAAAATAATAATAAATAAGCCAGCATAAAAAAATCCGATATAACATATTTCAAACCGTCTTTTTATCCATCCAAAAAAGTCAACAACGAAGAAAAATGGAAAAAAATGGAAACTGACTCTTCGCTATCGCTTTAAAATATTCAAAACGCAATCGCCGTTTATAAGATGGTATCCGAGACCCCATCTGTCCGTGCAACCTGTGCCACGGATGAGTGATGGGGCCCAATATGGGGGCCCCCCGCGCGATCGCAATCTGTTTCCTCCCTCGTTTACAGAGCTCTCGAAAAGGCCCATTTTTTTTTTCCAACAAGGAACGCGGCTCCCGATAGATTGATTTCGATAGGCCGCTCCCAATCGATTCCGGGAGCGGTCGCCTGACTTGTTTAGGGTGACATAAAGAACTCCGAACGTCGAGCAAGGAACAAAATTCATTTCAAAAGGAAGCAGTTCTAGTAGTCTGCTGCATATATTTATGGCCGTTTTCTTGGTACTTCTTTACTCTGTAAAAAGGATTTAGTATAGGTCGTAAGATACGAATAAATTGCCGCGAAGATGCATAAGGAATAATCTGAAGAAGGAATCGCTGACGATGAGTCGCCGTTGTCCAGTTCATCATGCCGCGATTTGACTATAATGGCGACAGATGATATGTGACTCTTTTAAGATTTATATGGAAGAAAATAATCTAATTCAATAAAGAATAAACATTTAAGTATTACAAAAATATTTTATTCAATGTTTCCCAATCCATTGGAGCGGCCTGATGGCCAATTGGCTAGCATGGCCATTGTACCACGGGTTAGGATATTTGGCGAGGGCATGGATGTTTCAGAGTGTTTTGGAATCCACATATTAAACTGTATGTCCCGATCTAATTAGCCCAACATGTGCACAAAATGACTGTAGAGAGACAAACCAAATTAAACCAATCAAGATCCTTTGGAAATAACTCAACTAACTAATCTCAACGCAGGACACCTATTTACATAACCATTTTTTTAAATTGTATTTTACGTTATTTATTGCTGAAAAAATTGTGCTCGAAAAAAAAATAGTTTCATGCTAATATATTAAGATGTGTATTAAATTTTCTTCTTCTTCATTTGCGTAACAGCCCCATGGTGGACTAAGACCGTCTACCTACTGGCAGATTTGGAAACAGGAGGTGTTTTTTTTTTACGGGGTAGCCCTACACCGGTAAAAAAAATCACCAGCATTGTCAGCCACCAGTATTACGGTTGTCAGCCTTACGCCCAATGCTCTAGTGTGATATTAGACCAAGACCTACAGTTTTTAAAGTAGATTCCTCACCACTACAAACATCCGTCGCACCGCCGGGACTCAAAACCGAAACATGTGGCTAGAATTAAACATATTAATTAAAAAATCGATAAATAAATACCATTAATGAATCACTTTTTTGCTCAGCTTGTACAGAATTCAAACCAAATACTAAAACACATTAAATTATTGTAATTCCACTTATCAAATGAATAATTATTAATTTTTCATTATAAATTTTTAAAAAATGAAAGAAATATTATGTAAAAAAAATTCTCAAGGGTAGCCACCAAGTTATTGGGAATATATGAAATCCGCGAAGTTTTTTTTTTTTTTTTTTTTGTCGATCTAAAGTCTTTTTATCTATTATACATAATTTTTTTAATTAAATACATGTATTTTACCTTTTACTGAAAACAAAGTGTAAGTACAATCTTTTACTCGTTAAAAATGGCATTCACTTGAAAAGGATTCGAAATTATAATTTAACAAAATGAAGTCTTACCTTAACAAAAGAAAATTCATATTTTAATTTACCTTTAAAAAAAATTTCAAGTTACATTTTAAATTATATGATATATATTACTTATATTTACTGATATATATTACTTATATTTATCAGTTAAATAATAACATAGGCCAAACGAGTGAAAAATTTATTTTCTTAATTTGTACTCTCCTGCAATTTTATTGCAAAAAGCATCTTTATAAAATTCATGTATACATCGAAATTATTAAAGAGAACATAAATTTTCAAACAACTTGTAATAAATCATGGCAGTTGTATATATATATAACCACACACTTATATATATATATACATATGAAAAGGTTGAAAGGTTATATTGGCATTGACAGGTGAAAAAACTAATACAAACATTTTTACATTTTTATAAAATATACAATAACAGGATTTGAAATATGTCTAAGAAATCTGTCAAACCCAGAAGAAATTCGTAAAACCAAAAACCGAAAAGAAATTAATTATAACACCCTGAGGACATCTTTATCAAGGAATACTTCTTTCTATAGGAGATCTGAATATGAGGCGCTTCAATTTTTTTTGCATTGCGAATGGCAAATTCTGTAATGGTTTTGCTATATAATTTGTGTATAGTGAATAAATACTGTTGTGGATTTTGTTGTGCAAAATGATCATGTTTTTCACATCATTTCTTGACTCTCATGTGGTTTTGGTCCAGATGTTGGCTCTCATCTGGTTTTTGTATTTATAGTGTTTTATTAGATATATATACACTGAAGTGACAAAAGTCATGGGATACCTCTTAATATCGTGTCGGCCCTCATTTCGCCCGGCGAAGTGCAGCAACTCGACTTGGCATGGACTCAACAAGTCGTTGGAAGTCTTCTGCAGGAATATTGAGCCATGCTGTCTCGATAGACGTCCATAATTGTGAAAGCGTTGATGGTGCAGGATTTTGGGCACGAACAGACCTCTCGCTGATGTCCCATAAATGCTCGATGGGATTCATGTCGGGCGATCTAGGTGGCCAGATCATTCGTTGGAATTGTCCAGAATGTTCTTCAAACCAATCGCGAACAGTTGTTGCCCGGTGACATGGCGCATTGTCATCCATAAAAATACCATCCGTTGTTTGGGTACATGAAGTCCATGAATGGCTGCAAGTGATCTCCAAGTAGCTGAACATAAGCATTTCCAGTCAATGTTCGGTCCAATCGCACCAGAGGACCAAGTCCATGCCATGAAAAAACAGCCCACACCATTACGGAGCCACCACCAGCTTGAACAGTGCCTTGCTGACAGTTTGGGTCCATGGCTTCGTGGGGTCTGCGCCACACTCGAACCCTACCATCAGCTCTTACCAACTGAAATCTGACTCATCGGACCAGGCCACGGTTTTCCATTCATCTAGGGACCAACCGATATGCTCACGTGCCCACGAGAGTCGCTGCAAGCGATGTCGTTCTGTCAGTAAAGGCACTCGAGTCGGTCTTCTGCTGGAATAGCCCAAGAAAGCCAAATTTCTCCGCACAGTTCTAACAGACAAGTCCCTTGTACGTCCCACATTGATTTCTGCGGTTATTTGACGCAGTGTTGCTTGTCTGTTAGAATTTACGACTCTTTGCAGACGTCACCGGTCTCGGTCGTTAAGTGCAGGCGGTCGACCACTGCGCTGTCCATGGTGGGATGTTATGCCTGAAATTTCATACTCTCGGCACACTCTTGACATAGTGGATCTGGGAATGTTGAGTTCCCTAACGATTTCCGAAATGGCATGACCCATGCGTCTAGCTCCAACTAACATTCCGCGTTCAAAGTCTGTTAATTCCCGTCGTGCGGTCATCATCACGTCAAAACCTCTTCACATGAATAACTTGAACAGAAATAAAAGCTCTGCGAAAGCACTGCGCATTTATACCTGTTCTACGCGATGCTACTGCCATCTGAAAATTTGCATATTGCTATCCCATGACTTTTGTCACTTCAGTGTATACTACTGGCTATTAAAAATGGCTACACAAAGAAGGCGACATGCTACAGATATGAAATTTAAACGACATTAATAAGGTGCTGTGATATGCAAATGACTCTCGCCAATCTCTCTGCACCTGATCTCTCGCCAATGGAAAACGTCTGGTCCAGGGTTGCCGAGCGACTGGCTCTCCCCATACGCCAGTCACTATGGTTGACGAGCTGTGGCGTCGTGTTGAAGCTGCACGGGCATCTGTACATGCTATCCAATCTTTGTTTGACTCAATGCCCCGGCGTATAAGTGTTATTACTGCCAGAGATGGTTTTTCTGGGTACTGATTTTTCAGGATCTTTGCACCCAAATTTCTTGGAAATTTAATTACTTGTTATCCCCAGTATACTATATTTGTCCAATAGATATCATTTGGTTATCAGCATTTCTTCCTGGTGTAGCAATTTTAAGGGCCAGTAGTATATATATATATATATATATATATTCGTATATATACCAAATTATATATATATATATATATATATACCAAAAGCACTATCTGTATTGGCTACAAGCAATTTGCATAACAAAAACGTGTCATAATTCGAAAAGTTATGGTCTTAAATCCAATGATTCTAAATAGCGCAATGTTGCTGTTGTTGTCGTATTCCCTGAAGAGTACAAGAAAATCAAATATCGTGGTGCTCCTGAATAATATTGGCTATGTTGATTGCCAGCTCAGAGTATAAATCCTCTTCGGAGGGATAGTTCGGGCATTGTATGGCGCCTGCAACAGCTGGGCAATCAAAGACATGATGAAGAGTAAGCTGGACATCAGGTCAATTGCTCCATTTTTGGTGTATTTTAATGTCATCAGCAGGAATTTTCATATTTTTGGGGTGCTTCCTCCTTAATCTTGTGAGAGTAGTAGCTGTTTTCCTGCCAACGTTTAGTTCTGTAAATTGGTATTTAGTTATGATCTTAGAAGGAATTATAAGTTTAGATTTTGCCAAGGCATTTGCATCTGCAGCGGAAGTAGGAATGGCAGTTTCATCTGGACTCCTAGCATTCTTCGCCAAGGAATCTGCAATTTCATCCAAATCCACATGAACAGGGGTCCATTGCAGGATAGTCATTCTGTGCAAGCAGTGGATTTGTTATAAAAGTGATATAATGTTCAAGATCATACTTGAAAAATCTTTATTAAGAGGCTGTACGGCAGACATAGAATCAGTGAAGATAGTAAATTCCGTTTATTTGTTGTGATGGAGGCAGACTCGAATAAGCCTTTTGAATGGCCAACAGTTCTCCTATGAAGTTTTGATGCAATTTTTCCAGCACCTGCATTAATAAAATAGTGCAATAATTCTAACAGTAGGTTAAATATTTTCGTTCAGATAGACAAAATCCTACTACACTAACTATTCTATTCAAAATATAAAGATACCAACGAATATACCATCAAATCCCCGAGATCCGAAAGAAAATTATCGCTGCCTATTTGGTCTTAGAAACCAATTAAGATCCCACCTGATTAAGAGAAGAACAAAAGCTTTGCTGTACAATGCTCTCATAACACCAGTATTAACATATCTCATATATCACTAACAGCAAGAGAAGAGAAAACGCTGGCAATCTTTGAAAGAAAAAGCTATGAACTATATTTGGTGGTATCCATGACAGTGGAAATGGGCGAAGAAGATACAATTTTAAACTTAACAAACTTTCTAGAGATATTGACATTCTAAAATTTTTTAAACTGAACAGAATGAGATGGGCCGGTTATCTCACGAGAATGGAAAGTGATAGAGCTGCTTCGAATGTTTTCGATGCAATGCCTTTTGGACAACGACCAGGGGGAAGACCCAAAAAGAAACGGGTCGACTACTTACACTCTGACTTTAATGTTAAGATCAAAAACTGGAGGTCCATGGCCAAGAGGAGAGCAGCCTGGCCGGATCTTTTAAAGAAGGCCCACAATGGGCTGTCGGACCAGTTATGATGATGATACACCATCAAAACAGTTTTCCGCATTCTAGAATACATTGCATGATAACGCAACATGTGCTTTTTGAAACGTAAACGCGATAAACCTATAGAGTATGTAAACGTTTTCAAAATGTATTCACCAGTAGGCAGACTAATGTCTTGTATCTGCTTCAAAAACGTTTTCTCGCAATCTAATGCCCTCTTTGATGGATGAGGTACAAGAGACAATCTTCTAAAGAAACCAGCAAAAGCTTTTATCCTTTAAACCTGCAATAGTTGTGTGATAAGAGAAAAAAAATCTACAAATACAACCAACAATCCTGTTTCAAAATTGTCTGATTTGATTTCAAGATTTACAACATCATACGCCCGACTCGTGATTCAGTTTTAATGTGCATCGCTAGTGAGCATCCGTTGGTGAGGGTTGAGTTTCCATCCCCTGGCGGCTTTGTTGTAGACACTGTTTCAAAACACGAAACGTTTGGGATGTCAGCGTCTTGCCTCGTGAGTCGGGCTATCTGGTGGGTTAATTTTTTCTATTTCAAAAAATTAGTTCAATTTGATATACTTCATATTTGGATATGGGGCCTGATGGCTGAGTGGCTAGCGCTCTGGCTCTCGGTACCATAGGTATCGGGTTCAAATCCCGGCTTGCCTATGGGTGTTCGTAGTGGTTCGGAATCCACTTTAAACCGTAGGTCCCGATCTTAAAAGGATCGTAGAGCGTTGCGGGGACATTGTTACTCCGTGGCTGACCATCAAGTTACACGCGCCCCCTGGGTAATGCAAAGTGAGTAACGTCTGTGCAGCACTTGCCTTAAGGCATCAAAGACAATTGTCTAAGTGGTTGCCAGCTGCATTGGAACGAAAAAAAAATATTTGGATATGAAACATTTGGTTTGGTATATGACAGATTTTGAATAAAATCAACTTGATGCACATTCTGTTTAGATATAAAAAAAAAATTTGTTTGGTGTACGACAGTTTGGAAATAAGTTGATCAAATTGATATACGAGTAATACGTTCTGTTTAAATGTGAAAAATTTGTTTGGTATACGATTGCTTTGGAAAAAGTCCACTTTGATATACATGTTATTTGGATGTGAAAAATGTTTGGTATGGGACATCTTTGAAATAAGTTCAAATTGATATGCGTCCTGTTTAGATGTGAAAAGTTTTATTTGGTAAACGACAGTATTAAAATTAGTTGAACTTGATATACGTCCTATTTGGATATGAACCATTTTGTTTGGCATACGACAGCTTTTGAATGAAAAGCTGTTTAAAAGCTGCTGCTTTTTTGTTCGAAAGCTGTTCGATATCAACTTGATATACGTTCTGTTTAGGTATGAAATTATTTTGTTTGTTATGCAACATTTTTGAAATAAGTTCCAATTGATATGCGTCGTGTTTGAATGTGAAATATTTTATTTAATATTTAATATTTTTTTTATTTAATATATTTTATTTTATTAATATGTCAGTTTTGGAAAAAGCAGTCATTTTTGACATGTTTAGTTGCTAGTTTACAATGAAATTTAATACCGATGTAACATTATATTTGTATTAAGGAACAATAAAATATTCTTTTAAAAAATTTTCTCAGAGAATAATGAAAATTCCTTTTACACAAAAAATTATTAGGTTATTAATAATCAATTATGAAACTTAAACATTTGATTTCTAGTATTATTTTTCATAATCTTTATCGTGTGCATAAATTTTGTTTATTTACAACTCTTTTTAAGTTAGAATGCTTAAGATAAACAATTTTTTTTTATCTCTTCGTTTTTTTTATGTAATTTACGAAATACTTCCCTGTTTGGTTTTTTAATGCGTGGAGTTTTGTTAACGAAGTGAACAAATCACTTATATCTTGGATAACAATTCAACACTATTAATAAACGATATAATGATATAATTGCGAAAATATGCAATAGCATTTAAAAACTAATATGATAAAGAATGTTTCTCATCATCATCATCATCATCACCACCAGTGGATCAACAGCCCCCTGATGGGCCAAGACCGTCTGCTTACTGGCAGATTTCTGGACAGGAGATATTTGGTTTTTATAGGGTAGGGTTGTCAGCCGTACGCTGAACGCTCTACTGTCATATTAGACCGGGACCTACGGCTTAAAGTGAATTCCGAACCTTTACAAACATCCATGGCACCTCCGGGATTCAAAACCCAAAACCTATGGCACCGAACGCCAGAGCGCTAGTCAAAGAATGTTTCTAATGATTTGTAAAATTATTCGTAAGCAGTACGAAATCCAATTTCAGTTAAATTATAAATTTACACATTCTAAGCTGCAAGTAATATCTGAATAATCCAGTAATTTCTAAATCAATTAAGAAATATTAAATTTGAATTTTTTTTTTTTTTTTTTTTTTTTTTTTTTCTTCTAGATTCTAGCTCAATGGCTTTTTCCAATTTAAATGTCATCAAATGCATGTAAATAAGTTATATTAAAGATAAAAATTCTTCTCATAATCCTATTTTTATATTTATAGAAATCATAAAAATGATATTTATTTTTTCTGACGCTCATTTCATGGCATTTTCCGTTTAACAACGCCAGAAAAAATTCAGAAAATTGAGTTTTATGGGAAATGAAATTTATTTTTAAAGAAAACTGCAACGGAATCTTTCCATTAGAATGAGAATTGCACCATGAGAATTCATTGGAAAAGAGCAATATCCCCAAACGTCAAGCCTATCAAAATGCCACAATTTTTCCACCTCACAATACATAACCGGGGCTCGAGCTCACCAACACAGAATGAGCCTATTTTTACGCTCCAAACCTCTTGCTCCATTGTCGTTTTCGGAGGAATGGCATACTTTCGATTATTTATGGCATCTCGGTCTGGAGAAGGGGGTTACCCGGTGTCAAGAGACACAAAACATGACACTTGTGGGGTCCTTGAGCATCCCTAAAAAAAGCGACTCTGTCACTTGTGCTCATCCATCAAGTAGGGAATTGGATTACTACAAGAACATGTTTCCGATGTGCTCAGACGAGGCATCCACTGTGATGTCTGCTCGAAGGCGATTACCTGGAAGGACAGGCAGTTTACGTAAAAAGGTTTCGAGGGTGTTTAGGTTTTCGAAGCAGATGTTCTCGTGGCGTTATCGTGCGAGTTTATTAGGTTGTCTCAGAATGTGGAATGCTATATTATCTGGCATTCTTGCATTTCAGTACACGAGAATTGCTTCATCCTATGTGGAAATGTTTATGTAAAGTGTTTACTAACACTCTGGCTGAAACAGATCAAATTTCAGATGAGGAATTTCGCAAAAAAGTTCCATCGAATATGGAATGTTGTTAAGATGTAATACAGATTGAATGACAACGTCTTCAGAAATATACCTTTATATATATATAATTCAGGGGCCTGATGGCCGAATTTCTAGTGCTCTGGTACTCGGTAGTACAAGTTTCGGGTTCGAGTCCCGGCTGTGCCATGAATGTTTGTGGAGGTTCGGAGTCAACTTTAAACCGTAGGTCCTGGTCTAATAGGATCATAGAGGCGTAGTATTGCTAGCGTGTGGGGGCGGGGGTAGTGTTACTCACTTCCGTAGTCTATCTTCAAGCTTCACATGCCTTCTGAGGAGTCAAAGAGGGAATTGGATTACTACAAGAACATGTTTCCGATGTGCTCAGACGAGGGCATCACTGTGATGTCTTGTTGAAGGCGATTACCTGGAAGCACAGCGGTTTATGTAAAAAGGCTTCGATGGTGTTTAGGTTTATGGCAACAGATGTTCTTGTTGCGTTATCGTGCGAGTTTATTGGGTTGTCTCAGAATGTGGAAAATTGCTGGGACTCTGTACTATTTGGAGTTCTTCAATTTCAGTACATGGGAATTGCTTCATTCCATTAGAAATGTTTACGTAAAGTGTTTACTAGCACTCTGCCTAAGGCAGATTAAATTTCAGATGATAAATTTCTCAGAAAAAGTTCCATCGAATATAGAATATTGTTAAGAGGTAAAACAGTCTGAAAGACAGTCGTTTTCAGAAATATATGTATAACTAAGTATGTAACACCATGTTCTGTAAATATGTAAAACCGTAACTGTGATCATAAAACCGGAAAAACATGTAAATTTGTAAAACCTTAAGAAATTAGTAAAAAGCATATGATATAGATATATTTCTTATTCTTAGATATATTTCATAAAATATATAGATATCTCCTTTGGATTTTACTAATTTTTTACGGTTTTACAGATTCACAGGAGAGCATGCTTTATATCCCGTTATTATACACAGTCCAGTCCCATTAATGTGACCCCCACCTACTTTCGACGTCAACGGGAAATAACCAATCCCAAAAGGCAGGTGGCAGCACATTGCAGTGGAGTATATATAAAGGATGTCCTAAGAAGTTTGCCCATCCCTGCCGTAGATGAAGAAAGGCAGCCGACAACGTTAAAGGAGGCGAGACTGGGCAGGCTACTTCAAGCAGCGAGAGAAGATGTTTGTAACTAATTAATAACCGATGTAAATGATAGTGTGCTTCATTAAATGGCTGTTGTTAAAAGAAACACTCTGTTTCTTTATTTTGTTTGGAAAACAACCCCTAGACAAGTTTACATAGATATAATAGACTGTACATTTTGTTTTTCAAAACTAAATTTTTTATGAGGGTAAAAGTGGAAGAGATTAGAATTTTTTAAGGAAAATGGCGTGTCTTTAAAATAATTGTGGAATAGTTTAGAGGTTGGGCAATTGTAAAGTTGGGTGCATGTAAACCGTCGATTTACAGTTAGAGATCTTGCTGATGATGTTGGAATTTCAAAAGGATAGGTTAATTCCATTTTGGACCTCAAACGCGTCAAATCTCGATTGGTATAAATGGTCTCGATTGTCGACTGAATGCGCCAACTCACACTGCATTGATTCTTCGTGACTTTTCCGCCAAAAATGTAGCCCATATCGTTCCACAACCACCGTATTCCCACCGTGCGACTTCTGGCTATTCGCTAAACTGAAAAGACCACTGCGGGGACACCTTTTTGAGTCGATTGAAGAGATTCAACGCGCGCTTTGCAGGCATCTCTGAAGATGACTTTTCAGCATGCATTGAGGATTGGAATAAAAGTTGGTACAAGTGTATAGTGTCCGGAGGGGATTATTTTGAAGGCGATGAAATAAATTTGGAATAAAGAGTTTTTGAAAAAAAAAAAATTGTTCTTACTTTTTGAGCATAGTAGTATATATATATATATATATATATATACCCCCCCCCCCAGGTCTCAGAGGGGTTGAAGTTGGGGTGGCATACGAATGAATTATTCCCGTCCTCTAATATATAAAATTCTCGTGTCACAGTGTTTGTTGCCAAACTCCTCCGAAACGGCTCGACCGATTCTTATGAAAATTTTTGTGCATATTTGGTAGGTCTGCGAATCGGTCGTAATCTATTTTTAAACCCCTAAGTGATAAGGGGGTCCACCCCTAAATATTTTTAAAATTTCTTTGGCAGACCAATGTAGTGGCAACAGTGTAGTGTTTTTTTTTTTTTTTTCGAACAATATAATGACTATTTTTAAATGGCGCCGTGTCCTGATGCCTGTACTACATAACCGTAAAATTCTGAATATTATTGTTTTATGTACTACTTTAAATGTTGTGAAAATTATAATGTATGAAATTTATATTATTTCTATGCGAAATAAATCAAATGTATGCAAGTATTACCTGATTTGATTATCAATATTTTTTTTTATTTTCTAAGTTTGAATTTGAATTGGAATAAAATATATGGAATGAAAAGTTGTGAATCAAAACATTGAACTTTTCTATGCTTAAAGTTTGTCAACATGTGTTTTATTTGATTAAGAATTCTAAAAAGAAATGTGATCTGCAAGATAATATAATATATTGATAATATTAATTTGATGAATTTTAAGCATTTTTTTGAAAAGTGTCAAAATGCAGTAAATGGTACTTTTAAATTGGAAGTTATTTAAAGAAAGCAAAACAAATAAATAAGTTTTTATATTAATAAAGGAGAATTTAAAGCTCAATAACATTTTTATGTATGTACATTTGTTTTTATTTACATTTAGAAGTTGGTTTTAATTATTTCTTATTTGAATTTTTATGCATTTTGTGTACCTTCAAAACATCATAATACCCATATATTTTTATTTAAATGCTTTGAAACTTCATGTAAAAGTTTTCTTTAAATGTATGAAAGGAATAGAACATGGAAATTAACCTAAATTCATAAATTATTTTTATTTCAGTTTTTAAACTAAGAATTTTTGTAAATAATTTTAAAGAAATATGATGAATTTTAAGCATTTTTTGAAAAGTGTCAAAATGAAGTAAACTCTGCAATTATTTGATATAATGATAACATTAAAATTTTATAAAAGGTATTATAATAGTTGCAAGTTGAAAATCAAGGACATTTTTTTTTTAAAACTTTTGTTATTTGAAAAACAAAGAATTTGAGTTATAAATGTGAGTGATTTGAATATTGTCGAAGAAAAATTGATAAATGATACTTTTAAGTTGGAAGTTATTTAAAGAAACAACACAACTAAATAAGTGTTTATATTAATAAAGGAGAATTTAAAGCTCAATAACATTTTTATGTATGTACATTTGTTTTTATTTACATTTAGAAGTTGGTTTTAATTATTTCTTATTTGAATTTTTATGCATTTTGTGTTCCTTCAAAACATCATAATACCCATATATTTTTATTTAAATTCTTTGAAACTTCATAAAAGTTTTCTTTAAATGTATGAAAGGAATAGAACATGGAAATTAACCTAAATTCATAACTTATTTTTATTTCAGTTTTTAAACTAAGAATTTTTGTAAATATGTAAAAAAAAGTTTGTGTCGACAAACTTTAAGCATACAAAAATGTATAAATAATTAAGATATAAATTTGAAAACAGTATATTACCTACATAAGGATATTCCCAGCATAAAAATATTTGCAAAGGAAAAAACTATTCATGTTTTATTTATTTTTGAATTATCAAGTTTTGCAACAATATCACATTTTTGCAATGTTTATCCATATTTTAAAGAATAAATTGTATAAAAAATAGTTAAAGTTGATATTTTTATGTGAAGTTCAAAGGTTTTGAATGTATTTAATCAAAACACTTGAAAAAGGCTAAATATTTTAAATCCAGGTCATTTCATATTAAAAAGCCTTTGCAAATAGGAGGAAGTTGTAAAAAAAATTTTGTTGAGCAAATTTTAACTTTTTCAAAACAAAGCTCAGAAAATATTTAGAGCTTTAAGGAAAAATAAAACTATATTTTTTAATAAATAAGACTATGAACTTGATAATTCAATGGCATTTTAATATATTTACAACATTTTTAAAAGTAATATCTCCAATTAAAAGTTGTTTTTAACTTTTTCTCAGAATGAATTTTTATGCTTTTTGTTTTCATGTGAAGCACCATAACACAAGTAATTTTGATCCAAATGTTACAAAACTTTGTATTTATGTTTATCATAAATGTTTACAGGTAATAAAACTCTGAAATGATTATAGCTACATAAGTATTTTTTATTTTAATTGTTAAGCTTGGAATGACATGCAAATTTTGAAAGAATTTTGTGTAGACAGCATTTAAACTAGCACAAAATAATAAAGATATAAATTTACCAGAGATCCATTCCCTGTAATATGTTAGTACAAACAAATACAAACTTAGAAATTTAAAAAATATTGATTTGATTTTGAGTTATCATGTTTTGTAACAGTATCAATTTTTGGCCATTTTTACCCTTATTTTAGCTTATAAAAATAAAAATAAAAAAAAATAATAATGAAATTTTTTTATGTGAAATCATTAGTTTTTAGATACATTCAATCCAAAAATGTGTACAAAGATAAAAAATTTCAAAAAAATTCATTCGAACGTGTTCGTGTACCTTAAACAATCGTTTACATTTTATTGTGAATTTTTTTTAAGTCATTTATTATTATATCTCGATTTTATTTTAATTGTATTGTATTTTTTCGATTATCATTTTCAGTAAAATGCCACCAAAAAAATCTAACCTCAACAATACCCGTAGGCGTGAGGTACGACGTAGACGTGCTGAGAGGGCCCTCATGTCAACAAATCAAACCGCGACAGCAAACGATAACAATACCAATTATAGTATCTAATAATTGAACGAAATACAAGAAAGCCACAGCAACGCGTGGCCGGGTCTTCTAGTATATATATATATATATATAATAAAATATAATTTTTTTAATTTATCTAAATTTTAAATTAAATATTTCATATCCAAATAGGACGTATATCAAGTTGAATTTATACCAAAGCTGTTGAATGCCAAGCAAAATGTTCCATATCTAAACAGTACGTATGTCAAGTTGAACATATTCCAAAGCAGTCGTACATCAAACAAAAATTTTCACATCTAAACAGGACGTATATCAAGTTGAACTTATACCAAAGCTGCCGTATGCAAAACCAAATGTTTCCTATCCAAATAGGACGTATATCAAGTTGAACATATACCAAAGTTGTATATAAAAAACAAAATGTTTCATATCTAAACAGGACGTATATCAAGTTGAACTAATTTCCAAATTGTCGTACAACAAAATTTTTCACACTTGGGCAGGACGTACATCAAGTTTATTTTTGTTCCAAAGCTATCGTATACCAAACCAAATGATTCACATCCAAATAAGACGTATATCAAGTTGAACTTATACCAAACCAATCGTACACCAAACAAAATGTTTCTTATCTAAACAGAACGCATATACCTTATTCCAAAGCAATCGTTCGCCAAGGTACCACTGTATTGATGAATAAAAATGTTTTATCATAATTATTATATTTTCTGTAAGTCAGGGTTTTATTAAAAATTATAGTGATTTAAGGAATTATTCATTACTGCATGTTGAACAAAAGTTAATTTTATATTAATATTTATTTTATTTTTAATTAATATAATCTAATTAAACACTAATTAGTTGTTTCATGCTTGAGTTTAAAGTATAATAAAGCTATTAAATCAAGTCTGTTTTTCGCTTAAGGACATGTGATTTGAACTGTGCATTTATATTATAAGTAGTTTTAATTTATCTAATTAATAGTCTATATTAGCATTAATTAATTTAATGCTAATGTAGATAACTTAAAACTAGTTATAGAACTCAACATAAGGAGATGCAATTTTTTCGTAAACCATAGAAAACAATTATTTTATGTTCATAACAACAGCATCCACTGGACAAACATCGAATTGTGTCGAGTTGGACAAACTTCGAGTTATCAAACATGTGTTGGATGGAATATTAATTGTGTATGTTATTTATTCACAGAAAAGATATCATCTGCAGATGTTTATTGTGACCAACCTGACTACTGAAAGTAGCATTGAAGAAAAACATCTTGTTTGATCCACAGAGAAGGAGTTATCCACCATCATGATAATGCAAGAAAGCTATCACCAAAATCTAGAGAATTTCGATGGAAAATTCTTTTTTTCTCCCATAACTTTTGCATATGGTCCCCTTTTCAGATCCTTCAAGAATTTTCTGATCAGGAAATATTTAATCGTTAAAAAAAATCAAAATCAGGAATCGAATAATTTGAATCTATAGTCAACTGTAAGAAGACTATTATCCCTTCAACATAGTTTCATTAGAGATGATGATGAAAGTACAAAGAAGATAATGAAAGTATAAAGAACACTAGTAGGAAGTCTGTAAGAGACATCATTATCCCTCCGCTAAAAATGATGATGAAAGCATAAAGAAGATTACAGATGATAATAGATGCGTGAAGAAAATTAATATAATATTCGTTCATTTTCCCTTCACATAGTTTCATTAAAAATTTTGATAGAAATATAAAGAAGACTATAGACGATAATGAAAGTATAAAGAACACTTATACTTTCATATAAGTGTTCTTTATCATAATATAAAAAACACTTGTATGAAGACTGACTATATATGACATTCATTATCCTTTCAACATAGTTTCGTTAAAGATGATGATGAAAGTACAAAGACTATAGAGGATAATGAAAGTATGAAGAAGACTGTAAGATACATTCATTATCCTTTCAACATAATTTAATTAAATATGAGGATGAAAGTATAAAGAAGACTATAGATGATAATGAAAGCATAAAGAATATTAGTTGGAAAATTGTAAAATTTATTTATTATCCCTTCAACATAGTTTTATTTAAGATGTTGATGAAAGTATAAAGAAGACTATAGATAAGAATAAATGTATGAAGACTGTAAGATACATTCATTATCCCTTCTCATAGTTTCATTAAAGATTGTGATGAAAATATAAAGAAGACTATAGATGATAATGAAAGTATAAAACTACAGATAATAATGTAAGCATAAAGAGGATTATAGATTATAGTGAAAGCATAAAGAACACTAGTATGAAGACTGTGAGGGACATTCTTTAACCCTTCAACATTGTTTTTTTTTATCACGAATCATATAGATTCATCATTTAATACACTTGAAGAAATACGTATATTCTTGAAGAAAGCTAATTAAAAAATGTGTATATAGTTTTGCCCACCATTGTGAAGAAAGGTAAACATCTGCTTTAATGGCGGAAAATGACGAATCGATTACTTATTTGAGGTGTTTGTCAGATATACGCGCCGCAAAGCAATTTTCAAAGATAAATTTTGAAGTTGTCATAACATTTTTTTTTCGATCTAATTTTTCTCTTGATATTTTGTAATTTAAAATTTTAATTATTATAAATTAAAATTATTTTTATTTTAATTAAAACCCATTTTAAATTATCTTTTTCTCCTATTAGACCCGCTCTATTTGAATCCTTCCGGTTTGCCAGTTTTACAAGCAATCGGTGTTCGAGCTATAATTTAATTTTTATAAGTTGTTAAAAAAGCGGACAATGAATAAGAATCATAATACAGCAGTAAGAATTTTTGTAAGAAATTTTTTTGCATTGTTTTTATTTAACATTCGTCGTTTCTTTTTTTCTCCTAATGCAACTGGCAAATACAGACCATGATCTTTTATGCCATAAGGGCTGCACCGACGTTACTCACTTAGTACTACCCAGGGGACGTATATTACTTGAAGATAAGCTACTGAAGCAGAGTAACAATGACTACGGTTTAAAGTGGATTTCGAACTACTACTCGGATTTGAATCCGAAGCCTGTGGTAACGCGCTCCAGAGCGCTAGCCACTCTGCCATCGGCCACATTTGTCGTTTTTCTGATGTTTTTGTTGTTACTTATCCCACTTGGTAGATATCTAATCTAGAACAAGCCCACGAACCCGTATGGACTCATGGTTGAAGGGGAAGGAAGCAGCTTCTGTTGTGAAGGAGCACCCGTAGGTAGAGGTCTGACTTTCACTCCGTGATGCTCTTACAGTCATAGGAGACCGGGACCTACTGTTTAAAGTGGATTCCGAACCCCTACAAACATCCATGGCACCGCCGGGACTCCAACCCGATACTTGTGGTACCGAGCGCCAGAGCGCTAGCCACTCGGCCATTCAGGCCCTCTGATGTTCTTGAACCTGATAAGTTTGCATGCGATGAAGAAACAAGAATTTTTCTAATAGTAATCTGAATAAAGAAAATCCCAGAAATCGAAGTGAAAAAAAAAAAAAAAAGAACTACTGAAGCACAGAACATTCATTATTTAGTACACAAGTGATTTAAATTTAACGTGCGCATCAGCAGTAAAAATAACAGCGACGAAGACATAAAGGCAATGGTCATTCAAATGTCATTTTCCAAATGTCACTCAAATGATAATTGAGTCTTTCAGAAGTCAAAGATACCAACTGCGTTTTATTTAATTTTTTAATTTCTAATCACTGCAACAAATTACTTGTGTTTTAATTAATCCCTTCAATGTCAAGTTGTTGTTGCTTTTTCTGCAAGTGAAATGTCCCTGCCCAGATGTCTGCGTGTCATCCTGACAGTTGAATAGCAAGTTATTGTAAGTGTCTCTTGTATCCAAGACACTTTTTTTTGTTGTATTGCGTTTGATATTTCTAGCATTCAAATACTCTTTTGAGGATCCCATAGGAATGAAATGATTCATTGGAAAATGGAACAGTAATTGAAATTCAAACATTTAGACAACCAAGGATGAAATAAATCAATAATTAAAAATTATTTTCAGTTCTTTCCTGTAATCGGGTATAATTATTCTGTGTAGACACTGTTCATGTATTTACTTGTGTAGACATGATGTTCGTATATTATTCATGTTTCACTTGTGCAGGCATTTATTTATATTATTCATGCATTTATTTGTGTAATAATTTCTATAGATTATTTTCTATTTATTTGTGCAGACATGATGTCTACATTATTTATATATTTACTTGTGTAATGATTCCCGTGAATTATTTACATATTTTTTTGTGTAGACATGATGCCTCTGCATTATTCGTGTATTTATTTGTGCAAACATGATGTCTCTACATAAATCATTACCTACATAGTCATAAACAGGCGCAGCACCCATTACGATTTGCAAATACCCAATCGGAGATGGATTTGCAAAAGCCAAGTGAAAGAGTGGAGAAGCACCTATCGCACTCGTAAAATAAATGTTTTTTAATAATCTCAACTTTTTTTATTTCGTTTATACTTATGAATTTTTTACATTTCGTATTTATTGTTATGTATTTCGTTACAATGTGCGTTTAGTATCATTATTATTATGTTATCCATGTTTCCATGTAAGACTAATAGTAAACTCGAAAAATAATAGCTCATTCTGTTTCCATTTATCACTCCAAAAACTATCTAGAGTGGGTCTAAATCTAATAGGGGGATGTATAATTATATAGGCGGCCCGCGGAGATGGGATGAATTTCCAAAGTGGTCCGCAAGATCATTTGGGTTGGCCACCCCTGCACTTAACAATAGTCAGGGATTTTAACTGTAAAACAATATTAGAAAAAAACAAGGCAATCGTGATTTGATCTGGTAATCTGTGGGAATGAAATCGGGCTTCTTCATAGATAGTATTAACTTATTCATAACAAATATATTAGGACGCAACAACAGTTCCATCCATTTTTTTATAAGTATGGCTATAAATAACAAGTAATATAAAAAAAAAAATTAAAAGTCAATTCCTACTTTTTTTTTCACTCTATTGCAGGAACAACTTTTGCCTTTACAAATAATGTTGGAATTTTCCTCTTACATATGGCGCCATCTATTGGTATATGTAACTTAAATCTAAAAAAGAAATTAAAATTAATTGAATAAATTTAATTACTGAATGAATATTTGAAAAAAAATGTATTAACATCCAGTGTTCATCCACTACAAGTTAAAAAAAATGCATTTGAAGTGGAGTGGAGGAATAAAAAGTATTTTATGAACGATTGAAAATGTGAACAAGATATATAAATATATATAGGGAGAGTGTGAATTAATAGTAGGAATTGAAAAAACACAAAAAAATTTCTTGGCTCCATCATTTCACGCCGGAGTCCAATCAACAGTCAGTCGAGTGGACTGCACGTGATGAACACTAAAAATGCTATAACTCACATACTAATAGTGCAACAGCCTATAGGGTGAGCCCACATGTTATATATATAAAGAGAGTGTGAGCTAATAGAAGAAATTGAAAAACAAGAACTATATGAGGTTTTCAGGGCGAAATGGCATTCAACAGAGTGCTGCAAAAGTTTCCCAACAGCAGGAAGTCTTGGTGCTTAACGAGACCAATTCATCTGGGCAGCTGCCTTCCAAAGTGTCACCACTTGTTCTAGTTAATTGGAAATAGTTGCTTTTTTTTCCTTACCCGCGGGGTGAGAGGCATTACTGCTGATCCCGACACAGCTCAAGAGGCCCACCCACACTGCCTCTTTTCCATCTCTACTTGAGAGTAGGGGAAGACAAATAAAATGTGACCTGAATTCACTTTAATGATCAAATCAAATCACTTTTTTCCCCTCAATAGGAGATTAATCTCATGGAATTCTAATGAAAAATATAATATATTACTGATTAATATAGTTGGATTGATTTTCTGTTATTGTTGTACAGTCAATTACTCCGACATTTTATGGACAACTTGAAGAGGCCCACCCACAATGAATTCACCTCTTTTCCATCTTTATGTATGAGTAAGAGACGACAAATAAAGTTTGACCTCAATTTATTTTAATGGGAATGTCATATTTTTCTCGATTGAAGTTTATTCTCATGGAAATCTGATGTGATATATAGTGGTATATAAATGAATGACTTTCGGTTATTGATTTACAGCTAATTACACCAACATTTAGTGGACAACCTGAAGAGGTCCAACGACACTGAATTTGCCTCTTTCCTATCTTTATTTAAGACGAAAAATAAAATTTGACCTCAATTTATTTTAATGATAAGCTCAAATCAAGTATTTTTCTCGATTGAAGTTTATTCTCATGGAAATCTGATGTGACATATAGTGGTATATAAATGAATGACTTTCGGTTATTGATTTACAGCTAATTACACCAACATTTAGTGGACAACCTGAAGAGGTCCAACGACACTGAATTTGCCTCTTTTCTATCCTTATTTAAGACGAAAAATAAAATTTGACCTCAATTTATTTTAATGATAAGCTCAAATCAAGTATTTTTCTCGATTGAAGTTTATTCTCATGGAAATCTGATGTGATATATAGTGGTATATAAATGAATGACTTTCGGTTATTGATTTACAGCTAATTACACCAACATTTAGTGGACAACCTGAAGAGGTCCAACGACACTGAATTTGCCTCTTTCCTATCTTTATTTAAGACGAAAAATAAAATTTGACCTCAATTTATTTTAATGATAAGCTCAAATCAAGTATTTTTCTCGATTGAAGTTTATTCTCATGGAAATCTGATGTAATATATAGTGGTATATAAATGAATGACTTTCGGTTATTGATTTACAGCTAATTACACCAACATTTAGTGGACAACCTGGAAGAGGTCCAACGACACTGAATTTGCCTCTTTTCTATCCTTATTTAAGACGAAAAATAAAATTTGACCTCAATTTATTTTAATGATAAGCTCAAATCAAGTATTTTTCTCGATTGAAGTTTATTCTCATGGAAATCTGATGTGATATATAGTGGTATATAAATGAATGACTTTCGGTTATTGATTTGCAGCTAATTACACTGACATTTAGTGGACAACCTGAAGAGGTCCAACGACACTGAATTTGCCTCTTTTCTATCCTTATTTAAGACGAAAAATAAAATTTGACCTCAATTTATTTTAATGATAAGCTCAAATCAAGTATTTTTCTCGATTGAAGTTTATTCTCATGGAAATCTGATGTGATATATATAGTGGTATATAAATGAATGACTTTCGGTTATTGATTTACAGCTAATTACACGTTTAGTGGACAACCTGGAAGAGGTCCAACGACACTGAATTTGCCTCTTTCCTATCTTTATTTAAGACGAAAAATAAAATTTGACCTCAATTTATTTTAATGATAAGCTCAAATCAAGTATTTTTCTCGATTGAAGTTTATTCTCATGGAAATCTGATGTAATATATAGTGGTATATAAATGAATGACTTTCGGTTATTGATTTACAGCTAATTACACCAACATTTAGTGGACAACCTGAAGAGGTCCAACGACACTGAATTTGCCTCTTTTCTATCTTTATTTAAGACGAAAAATAAAAAAATTTGACCTCAATTTATTTTAATGATAAGCTCAAATCAAGTATTTTTCTCGATTGAAGTTTATTCTCATGGAAATCTGATGTAATATATAGTGGTATATAAATGAATGACTTTCGGTTATTGATTTACAGCTAATTACACCAACATTTAGTGGACAACCTGAAGAGGTCCAACGACACTGAATTTGCCTCTTTCCTATCTTTATTTAAGACGAAAAATAAAATTTGACCTCAATTTATTTTAATGATAAGCTCAAATCAAGTATTTTTCTCGATTGAAGTTTATTCTCATGGAAATCTGATGAGATATATAACTGTATACAACTGATTACTGTAGCTAGAATGATTTTTGGTTATTGATTTACAGTTAATTACTCAGACGTTTAAGGGACAAATTGATCAGGCTCACCCACAATGGACTTGCACCTTTTCCATCTTCATTTGAGAGGAAGATACGGTAAAAAAAAATGTCAGCAGAATTTTCTTAATTGTTGAGATCCATTCATATATTGTTTTCTCTCAGCAGAAATCATCCATTGTTTTTCATGGAATTCTGATGATAAATATAACAACATATGTCTGATTAATGTAACTTTATTTATTTTTTTCTTGTTATTGATTTACAGTTAATTACTCCGTCATTGAATGAACAACCTGAAGAGATCCACCCACACTGAACGTGCAAATTTTCCATCTTTATTTAAGAGGAAGGGAAGACAAATAAAATTGAAATAAATTTTAATTTAGTGGAAAAATTCAAATAATGCAAAATTTTTCTCTAATGACGTTTCTGGTGGAATTCTCATCAGAAATGTCCCAGCATATTTCTAATTATTATATCCATATTACTTTTTCTATTATTAATATGCAGTTAATTACTAGAATTTCTTTAAGGTGGAAATCAGATTGCTCAGTCACGCTATTCAAGGAAATATATATATATATACCTTCTTCTTCATAGGCTCAACAGCCCCATGGTGGCCAAGCCCATTTACCTACTGATTTAGCTGATTTCGAGACAGTAGTCTTTTTACGGGTTAGGGCTGTCAGCACTCCGCCCAACTCTCTACAATCATATTAGATCGGTATCTACGATTTTAAATGGATACCGAACGACTACAAATATCTATAGCACTGCCGGGACTCAAACCCAAAACACCGAGCCCCATTGCGCTAGTCACTCGGCCAATAGGCCCCATATATGCAGGCATATATATAAGAAGATCTAAGTTAAAGTTGAGAAACCATTTTATTCAATATAATAATTTAAATTAAAGATAAATTGTGTTCAAGATTTTACTCGGCAACCAATAATTTAAAATCTAAAAAAAAAAATAAAACTTTGAGTGGAAATATGAAAAATAATGCTTAAAAAAGCAACAGAGGTGCGTTATGAGCTAACTAGAAAAGAGGAAATTTAAGTACAACTATAATCAGCAGGGTGTATACCACTAATACCACGGGGAGGGCGATTGAGGATTAGATACTCTGGCTTCTTTGGAGTATCCAATTAAATCCTAATATATCAATATCTCAAACCATACATTATTGCAAAACCAAGTTATTGAAGTACAATCCTCATGACCCATCTCCTAAAGAACATATTTAAGATACACATTGAATCCAAAATCGTTGTAACTAATCATTATCATCTATGCGTAATTACTTAATCATCTTAATATGTTTCATCATCATCACCATAACAAATCTAGTTACAACTAGCTCAACTCGTTTATCGCGTTAATATCATACTCATCATCATCATTTGTCAAGCTGCTCTGAAAATATCTGTCATTAACCAATCAGCTATTATTTCAGCTACAGATAAATACATATCTTTTTTTTTTTTTCGCTCAGCAATTTAAAACAACTCTCTTAAGAAAAAAAAGAGATTCCTTATCATTGAACGAGAACGTGATTTTCACGCACATTGCTGCTATTACTTATAATGATGTCGAAAAATGATTCGACGACTTAAAAATCGTACCACAGGAAATAGCGTAGGTCAAAATGTTGAAATAACTGCAACTGATAACAATGAGATATTGATGAAATCTGTTTTTTTTAAACGTATTTTCACCTTACTTGGTGCCTCAAAACAATTTTTTTTCTTCAGTTTCTTAAAAATGATTGGTTTTTTAAGCTGTGAGAAACTATATATATTTATTTTTTGTTCGATATTGAATGGTTCAGAGGTTTTTTTGGGGGGGGAGTTATTAGAGAGTTTTTGCATACCGTACGTTAGTTACCGTAGGACGTCCGTTAGCTTTTGCTCCCTAGCGCGCATGCTCATAGGAAACTGAGCATGCGCGCTAGGGAGGAAAAGCTAACGGACGTCCTACGGTAACTAACGTACGGTATGCAAAAACCCTCTATTTAATAGCTTGTTCTTCATTATCTACAAATTACGTCAGATACATTGTAATTAGAAAAACCTAAATCATCAAATTAGAGTACGACTAAATTGTTCTGGCGATAAATTTTATGATTTATCAAAACTGTGCTAAAAGAGTTTTTATATAAAATTATAAAAACTAAATTCAATAATATTTATATAAATATTATTGAATTATGATAGTTATAAAAAAAAAACCTTTTTTTTTTTTTTTTTTTTCAATTATGTTGAGGAATGGGTCGTATTGGCCATTTCCCTGTTAACATCCCAATATAAATTAGCCTTGAAGAAGACATGTCATGTGGGCTACACCGACGAACGCAGTTACTCACTTAGAACTACCCAAGGGGTGAGTATAGTTTGACGATAGGCTACGGATGCGAGTAGCACTACCCGCACAACGCTCTGCGATCCTATTAGAACTGGAACTACGGTTTAAAGGGGATTTCGAACCACTACAAACATTCTCGATACCGCCGGGACTCGAACCGAAACAAATATCACCTACCACTGTAGTTTGGAACGAACGCCCTCATGAGAGTCGCACACCCTCATCTCATCTCTTTTCTGATTTACTGATTTGTCAACCAAGCACGTTTGGTTTGACAAGCCAACGTGTTGAGGGCCAAGCAACTCCAATCCATTTCAATAAATTACGGAATGGTGTTTTGATAATTTAATGGAATATTTATGAATGTTTGTAATTTATGAATCTCATAAAAAAAACAAGTAATATATATAAAAAAAAAAAAAAAAAAAAAAAAAAAAATTAAGGTCAAATCCTACTTTTTTTTCACTCTATTGCAGAAAGTTCTTTATAAATCATTTTCATTCATTTTTTAAGTTTATCTGGCGCCATCTATTGGTAGATACATGTAACTTAAATCTAAAAAAAACTAAAATTAATGAAATAAATTTAATGAATGAATTAATATTTGAAAAAAGTGTATCAACATCCAGTGTCATCCACTACAAATTCAAAAAAATGTATTTGAAGTTGAGTGGATGAATAAAAAGTATTTTAGGAACGATTGAAAATTTGAACAAGATATATATAGGGAGAGTGGGAGCTAATAGAAGGAATTGAATAAGCGTTATTAAATACAGGTGATACATTCACAATTACATTCATATGGGATGCATATACAATCATACAATGTGCCCATTTTATGTTCTATTTAATTATAATTTTTAAAAAATATTCCTTAATTTTTAATTTACATTAATCGTTAACGTAAATGTATTAATTTAAATTAGAATGGAATAATTGTATATTACATATTTATTTATTTACTCCTTATTTAAAATTTTCTTTGTTTCTAAGGAAAAAAGAAAAGTATTATTAAGTTAAAGAAATAAAAGCTTCAAAGCACATTTCCGTTTTTCTTCAAATAGTGTTCAATTGGGTATTTCTTTCATTAATAGAACTTTTGTTTTAAATAAACAAATATGTTTCTGTAACACATTAATTTAAAATATTTAACGTTAAAAACACAAGATTCATTTGTTTTTATTTTTAATTTAAGAAACAATCATTCTATAATTCCAAGAAATTCAATTCTACTAAATGCAATGCTGAGAAACCATTATGATATTTGTTATCTCAAAAAAACATTCGAATACTTATTTTTTTGTTAACGTAATCCTCATTTATTGAAAACAAGAAATGCCTTAAATAAAGATCTAATCTTTAAATCTTAATTTTAAAATTCTTGAAATTTTCTTTCAGATAAATGAAATAAAAGAACCGCATATAAAAGTAGCGACATCAGGTGTTCTAAAAGGCCAGATAGAAGAACTTTGTTCTTTTTTCTTTTTCTAATTCGAAGAGTTTGCGTTTCCTATTTCTGTTTCAACAAATATCGTCTGAATGGAATTCTGTGGTTGACTTAAAACATAAAAAAGGCATCTGCAACACCTGATCCAACGTTCGATTTTATTTCGAACGGAGATCTTCCATTTCCTGTGTTCGCTTTTCTCGGAAATATTTCCATTCAAACCAGGAAGAAAAGAAAGTCCATTATGCATACTTTTAAATTACTATAAAGCAAAGTTATTTTAAAATTGAATTCCTTTAAAAATGTTATAGATATGCTTGGGTAATTTTTTATTTTTATTTTATGCAAAAAGATTTTTTTTTAAAATTTTTTTGCCAAAAGATTTTTTTTTTTAATTTTTATGCCAAAAGATTTTTTTTTTTTAAATTTTTTATGCCAAAATATGCCAATTTTTCCCTTCAAAAGGTTTCTTTAATGCCAAAAGATTTTTTTCCCCTTCAAACAGTTTTTTAAATGCCAAAAGATTTTTATTAATTTTTAAATATTTATTTTCATATATATTAGGTTGGGGAAAAAGAAATCCATTATTTTTTCGATAGATGGCTGTAGTGATCGATATCACGTAAAGTATCAATTAAACAATTTCAGATTTATGCTCGTTAGAAAGGTGGCACTTCGTACTAAAATAATTCTTTTTCTGTTTTTTTGTTTGGTCCATTCAGTTGGGAGTTACAGGGTGTTAAAAATGGAAGTGAACAAAGAGAAAATTCGGTACATTTTACAGTTTTTCTTTGACAAAGGCGAAAATGCAAGCCAGGCGGCTAAAATTGTGAATGGTGTTTATGGTTCCGATACTGTAACAGCCAATTATGTGCAATTTTGGTTTCGTAGATTCCGTTCAGGAATTTTTGATGTTAAAGATGCACCTCGCACAGGTAGGCCGGTCGTCGAAAATGTCGATAAAATCGGAGAAACGATCGAAGTTGACCGGCATGTTAGCAGTCGTAACATCGCCCAGGAGCTAAAAATCGACCATAAAACAGTTTTAAACCATTTACACAAAGCTGGATTCAAAAAGAAGCTCGATGTTTGGGTGCCATACCAATTAACAGAAAAACATGATGGATCGAATTTCCATCTGCGAAGCCTTGGCCAAACGGAATGAGATAGACCCATTTCTTAAACGGATGGTGACTGGAGATGAGAAATGGATCACATACGATAACCCTGTGCGAAAAACGATCGTGGTCAAAGAGCGGTGAAGCACCTCAAACGGTGGCCAAACCAGGACTAACGGCCAGGAAGGTTCTGTTATGCATTTGGTGGGACTGAAGGGGATTATTTATTATGAGTTGCTTCCATATGGCCAAACGCTAAATTCTGATCTCTACTGTCAACAACTGGACCGTTTGAAGATTGCGATTGACCAGAATTGGCCAACAGGAGAGGTGTCGTGTTCCACCAGGACAACGCTAGGCCACACACATCTACAGTGACTCGCCAGAAACTTCGGGAGCTTGGTTGGGAAGTTTTAATGCATCCGCCATACAGTCCGGACTTGGCACCAAGCGATTATCATCTTTTTCTTGCATTGCAAAATTTCTTTAATGATAAAAATTTGGCATCTAGGGACTATTGTGAAAATCGACTACTAGAGTTTTTTGCAAATAGAGACCAGGACTTCTATGAGAGAGGCATTATGAAGTTACCTTTAAAATGGCAACAAATCATACAACAAAACTTGCATATTTGACCCAAATCGGACAATCCGAAGCATGTTAAATCAAGTTCTGAAGTTCATATAAAAATAATGGATTTCTTTTTCCCCAACCTAATATATATATTTTTAATTATGCCAAAAGATTTTTTATTTTAATTTTATGAAAAAAGATTTCTTTTCTTAAGTTTTTATGCCAAATCCTCCACCGTCCTCCAAAATATTTTTTATTATTTTTTTTAAATTTTTATTTACATATATATATATATATATTTTTAATTTATGCCACAAAAAATTTAAATTTAATTTTTTACCAAAATAGATATATATTTTTATGCCAATATCGCCCCCCCCTTCCTCCTCCTCCTCCAAAAGATTTTTTTTTTTATGTCAATTTTGTACAATTTATTTAAACAATTTACAATTACAATTTGTACAATTATTTTACAATTTATTTTAATTTTATTTATTTATTTAATTTTATGCTAAAAGATGTTTTTTTTTTTTAAATTATTTTATGCCAAAAAATTTTTTTTTATTTATTTATTTTATGCCGGATTCTTACGATATTCTTATGATTAAGCTCTTTGAATTATGCATTATTAATATAATATTCCATTTGTATAAATAAATAGTTGAAATCTTAAAAATATTTTCAACAAATTGATATGTAAGTCAAGCATATTATCCCGATTCCATTGAAAATACTGCATTGAATCAAAATGGCATGAAATTCACTCGAATAGCTAATTATAAAAATTACATGAGTCAATAATACCACTATTTTAGGCGAATATCTTAAGTAAGCCTTTAAATTTCTGTATTAGATAAATTTTATATAACTATCATGACAGCTTTTAACAAGAACAACTCATGTTATATATTTATTCGTATAAATGCCACTTTGAATAAAAACAATTTTAAAAATAATAATAATAATAATAATAATAATAAAATAAAAAATATGCTTATTTGTGGGGTTTCTGATAATTCGTTTGAAGAGATGCAGAAACTTAAATTGTTTCTGATTTATTATAACCTCATCAATAAATTCTTCTTCCAAAAGGATTCTGCATGTTGACCATTTTTGGTAAAAATATTTTTTCTAGTTTACATGCGTTAGATTTTGCACACGTCTTATCACTATTACAATTACAATTCTTCTATTGTTATTATAGTTTAGATTTATAATGTTATATTATATTTTAGATTTATAATCAGGCCCTGAATGGTCGAGGGCATAGCTCTTTGGCGCTCGGCGCCACAGGTTTCGGGCCCCAGTCCCCGTGATGCCATGGATGTTTGTAGTGTTCGGAATCCACTTTAAGCCGTAGGTGGCGGCCTCATATGACTGTAGAGCTCCTGATGCAAGGCTGACAACCCTACCCCTTAAAAAAATCAGCATCAGGAAGCCAAATTAGACCTCTACCTACGGGTGCTACCTTGAACCATGAGTTCATACAATTTCGTGGGCTTTGTCTAGATGTCTACCAAGTGGGATAAGAAACAACAACAACAGATTTATAATAGCTTTGTAAATAAATTCTTCTTTAAAAAAAGACTGCATGTTGGCCTTATTTGTAAACTTTTCATTTTTTTTTTTTAAATTCTGTTCAAATATTTTCCTTCTTTCAAAAAGACTGTATATTGGCCTTATTGGTAAACTCTTCATCTTTTATTATTATTTTTTTTATTGCAATACAGTAGAAAACTTGTCACTAATTGACCATCACTGTAAATATATATTCGTCTTACACAAAAGAATGACACATCTTCTGCTGCAATTTGTAAATTTTATGTACTCTTCTGATATTTATTTTATTTCTGGACGCGTACTTGCGTCAATAATTTTATCTCACAGCAATAAAAAAATCTTTACTTCGCACACTAACTGCACAAGCTTGACTCTAAGTAAACAATCAACAAAAAGAAAAAGAAAAATCACTGCGCACATTCTTGCATTTCACATGACAAGCAACAATAATTTTTTTATCACCCCCCGTTCCCTCCCGCATTAAGCGACCTCTTTACAACCCTGCAAATGAAATTTCGAAAGACGTGAGCCCCCGTCGTAAATCGAATCAGGCAGGGGAGCGTCGCTGCTAAATGTTCAATATCGTCTGCCATAACTCAATAGGCTCGACCCTCTTATCTGCCAGGTTCCGCTCGCTTGCCTCTACCCCCTACCCCCACCACCCTGCCCCGTCACCTTAAAAGCACTTCGGCGGTCGGTTATTAAGTGTGAGAAAAGTTGCTCTCAGAAAAGGGCGCCCCCGTTTATGGTGCAGGTAAAAGGAAATGAGTCGCCTGATTGAGTTTATTTCTAAAAAGAATTGCCAATTAGGAGCAGGCTCTCAAATATAAAGACGGAACCCTTAACCAAAGATGGCAGCATACAGATTCTTCTGAAAAGTGATTCCATTTACGAAGCTGTAATAATAATGTAAAATGTGCACAACTAATGGAGGAGTTGGAATTTTAACAGTGGCAACACTTCTTTCAAGATGCAACGTATATTACTTTTTTACATATCGAGAATTACTTTTTTGATGATACTATAATAAATCTGAAATATATAAGTAATACTTAAGTTGGAATTTTAATAGTGGCAAATTTTTTATCAAGATGGTACGTCGCTTTAAAAAATGTATTTAATTCCATGTAGTATGTTAGTTAAAACTATTTAAACGATAGAAATTTGGCGATACTTTCTATATAAATAATTAGCACTTTTCCAGAATTTGGAGGACAATAATCTCTTCAGAACAAATATGCACAAACTGTAAAAACTTTTTTTGCTGTTCCATCCATTTTATCAGAACGATCAATTTGAAAGATTTTCGAATTTTGCAAACAATTAAAAAAAATGACTGCTTTAGTTTAATAAAAAATAAACATTTAAAGGCTACTAAAACATTTTATTCAATGTATTCTTTTATATTGAGAGACCTATGTGTATCTCTGTGGTGGTTATGGATCAGGGTTGTCTGCTACTGCAATACTATCCCTTTCTACCAAATCAGATCTTTATCAATAAAATACTAACCTGCAGAAAAACCATCGATAGTTAGATCACTAAATGAGTGGATAAGTTCCTGCTGTAGGAGGTATTCGGTTTGTTAGTGTAGCTGGATCTGGGTGTAGTCAAGTTGAGACTCATTTTTAAGAGCGCACAATTTTATTTTATACGCACATAAACTCCACATTCACATACAATGCAAATAATATTTAACTCCTTTAACACCTAATTAGACATTTGTAGAAGGATTCCACTTCTAAGCTGTAAATAAAGTTACTCAGGTACACGCTGGATAGCAAAATATACTTCCCCTCAGGATTAAAGTCTGTAGGCCAATTTATGCACAAGATGATGCTAAATGTATCTTCTATCGGGGTGAGAGACTGCAAATGAAACGTCTCTGAGGCAGCACTCGGGATGAGAGCTGATAACTAACGGCAGCGCCTGTTTTGCCGTACGTCCTGCCTGGAGAGAGTCTCGAAGCCTACTGATGATTTCTTCTGAACAAGGCAAGCGGCGCTCTCGCAATGCGTAGGAGGAAACATGGTTGCGTAGGTAGAACCACGGTTATACTGTTTAAAAGCGGAGACGGAAGAATCAATCACTTTTTAGGGGTGTGCAGCAAAAAAATTTTTGAAAGAAAAAGAGTTAACTAATTAATGAGGAATTTTTTTCATTTAATTTTTCTTTTAATATAATGCAATTTAAAATTAATTTTAAACATCAATGGGTAATCAAACTGTACATAAATTGTATTTCTGTGATATTTATTACCCAAAAACAATTTTATACACGTATTTAAAAAAAAATCAATAAATAAAAACCATTTTAACTACATTTTTGAGATTGTTGACTACAAAAATTGAGCCAAATAAAAAAAAAAAAAAATAATAATAATTAAATTGCGCATCCAATTCATTATATATTATATACATATAATATATATATAATTCATTATATTTATTATATTTACTTTTTATTGTATTATATTATTTATTATTATTATTTATAAAGATACGAAACATTTTCATATCTTGTAAAGATTAAAATAATGTGACCAATGTGTGTATAAATTACAGATGAACAAGCATTTTGTGTTAATTAACAAAAAAAGGAGGAAATATGACATTCTCCACACAAAGCAGCACACATTTTACTGACGAAATTCAATCAAATGAGGGCGCTGCTGGTGTCCTACAGTCAGCGTTGCTATATTCACTAAAGGAAATATTACAGTTTTCGATAATTTTCGATGTTATTATTCGATAATTTTCGATGGCTTTATTTGTTTTTAGAGCATGGTACATAATGTCCAACAATAAATTCTGACATCCATGAACCAAACTTTATATGGCGTTATTAAATTAACAGACGACAACCCAGGTAGCGAATTTGGTTTCATGTTGTTGAAAATAGCCTTTGTGTAGAACTGTGATGAAATCAAAAGTGAGAAGTTTGGTTTTTTTTGTTCAGGAATAAGGTTGTGTTCTCAGAAGTCAGCACCGTTCTTGTAGATCCTCACCTCTGTGAATACTAATTAAAGGCGAGTGAAGTAGTAATAAAATAAATGCTTATTTGTTATTTAATCAGTTAATGTGAAGATATTAATTAAAACAACTGTAATAATTTTTATTTATACATGAATATTTTGGCTTAAATTTAGAGCTACAGAAAATCGCAGAGGTAATATTTTTAAATGAAAAACAGTGTACCAAACAAATTATGTAGAAATCCCTTTTTCTCAAGCAACTTTGGAAAATATTATAATTTTGCCAACTCCTTGCTAGATTGAACCTCACTCTCTGAAACCATGCTTTAGCCCTGTCGGTGACTTTAGGGGCGTCCACTTTGACACTGAGCTTTTGAACCCAATTTTACAAAAATGTTCGCAACCCTGAATTCATGAAACGTATGGCCCTTGAAATTGTCAATCATCAAATACCTAAATTTATACAGATGGCAGCACGAGTGACCAAGGCTGTTCTGGTAGCGGTATCTTCTACTGCTGTTACATTTAGACTTAAGAATAGAAATTCTAATTTTTGTTCTGAGTTCAGATTCGAACTGATGACTATCAAGAGAAGCCTTAGCTGTGTTGAGAATATCGTTGAACCTGATTTTAGGGATATATGGATACTTACTGACAGCCGATCCTCAGTTCAACGTCTAAGAAACTGGGCAAATGCTGGAGAGAGGGCTGGCATTTCCATCCTGAAATTGCTTTCTAGAATTTCAGTTAATTCCGAGGTGCACATCCAATGGATTCCTTCACATGTCTGTATTAGTGGTAATAAGATAGTAGTTTCTGTAGCTAAAGTTGCTTCTTAGGAGATTTCCCAGCCCGATATGCTTCGCACTTACAGTGAGGTGTTCTTCAAGTTTGGGAAGACAATTAAGGATCTCTGAAATGGCCCTCTAGTACATGACTGGTATTCGAGAGATAGTCCTGGTGATTGTCCTACTTTGTGGGGGAGGGGAACTTAAAAGCCAACAAGCTTGCTTATCGCGTTTTGCCAGTGGACACTTGAGGATTCTCACCTATGAACAAGGGTAGAAGATTTTTGAGACCTGCACCGAGGTTTTTTCTGACATTCTTCTATTCTTGGATTTGGTCTAATATCTAGACCCTATCGGGGATCAGGAACAAGAACAATGTACGTATATTTTTTGAACTTGTATGTTTAAAATTTATTATCAAATCTTTTTTATCACATTGATGAGCTTAATATAACTGTATAAAAAGAAAATATTTGTTTTTTGTATTTAATCTGAATAAATTCCTCGTGCATTATCAATTAACATTATATTTGTATCAGAATGATAGTTCTTTTATTGTTTGTCTTGATAAAAAAATTAATTGTAGCATAAAGTTACAATTAGGAGGAAAATAAGTGAACTGTAATTGGTCAATTGTTAATTTTAACTTGGAAAAAAGTGGTAAATCTTTAAATATAATAACAAATATCTCGAAAAAATAAAACTTAATTGTAGGAAATTTTCTTACTGAAAATGTGCACTTATTGGTAGAATGACCAGGAGGCCTTAAGAAATTTGAGCCGAAGTTTTAAGGTGTAAGTTGAACCAAAAGAGTTAACAACTTTTCGTGCCAGATTTCTCAAATTGGAAAATTTCTCTTTTGTGATGTATAAAAATATATTCCTGATTAGGGGTGGATGTTTATAACACTTAGGTTGGACACTCTGATTTAATTTATTGTAGATATACTGATTGCAAACATTAAATATTTTTTAAAAAGTTGTTTATTTTTAGCAATTGTAACAACAAGCAAATTCTGCATTAAAAAAATGTTCTTTAACGATAAAAATAAAACAGAATCTTCAATAAATACAAATCAGTGTCATCAACAAAGAAACTAATCTTATAATACGCGCTTTAAACAAAGCCAACACCCCGAAACCTCATCCGAAACGAGAAAATTATGCAAACAAGATGCAACCTCATTCTTTCACCAACACCGAGGCACTTACTACACAAGATATTCCGAGAATAAATGAGCTAGCGAAGGGCTATTCCAAGAAGACTTCAATCTTCATTAAAAACTGTTTAACATTTAAGCCTCCACTATGTGGACGGCGGTGTCCTCTGCGTAGCGTGAATAATTGAGAAATCTGGGAATCGTTCCAGGGGTTCTCAGGGGTGGTGTTTCTTTTTTCCTTTTAATTTCTGGGATCAGGGATTTTCGGAGAATCCCCCATCAGTTTTCCCTGATGTGACAAACCACACACGGAAAGGGATCCGTGACTAAATCCCTGGATTTCCACGGGGGTGAATGTTTGCCAGAAAGGATTTTTTAGCGATGGTTTTGGTGATTTTTTTTCATGTGTTATTCTAATTTTCAAAAGCTCTTATTTATTCTTCCAAATTTATTTCAACGCCTTCAAAGTAATCCCTTCCGGACACAATGCACTTATGACAACTTTTTTTTCCAATCCTCAATGCATGCTAAAAAGTCATCTGCAGAGATGGCCTTTAAAGCGAGCGACGATTCATGTTGAATCTCTTCAAACGACTCAAAACGATGCACAAGATGACCGTAGAGCGATAAGCCAAACCAAACTACGCGTGTCACCAATTGCCAAACTCGTGGGTAAGTGGCAACGTGCGTCGCTGTTGAGCATTAGGGTAGAGGTTACCTCTAAGCTAGCCGCTTTGTAGTAACCATTGTTTCAAAAAACAGAGAAGACTCGATGGTGTTTGGGAGCTTCAACATCTTGTTTCGTGAATCGGACTAAATAGTGGGAGTTTGCCGGGTTTTCTTCCATACGATACGCACATGCGGAGTAGTTTCCCCTGAAAGTCTCCCCAGAAGGCAATGCCCTCCTTCTTCAACGTAGCTGAGATAACTCGAGGTTCTACTTATGGGTGCTCCATCACAATAGAAGGTGCCCCCTTTTCCTCCATTTATGAGTAGATTACTCATGTGATATTTATAGGACACTAAGGATTAAACACAACAACCCACAGATAGGTGACCTTATTCCGAGGGTATTTTTACGGGTAACTGGTCCTTCATTTGCGCGTAATGGAAAACTTTCAGCAAGCAGACTGGTTATAGATATGAGTCGATTTACACTCATTGATTACAATCGCCATTGAGTCTCCGCATTTATGAGACTGCAACGACAGCCACCAGCGAAACATCCCTCCTGCATATCAGTTGCCCACGTTACCACTGGTCTGTGATGTCTAAAATTATTATTGAAAAATAGTCTCTTGTTTAATAACCTTCAGGCATTAGAGGCCTGGCATATAGCGTGCTTAACTATAGCAGAAGTTATGGGTTTGAAGCTCCATGAGTGATCCGAACTTAAAGCTGCGGCATCTATGTTGGAGATAGGCATTATAAATCTGAAAGCCGGAATATCTATACGGGCTATTAATGGACAGAAGGAAAGCTCAAAGCCCAGAAGCCCCTTGGGTGGGGGTTGTTTGTTAAAAATTACTGTGGGACAATATGGCACTTCCTGAATAACGTTGAATCTGTTACATGTCTGAAGATGAACTCATCTTAGTGTATTGTGATTCGTAAACTAAACCATAATATCATTATAATATATCTAAAAATATATTATATTTTAAAGAATGCAAATTGGGCAACCAGTTTGTAACTGGGTGTGGTTGGGTTGAGATACTTGAAGCACAGGTTAGAGAATTCCCATTTTTATTTGCACATGTATGACAACCACACAAAAAATGACCGTAGAGTGATAAACCAAACCAATCTTCGTTGGTTAAACAGCCATATGGGGCCCTGCCTACTAGCAGATTGCGAGACAGGAAGTGTTTTCGTTTTACAAGTATCAGCCCTACGCCCAATAGTCATATTAGACTGGGCTCTAAGGTTTAAAGGGGACTCCGAACCACTACAAATATTCATGTTACCATCGGCACTCGAACCTGAAAGCTATGGCACAGAGCGCCAATAACTCAGCTATCAGGCCCCAGATAATACAATTTATTTGTCACTCTACGGTCATTTTGTGCACACTTTAGGCTCATTAGACCGGGACCTACAGCTTAAAGTGGATTCCGAACCACTCACACACATCCATACCACCGCGAGGATTTCAATCTGAAGCCCTTGGTACCAACAGCCAGAGTGTTTACCAATGGGCCATTAAGCCGCATTAGAAAATTATGCACATTAATTTCTGAGATAAAATACATAAAAAATAATTATTTTAATATTGCCAGTACAGAAGGATTTGAATATATATATATATATATATACACTGAAGTGACAAAAGTCATGGGATACCTCTTAATATCGTGTCGGCCCTCCTTTCGCCCGGCGAAGTGCAGCAACTCGACGTGGCATGGACTCAACAAGTCATTGGAAGTCTTCTGCAGGAATATTGAGCCATGCTGTCTCAATAGACGTCCATAATTGTGAAAGCGTTGATGGTGCAGGATTTTGGGCACGAACAGACCTCTCGATGATGTCCCATAAATGCTCGATGGGATTCATGTCGGGCGATCTAGGTGGCCAGATCATTCGTTGGAATTGCCCAGAATGTTCTTCAAACCAATCGCGAACAGTTGTGGCCCGGTGACATGGCGCATTGTCATCCATAAAAATCCCATCGTTGTTTGGGTACATGAAGTCCATGAATGGCTGCAAGTGATCTCCAAGTAGCTGAACATAAGCATTTCCAGACAATGTTCGGCCCAGTCGCACCAGAGGACCAAGTCCATGCCATGAAAAAAAAAGCCCACACCATTACGGAGCCACCACCAGCTTGAACAGTGCCTTGCTGACAGTTTGGGTCCATGGCTTCGTGGGGTCTGCGCCACACTCGAACCCTACCATCAGCTCTTACCAACTGAAATCGTGACTCATCGGACCAGGTCACGGTTTTCCACACGGTTTTCCACGGTTTGACACAGTGGATCTGGGAATGTTGAATTCCCTAACGATTTCCGAAATGGCATGACCCATGCGTCTAGCTCCAACTAACATTCCGCGTTCAAAGTCTGTTAATTCCCGTCGTGCGGTCATCATCACGTCAAAACCTCTTCACATGAATAACTTGAACAGAAATGAAAGCTCTGCGCATTTATATCTGTTCTACGCGATGCTACTGCCATTTGAAAATTTGCATATTGCTATCGCATGACTTTTGTCACTTCAGTGTATATATATATATATATATATATATATATATATATATATATATATATATATATTTATTTATTTATTTAACTATATATATATTAATATACAATATATGAAAATTTATATTGATAATATGTACTATATATATTTATTATACATATTAAATTAAATTCAATTTCGATATTCAATTTGTGCGTAAACCATGCATTGTAATTTGTAATTAAATTTCAATTAGTAATTTTTTCCTATGCCCTTTATTTTAAATTTAATTTGATATTTATTCTCAATACTTTGTGAGAAAAATTATAACCTGAAAAACAATTTTTTTTCTTATTTCATAAAAATCAATTAACTGTTTTATTTTTATAATTTTTCTTTGATGTATGTGAATACCGTTATCATGGCAACGACAGTTTTTATAAAACGAAAACAAAAAATAATGCATTTTGCCAAAATCTGTGCATGCATATAAAATTTCAAAAGCAATTAGCTGATCAAAAAAATTCAGTAGAATTCTAATCAATATTTTTTTAAATCTTAAACAAACGTTATTAAACTAAATAAACATTAATTAAAACGAGCATTTCTCTGAACTTTAATAAATTATTCTTCGAATTAAAGTAATTTGATAGCATAAGAAAATAAAGAATCAAAAACCCAATTACAATTGTAAAATAATATTGAATCCAACTAAAATAAAAATTATTTTAATTAATTTCTAATAGAAAATTGAGAAATACTCTTTAGTGTAATGTAAGAAATTAAAAATTTATTCTTCGATTTATTTTCCTTAATACACCAATTAATTTACATATATTTATAATTAAATAATGACAGTGTAAAATAAGTTAAAGGGATTAATTAGGAAAATATTAATTCATTGAATAATTATGAAGAATCTAAGAATCTTTTCCTTTTATAAAACAAACATTTTTAACTCGTTGCACAAATAAGCGAAATTTAAAAATTATTTCTTATTATATACATTTTTTGAAATTTCATTTAGCTGAGTTTTGAAATCTCACATTATTATCCTTTTACAATTACATTCAGTTCATTGTGAAACTCATTTCGAGCAGTTCCTGCAGTTGGCGTGAAAGAGAGATACGGTTCGGATCCGCTGGTGGTGTCATATGCTGTCTTTGCTTTTAGAAATGAGAAGATTCGGTGGCGATTAGAACAGCATGTATAAAAATATCACAGAAATTGGCTGCACGGTGGGAATTCTCTTGGGTTTCCTTACAAGCTACACGCGAATGTGATACCCTAAAAAGTTCTCACAGAAGGCAATGTCCACCCTTCATCATCAGTCGGTGGGCTGTTCATACATGTAAATGTAATAGAAGACCCACCGATGTAAAATAACAAAACAAAATATTTTAGTGAGCAACCCGATTGTAATTGGATGTGATTGGCTTCAGATACTTGAGGCACAGCTTGGAGAACTCACAGCTTTATTTAACAACGCACAAACACTACACACACGCAATGAGAGACATACAATATTGAGCACATTTAAAGACAGATAATTATAGATCTGTGGAAGGACTCCACTTTTGAGCCGAAAACCCGAAACTCGGCTAAGCGCAGGGTGTTCGAAATATACTTCTTCTCCGGGTGTAGTGGCTTGATGGCCAATTGGCTAGCACTCTGGCCTTTGGTACCACATGCTTCAGGTTCGAATCCACGTTAAACTGTAGGTCCCGGTCTAATTAGCCCAAAGTGTGTACAAAATGACCGTGAACGACAGACTAAACCCAATCTCCGGGTGTAGGCCAACTAAACATTTCTCAGCAAGAGAGTAGGCTTGCGTTCTACTTCAACTCGGGTGAGAGTCTCGAGGGCAATTGGCCATTTTTCCTGAACACCACAGGAGAAATTGTCAGTATCAATGGAGATTCATTGGTTTACAGTACATAGTCGTAAGATATTTATTTTTAAAAAATCAAGAATTTTATATAAATTTCATACCAAAAATATTAAACCAGGGCTTTGTATAATTGTAGTATTTCGTACTAAAATGTAATACATTAATTGGTTATACCAAAAAAAACCTATAGTTTATATCAAATTATAGATAAGTTATGGGCTATACCAAATGTTATCCCAAGTAGTAATAAATTGTACCAAAGTATTGATAGATTATAGGTTATACCAAAGGTTATCTAAAATAATAATAAATTATGGGTCTGAATGGCCGAGTAGCTAGCGCTCTGGCGCTTGGTACCACAGGTTTCGGGTTCGAGTCCCGGCGGGGCCATGGATGTTTGTAGTGGTTCGGAATCCACTTTAAGCCGTTGGTCCCGGTCTCATATGACTGTAAGAGCGTCACGGAGCAAAAGTTAGGCTTCTACCCACGGGTGCTCCATCACAACAGAAGCTGCTTCCTTCCCCTTCAACCATGAGCCCATACGGGTTTGTGGGCTTCATCTAGATTAGGCCAAGTGGATAAGTAACAACAACGACATAATAAATTATACCATATTAAAAATAAGTTATTAGCTATACCAAAGGTTATCAGAAATAATAATAAGTTATATCAAAGAAATAATATAGTATAAAGCAGTAGTTATATATAGTAGTAATGTATATTATTCTATAGGAACGATATAGCTTATACCACAGGTTATTTCAAATAGTAATAATTGTATCATAAATAATTATCCCAAATAAAAAGCTCGCCAATAGTAATAAGTTTTATTAGAGTAATATTAATATTAATAGGTATTATTAATATCACGAGATATTAATAGGTTACAAGTTATATCAAAGGTTATCCCAAGTAGTAATAGATTGTAAGTATAGTAATAATATTAATAAGTTATAGGCTATACCAAGGTCTTTCCAAATAATAGTAAGTTAAGTATACCAAAATATAGATAGGTTGCATCACAGTTTGTCATAAATTTCAATAGATAAGATATAGATTATACTAAAATTTATCCTAAATAATAATAGATTACCAAAGTATAAGTAGGTTATATATTGTAAAAGAGGTTATCCCATATAGTAGTAGAATATATCATTGTATAGGTAGGATATAGATTATGCCAAAGATTGTCCCAAATAGTAGTAAGTTGTACCTTGTTATAGATAGCTTATAGTTTGTACCAAAGGTTAATCTAAATAGTAATAGGTTATACCAAAATAAATTACAGAATACGCCAAAGTAGGTCATAGATTATGCCAAAGATTATCCCAAATAGTAGTAAGTTGTATCAAGGTACAGATAGATTGTAGTTTGTACCAAAAAATTAACCCAAATAGCAATAGGTTATATCAAAGTAAGTTATAGATTATTCCAAAGTAGGTCATAAATTGTATTAAAGATTATCTAACATAGTAATGCTCTATACCAAATTATAGGTAGATTGTAAGTTCAATCACAGGTTATATGAAAAAATACATTCTAAGTTAAAACAGAAATCAATTCTAATAATCAAATTAACTCAATTTCTATACTTTTGTATGCACGAAATAATCTTTAGCTACACCACTATTTTCTTCATTTAATGCTGCACTCCATTTTTTTTTTGTCACTAAATACTTCTTTTTTTCCTTGTCCACTTAGAGCCGATGACAAATTGCTAGCGACGGGCCGCCTTGGCGACATATCGCCAAACAGCAACCCTGGCCGAGTGATGGTGACCGCATCTGAAAGGAGACTTGAGTCAGTACCGCAGAAGAAAAAAAGAAAAAGAAAAAAAGGCCAGAGTGGGATCAACAGAGATTGCAAATTGCTTCATATGCCATGTTCCCCCAAGGATGAAATAGCCTATAAAAATAAAATAGTGTCATCCGTTGTGCGGAAAGGAACCAACCAGCCTCTCGGTCGCCTGTTTTCCGCGATAGCTTCATCTATTTTTATGTGGTGCGACCACGTTTTCTCATTTTGTGACCAAATGAATATTCATGTTCCTAAGAAATTTTGAAAAAAAAAATATTGTATATAGTTCAAGTGGCCATTTTGATGCAAGTAGTGTTTCTAAGTGTCAAAAAATGAAAACAAAGGCAGAGATGTTTTATGGTAATTATGAATTATCTTGAGCAAAGAACTTTTAAAAATTTATTTAAGGTTGAATTCAATAGCATAAAAAGTAAGACTTAATTCGGGGCAAGTTATAATAAAATTTATCTGTTTGTTGAAGTTTTTTTGAAGACATAGTCAGCCAGTATAGCGACAGATTTCTACGTGCTTCCTTGTCTGCAGTGTATTTCTGTAGATATGTAAGCTACAGTTGTATATGTAGTATTTATTTCTTTAAATATGTTGTTGTTGTTACCTATGGCTTTATTGGAACTCAATCCATACAAATTTAGCCACTTACCGTAGAAACAAAAAGAACCTATAAGCAAATCAAAATGACAAAGGGAAAAGACAAGACATTCGTAACAAAAACGACCAAAAGTTTTTAAAAACAAATTTGTTGTTCTAAGGATAAATACGTAAAAAAGTAGAAGCACCCTAATAAAATTCTAAGTGATCAGGACATGTTTTCTCTGGCTCTCCAGTGAAGAGCATCACATAATGAGTAGATGGGCCTCATTCATTTTCTCTGTCTTACATAAAACACGTACATCAGAGTTCACGATCCCTGTTTTGGCTATTGTTCGCCCAAGGACAAGCATCCATAGCCTCTAGCCGTTATTCATTCAGCATCACCCAAAAGGCTCTTGTGACTTGTGGTTATCACTGACACAAGTAGCATTATCTATCTCTTTAAAAATGTATTACAACTACTTCTGTAAATAGCTAAATGTTTCTGTGTAGTTAATTCTGAACATATGCATTATGTAGTACAACTACTTATATAGATATGTGTTATGTACAATATCTACAGTGGATTTTTTAAGTAGAATATTCCTCCCCCTGTCCTTGTTGATTTGTTTTTGTGAATTTATTGTGAACATCATCTACTTTTAACTAAAACTAAGGAATAAAAGATTTTTAGCTCAGATGCCAGTTCAACTTACCCTTCAGTGACGTGCGGCCTGGTGGCCAAGTGGCTAGTCCTCTGGCCTTTGGTACCACATGCTTCAGTTCAGTTGGTGGCATGGATGTTTGTGAGTAGTTCGGAGTTCATTTTAAATTGCAGGTGCCGATCTGTTTAGCCCTCGTATGTACAAGAGGGCAGTAGAGAGACAAACCAAACCTTCGGTTACTTATTTATAACCATAAACAGTCTACCAACGATCGAGGACTGCTGGATTTTTCCGGGTTTGTTTTGGGATCGAAGGGGGGGTACTTGCATACTTGCCGACGTGCACTCTAGGAATAGTGTATCGCATTTGTAAGTTGGATGGGAGAAAATCTGAAAAAGTTTAATCAAACTTACTGTCAATTCAAGATATCCAGCCAGTTTTCACAAACACCATTGAGTCTGTTTGAAAGCCGTGACTACCTGATGGCCGAGTGGCTAGCGCTCTAGCCTCTCGGCACTACAGGTTTCGAGTTCGAATCCCGGAGGGACCATGGATGTTTGTATGTTGTGATTCGGAATCCACTTTAAGCTGTAGTTACTGGTCTCATATAACTGTAGAGCGTCACAGAGCCCAATCAGATTTCTCACCCACATCATTTCCAAACTGTAAAGGGATAACTCAGTTCTAGGCACAGTGATGTGGTGCTGTGTAGTAGAAGTATTGCAGGTAGTTAGGTGTATCTTGGTTAATGCTGGATCTGCTAAATGTCTGCCAAAGCAAAAAAATGTTTTTTTAGTTTTTACCATATTTCAACAAGTGTATTATTTGTAACTAAAGAATCATTTTCACATTTCTTACTTACAAAACTTAAAATTATCTCATATTTATTACCTCATATTTAATAATTATACATATCATAAACAAGATTTTTTTCCATTTTTTTCCATATCATCTTTAACAACTACTTTAATATAAAAAATAATTATTATCAAATAATTTAATATTAAGTTTATCTAAATTTACTTCTACATTGGTTTTAATTGAAGTTTTTTTTATAACAATTTTAAATCTTGCGATATATATATATATATATATATATATTAGTGCCTGTGTGTTTCTTTCTGCAAAACTGGGAGTTTAGCTATTCAAACTTTTTGAAATTTCCATCTTCTAAGGAAACATGCTTACTGCGAAATTCAAACCACTCTCATAAATATTAATTAACTCATTATAGATTTCGTGTGAATATAAACTAAAATTTCAGACAAGTTTTCTTTGGCTTTATGCAAAATAACGAGATTGTTGGTTCTTCCTTTTTTATTAGTCTTGGAAGATGTTCTATAGGATATTTTATGGAAGCTTTGAATATTTTAGAATCACAAACACTATTTTTTATTAAATATATATAAAAGTATTCAATTTTCAATTCTAATAGAAAATCGAAAAAAATTCAAAATGCGGATGAAGTCAATATTTTGAAAAATAGCTGTTGAATTTTGAAAAGAGAAGTCAACAAGCAATTTTCAGGTAATTCAAAAGCGTAAAAATATTTTGCGAAACTATTTCTGAAGAGAAAAAATAAGCGGGGAAATGTAAACTGAAAAAAATTGATTGAAAGAATATTTTTTAAGACTCAATTTGATCCAGAAAAAAGGAATGTTTTTTTCTATTTAAATAAAAAAATTCTATCTATGCAAAAACTATTAGAGCAACTGGATTAAAATCAATAATCTGCTTAGTTACTAAAATTCATTCATCATTAATGATATTTATTCATTATCATTATCATCATCCGTGACGCTATAGCCCCATGGTGGGCCAAGGCCATCTACCTATTGGCAGATTTTGAGACGAGAGATGTTTTTCTTTTTACTGGGTTGGATTGTCAGTTTAATGCTCTACAGCCATATTAGATGGCCTGAATGGTCAGCGCTCGGTGCCACAGGTTCGTGTTCGAGCTCCGACGGTGCCATGGAGGTTTGTAGTGATTCGGAATCCACTTTAAGTTGCAGGTCCCGGTCTCATATGACAATCGCCACGTTTTGTAAATGAATAAAATTTTGATATATAATACGAATCTGGCACATCAAAAGTTTTCGAAATCCAGTTACTTTGTTACTTTGACCTGAGACATTCGCCTTGTTTGATTTATATATAATAATGCGATGTATAATACTCTGACACATCAAAAAGTATTTTTCGAAACCCAGTTACTTTGACCTGAGAAATTCGCCAGGTTTTATGTATACGTATATAACATTTTGATGCATAATACGAATCTGACACATCAAAATGTATTTCACATTCGTATATTATACATCAAAATGTTAATCAGATACTCATACCAATTGTGGCGAATGACTTGGATCAAAGTAATCACCTTTCGAATGTATCCGATTCGAACGATCTTCATCCAAAGTGAATAATTATTTAATAATTAAAGCAAAGCACACGCGTCAGTTTCACCACACATGCATAATTAAACGAGATTTCGCATCGATCCTCACATTACAGAATCTTATCACTCCAAATTAAAGCCACCATTAGGCGTGTCATGCGGTATTTATTCAGACCATTCTGCGTCCATCTCCAAGAGTGCATTCTGCAACTATCCCATTAATTCATGACTTCCCATTCAGATACAAGGGCGGAAGTGGTGCTGTGGTGTAAAGAATGATATATGTCCACGGGAGCGTTGCGTAAAGTCAAGTAATTAATGAGACACCCGACCATTTAGAGGTAAGACAGCGTGCCTCGTAAAAGTGTGTTGGCATTGTCTTTTAGTGTTATGACTGCGTTTAGCCGCATCGTTACGCTCGACTCGAGTAGAGTCGGTAGTAGTAGTAGATCAAGTAGATTTCGGTTTAATCTGAGCAAATAGCTCGTGTTTTCTACGGATGGTCATTTTAGATTTTATGGAACAGAGTATCTATGCTAAATGTAATTGGAATAGCGGCCGCACAAAAAAAAAATTGTACTAAAATTATCTAACATAATATTTAATTTATTTCATTAGGTTTTAAAAATAACGCAATGTTACGAAGAATTAATTCGACGTAAATAAAATCAATTAGAAAGAACAAGATCGGAGAAAACAAAGTTGTCTTCATGTACAGTTTTTTACAAGTATTTGCCAATTTTTTTCTATGTGCAACGAATGAATTAGACCAGTAACTGGATTTTGAAAAATACATTTTCATCTATCAGATTCGTATTATACATCAAAATGTTATACATATATATATATATATATATATCAAACGTGGTGAATGTCTCAGGTTAACGTAACTGGGTTTCGAGAAATATATTTTGATAATAAATGAATTTTGATTACTCTTGATTATAAATACATTTTGTATCACGTGGATATATATATATATATATATATAGATATATAAGAGCGTGGATATATAACATTTTGATGTATAATACTTTGACACATCAAAATATATTTTTCGAAACACAGTTACTTTGATCTGGGACATTCGCCACGTTTGATATATATATAACATTTTGATGCATAATACGAATCTGACACATCAAAATGTATTTCACATTCGTATTATACATCAAAATATATATCAGATTCGTGTCATACATCAAAATGTTAATCATGTACTCATACAATTCGTGGCGAATGACTTGGATCAAAGTAACCGGCGCTTGAAAGCAGCCTTCTAATGTATCAGATTCCGACGCTCTTCATCGAAAATGAACTATCATTTAATAATTAAAGCGAAGCACATGCGTCAGGAATACGAAAGTGTGTGGTGCGGTGGTGCAGTGGTATAAAGAATGACGTATGTCCACGGAATACTTCACAGCGGGCACTTTGGGAGTGTTGCGTAGAGCCATCCTGCGTGCTCGTATGGAGCTAATGAAAGAGGCACCCGACCATTCAGAGGTAGGCCGGCGTGCCTCGTAAAAGAGGAAGGTGTTTTGTGCGGGCACTGCCTTTTAGTGTTATGACTGCGTTTAGCCGCATCGTTAATCACGACTCGAGTAGAGGCGGTAGTAGTAGTAGATCAAGTAGATTTCGGTTTGAGCTGGGCAAATAGCTCGTGTTTACTCCGATGGTCATTTTAGGTTTTATGGAACAGAGTATGTAGGCTACATATGTTAAATGTAATTTGAATACCGGCCTCACAAACCAAAAAATCACTAAAATTATCTAACATATTTGTGATTTTATTTTCTTCAAGTATTAAAAAATATATAATATTATAAAGAATTAATTGGACGTAAAATAAAATCAATTAAAAAGAACAAGATTGGAGAAGACAAAGTTGACTTCGTGTACTTTTTTTTACACGTAATTGTAATTTATTTTCTATGTGCAACGAATGAATTAGATCAGTAACGGGATTTTGAAAAATACGTTTTGATCTATAAGATTTGTACTATACATCAAAATGTTATACATATGTCAATCATGGCGAATGTTTCAGATCAAAGTAACTGTGGTTCGAAAATTAAATTTTGATAATAAATGCATTTTCATTCTAAATACACTTCGTTACAAATTCACTTTAAGATATATATTTTGAACACCAGTTACTTTGATTTGAAACATTCGCCACGTTTGATATATGCTTAATATTTTGATGTATAATAGGAATGAGTGCCTAGCACTCTGGCGCTCGGTACCACAGGTTTCAGGTTCCAGTCCCGACCATGCCATGAGTGTTTGTTAGTGATCCGAAATCCATTTTAAAGTGCAGGTCCCGGTCTGCTTAGCCCTGCAAAAAATGACCGTAGAGCGACAAACCAAACAAAACCATTAAGATATTTCGAAATAGGGACCTGAACATTCGCCATGTTTGGTATATGTATAACATTCAAATCTGTCACATCAAGATATTTCGAAATCCAGCTAGTTTAGCCTGAGACATTCGCCACGTTTGATATATGTATAACGTTTTGATGTATAGTACGAAACTGACACATCAAAATGTATTTCAGATTCGTATAAGTACATCAAAAGATTAATCACGTAACTCACACCAATCGTGGCGAATGACTTAGATCAAAGTAACCGGCGTTCGAAAGCAGCATTCCAATGCATCTTAATAATTAAAGCGAATCACATGCGTCAGCTCTCCACAAATGCATAATTAAACGAGATTTGGCGTCTGTCATCCAATTACGGAATCGTATCATTCCAAATGAAAGCGACCATTGGTCGTGTCATGCGATATTTATTCGGACCATTCTATGTCCATCTCTAAGAGTGCTTTCGCAACTATCGCATTAATGTATTACTTCCCATTCAAATACAAACGTGGAAGTGCTGCAGTATAAAGAATGATGTATGTCCACGGAATAATTCATGGTGGGCACTTCGGGAGTGTTGCGTAAAGCCATCCTCGAAGACTGCGTTGATCGTAGGGAGTTAATGAACGAGACACCTAAACCAGTTAGAGGTAGGACAGCGTGCCTCGTCAAAGTGGAAAGGCGAAGAGGAATGACGGTGTTTAGTGCGGACATTGTCTTTTAGTGTTAAGACTGCGTTTAGCTGCGTCCTTAAGCACGACTAGGATCAAGTAGATTTAGGTTTAAGCTGGGAAAATAGCTCATGTTTTCTCAGATGGTCATTTTAGGTTGTATGGGACAGAGTATGTAGGCTACATATGCTAAATGTAAGTTTAATACCGGCTTCAGGAAAAAACCACTAAAATTATCTAACACATTATTTTTTTTTCTTTAAGTATGAAAAATAATATAATATTATGAAAAATTAATTGGACGTAAAATAAAATCAATTAAAAAAAAACAAGTTTCGAAAAAAGAAAGTTGTCATTTGTTCGTCGTCGTCGTTCGTTGTCAATTTTGTCGTTTGTCAACAGACATTCGCAACGTTTGATATATATACACAATATTTCGATATATAATACTCTGACACATCAAAAAGTATTTTTCGAAATCAAGTTACTTTGACCAGAGACATTCGTCCCGTTTGATGCATATATAATATTTTGATATATGAAAAGAATCTGGCACATTGAAATTTTTGTGTGTTCAAGTGTGATCTTGAGCACACTTTGGGCTAATTAGACAGACATGAAAAAATTAGGCGTATTGAAAAGGGTGAACCCAAGTGTTTTTCATGTAATTTATTCGGACACATCTCAAAGGATTGCCCAAGTCCTTGTACTTTATGCGGTTTAAAGGGCATTCAAAAAAAATATTGCTCAAAGAATGAAAAAAGAAATTAGTTTAAGTGTGATTGACCATGAATCGTCCGTAACTGCTGACAAGTCCGTAACTGCTTTAACGTGGATTCTGAACCACTCACAAACATCCATGCCACCTCTAGGATTCGGACCTAAGGTCAAACAACCTAAGGTGTAACAACGGCCAAAGCTCTAGCCCATTGACCATCTGGCCGCATATGCCAATCGTGGCGAATGACTTGCATCAAAGTAACCCGCGTTCGAAAGCAACCTTCTAGTGTATGTGATTCGAACGATCTTCATCCAAAGCGAACGATCATTTAATAATGAAAGCAAATCACGCGCGTCAGCTCACCACGAATGCATAATTAAACAAGATTTCGCGTCCGTCATCCAATTACAGAATCGTATCACTCCAGATGAAAGCGACCATTTGGCATGTCATGCGATATTTATTCGGACCATTCTGCTTCCATCTCTAGCAGTGCATTCGCAACGCAACAACCTATCCCATTAATGCATTACTTCCCATTCAGATACGACCGCGGAAGTGCTGTGGTGTAAAGAATGATATATGTCCGCCGAATAATTCATGGCTGGCACTCTAGGAGTGTTGCATAAAGCCATCCTCTAAGACTGCGTAGCTCGTATGGAGCTAATTAATGAGGCACCTAAACCATTCAGAGGTAGGCCAGCGTGCCTCGTAAAAGTGGAATGGCGGTGTTTAGTGCGGACATTGTCTTTTAGTGTTATGACAGCGTTTAGCTGCGTCCTTAAGCACGACGAGGATCAAGTAGATTTAGGTTTAAGCTGGGCAAATAGTTCAACTCATGTTAGCTCATGTCATAAGAGCTCATGTTTTCTGTGATGGTCATTTTGGGTTTTATGGAACAGAGTATTTAGGCTTCATATGCTAAATGCATACAAAAGAATCGACTAAAATTATAGAACATAATATTAATTTTAATTTTTTAAGTATAAAAAATATTATAATGTCATGAAGAATAATTAAGTCACTTTATGTATTTTCATACATTTAGTAGAACAAAATTTGTAAATGTTATTTATTTAGTATTCATTAGAAATATTAAACAATAATATTAAAAAAAAAAAAATGTTTAAAGTCAATTCCTACTTTTTTTCACTCTATTGCACAAAGTCCTTTATAAATAAGTTTCATTCATTTTTTTAAGTTTATCTGGCGCCATCTATGGGTAGATATATACAACTTAAATCTATAAAAAACTAAAATTAATTAATCAAATTTAATGAATGAATGAATATTTGAAAAAATTGTATTAACATCTAATGTCATCTACTGCAAGTGTATTTGAACTTGAGTGGATGAATAAAAAATGTTTTATGAACGATTGAAAATGTGAACAAGATATATATAGGGAGAGTGTGAGCTAATAGAAGGAATTGAAAAATAAATAATAAAATATCATAAAAATTAACTATTTCCATGCAGGATATTTCATTAATTTAATAAATGTTTTAATATTTGGTTTGATCCTTCAATGGTTTTGGTTTGTTCTTAGTTTCTACAATGATTGGTTAGGTTTGTCGCTCTACGATCATTTTATGCAAACTTTAGGCTAATTAGACCGGGATTTACAGTTTAACGTGGATTCAAATTGTGTTAACAAACATTTTGAATCGAATACAATTATTGCAAACAAACACTATTAATCGATTACAAACATAAATACTGTAAATAAAAACTACCAATCGAATACAAATACAAATACTCTAACAACCATTTTGAATTGAATAAAAATACAAAGACTGTTAACAAAACCTTTGAATCTAAAAAAAAAAATTCAGTAAACAACCACTTTTAATTGCATGCAGATATTGTAAATACTATAAATCGATTATAAAGATAAATACTATAAGCAATCACTTTGAATACATTACAAATATTTTAAGAAATCATTATGAATCGATTACAAACAAATACTTTTAACAAAACCTTCGAATCGAAAAATACAACTATGAATCGAATACAAATATTGCAAACAAACACTTTGAATCGAATACAAATATTGGTTAAAATCTAGGATCACCTCTGTACCCTTTGTGCCAAACACATCGCCAAGTTGCCAAGTCGGTAAGTAAGCATAGAAATGAATGGGCCAGGTAGTTTGCGCGGTAAAATGACATTACGCCAAAATCTTTTACTGGGTTGCCAAATCGCCAAGTAAACAGACAAAATGGTTGCCGAAATTCGGTGTCATTGTAAACTGCTATTTTGCCAAAATTTATAGCCAAACAGTGCTTTTACGCCAACATTAGCAGCCAAATAGCTATTACGTCAAAGTTTATTCCTGAAAAGGCTTTGAAGTCAAAGTTTATCTCTTTAAAGCCGAATATTATCACTATCCTGACAAAATTTTCATCCTCGAAATACAAAATTTAATGCTTTATCGCCAACATTTATCGCTTTATAGCCCTTTTTCACTAAGCAAATTTTGTTATATAACTTCTTTTAAGCCCAAAAATGCTTTATCGCCAATATTTATCGCTTTATAGCCAAATTTTTTCACTAAGCGAATCTTGTTTTTTGAGGTGCTTTTACGCCAAAAGTTAAGGCTTTATCGCCAAATATTTATCACTAAAATTTTTTATCTCTGGAATATTTTTCCGTCAAATGATACCGCTTTTACGCCGAAATTTAGCTCTATTATGCCAAAAAAGTTATATCTAAAATGCCTTTATGCCAATTTATATCGCTTTATCGCCAAATTTTTACCACTATTATGTCAACTTTTTAATGTTTTCTTTTTACGCCAAATATTGTCGCTTTAACGCCAAAATACATCATTATTTTGCCAACAGTTTATTCCTAAATTGCTTTTACACCAAATTAAATCGCTTTATCGCCAAATTATTATGTGGAATTTCATTTTGCTAAGTCTTACAAAAATGTATCGTTTACACAAAGATAATCATCGCTGTTAATTGATAAAATTTCGATACTATAAAATTTCGCCAAAGTTATTCGCTTTTTTTTCTTTTTGTAATGTCAAAAAATAAGTCATGTTTTTTACGAAGCCGAATTCGAATGATAAATTAATATTAACAAAAGATAAAAAAAGAAGAAAACTAGAGTATAAATTACCTTTTATTGTGGTATGTCCTTCCTCTGTGGTGGAAACAAACATTTTACACTGAAGTGACAAAAGTCATGGGATAGCAATATGCAAATTTTCGGATTCCAGTAGCATCGCGTAGAACAGGTATAAATGCGCAATGCTTTCGCAGAGCTTTCATTTCTGTTCAAGTTATTCATGTGAAGAGGTTTTGACGTGATGATGACCGCACGACGGGAATTAATAGACTTTGAATGCGGAATGTTAGTTGGAGCTGGACGCATGGGTCATACCATTTCGGAAATCGTTAGGGAATTCAACATGCCCAGATCCACTGTGTCAAGAGTGTGCCGAGAATATGAAATTTCAGGCATAACATCCCACCATGGACAGCGCAGTGGTCGACCGCCTGCACTTAACGACCGAGACCGGCGACGTCTGCAAAGAGTCGTAAATTCTGACAGACAAGCAACACTGCGTCAAATAACCGCAGAAATCAATGTGGGACGTACAAGGGACTTGTCTGTTAGAACTGTGCGGAGAAATTTGGCTTTCTTGGGCTATTCCAGTAGAAGACCGACTCGAGTGCCTTTACTGACAGAACGACATCGCTTGCAGCGACTGTCGTGGGCACGTGAGCATATCGGTTGGTCCCTAGATGAATGGAAAACCGTGGCCTGGTCCGATGAGTCACGATTTCAGTTGGTAAGAGCTGATGGTAGGGTTGGAGTGTGGCGCAGACCCCTCGAAGCCATGGACCCAAACTGTCAGCAAGGCACTGTTCAAGCTGGTGGTGGCTCCGTAATGGTGTGGGCTGTTTTTTCATGGCATGGACTTGGTCCTCTGGTGCGACTGGACCGAACATTGACTGGAAATGCTTATGTTCAGCTACTTGGAGATCACTTGCAACCATTCAAGGATTTCATGTACCCAAACAACGATGGGATTTTTATGGATGACAATGCGCCATGTCACCGGGCCACAACTGTTCGCGATTGGTTTGAAGAACATTCTGGACAATTCCAACGAATGATCTGGCCACCTAAATCGCCCTACATGAATCCCATCGAGCATTTATGGGACATAATCGAGAGGTCTGTTCGTGTCCAAAATCCTGCACCATCAACGCTTTCACAATTATGGACATCTATCGAGACAGCATGGCTCAATATTCCTGCAGAAGACTTCCAACGACTTGTTGAGTCCATTCCACGTTGAGTTGCTGCACTTCGCCGGGCGAAAGGAGGGCCGACACGATTGTAAGAGGTATCCCATGACTTTTGTCACTTCAGTGTATTCCATCGCTGAAATCATAAAATATTTTGCGGATGTCACATTTGTGCTGGCGCCGCCACATGAACTCTGCCAGATTATCAAATGTTCCTGACACATTATTTTATTAATATTAATTTATTTTAATTATTAAAAATTTAAATTGTAAATTGTTTGTATTATTTCTAAAATGCTAAAGCTTCAAATATTCCGAGCGATTTCTAATTACGGTTGCCACAAAATCCTAACTAGACGAACATCTTTAAAAAGGAAATTAATTATTTAAGAATAAAATATAAGTTATTAATAAATTAAAAAAATCGTTTTTCTTGTTTGTTTCTTACTTTCCTGAGTGGCAACTTCCTAAAAATTGTTTATGTTCTGAATCAGTGACCGACGTACGTTGTAAGAATAAGTTCGGAATAATCAATAATTTATTGGAATACTTATTTAAAAGAATATATATTTCTGTTATTATTTACAGCAAATAAGAATTCTGCAATTAATAATATCATCGCAATAACAATAAATAGTCATTATATTGTAGGGAAAATGAAGCTACGAATTCCTCTAATTATAGTATTGCAACCCTAAAGAAATCGCCGAAATATACAGGGTTGCAAGGTTGGCGACTTCCTCAGGGGTACAGTATCCTAGATTTTAACCTAAATATTATACACTTTGAATCGTACAAATACAAACATATACTACGAATCAAATGTATATACAAATATTGTAAACAAACACTTAAAATGGAATACAAAATACTACGAATCAAATACATATTCAAATACTGTAAACAAATACTTTAAATGGAATACAAATACTACGAATCAAATACATATACAAACACTTTGAATCGAATACAAGTACTGTAAATAAACACTTTGAATCGAATACAAGTACTGTAAATAAACACTTTGAATCGAATACAAATATTGTAAACAAACACTTTGAATCTTATACAAATACTGTAAACAAACTCTTTAAATGGAATACAAATACTACGAATCAAATACTTTAAATGGAATACAAATACTACGAATCAAATACATATACAAACACTTTGAATCGAATACAAATACTGTAAATAAACACTTTGAATGGAATACAAATATCGTAAACAAATACTTTGCATCAAGTACAAATACCGTAAACAAACACTTTGAATCGAATACAAACACAATCAAATTCAAATACAAATACTTTGTATTCAAACGTTTTATTTAAAAAAAGAGAGGAAGAGAATTTAATTCTTCTCGTCTCTTTTAGGCTTCGAGCGAGAACAATTCGTGAGAAATTGGAAACTCCCCCTTCGAAATAATGCCATTTTACGTCTCTCCTCGGAATGACGTAAAGGGAGAAGTGAAGGGGGCATTACGCATTCATCGACAGTGATTTCGAGCTGCCTGCTGAAAGCCGAGAGGTAGGTCCCGGTCATTTATATTCAGACGATAGTCGAGAGGGCGGGGAAGGGGGTCTTTTTAAATCGTTTGCTTGTTCCATTCACTCCCTCTCTCTCCCAACAGCGAAGCGAAGTGTTTTGTTTCGGAACAAAAGAGTAACCTAATACTTTCGCAATTTAAATTGTACTTTTTTTTTCTTTCTTTTTTTAAAGAAAGGTCTTCTTTTGAGATTCTCAAATGAATCACAGAAGATTTAAATTTCACGAATCCCAATAAAGCCAGGGGGTTTAATGATCATTTTTCGGTAGAATGAAATTTCGTTAATTAGATTTATTTGTTTATGTTTTGTTTTTTTGGCCATAAGATAGCTACGGCTGATAAATAGAGGATCTTCTGGGAGTATTAGTATTTAAAAAAAAAGAAATGATTAATCATTTTTAAACAATACATTTTTTAAGAAAAAATCACTACATTAAATTTTTTACATGTTGCTGTTGTACTAATGCAGTTGTTAATACAGAGACAGTTAATCTTTATGCCATAAGCAAGGGTTGCACCACTGTTACTCATTTAGCACTACCCAAGGGGCACGTACGCGAATCACACTACCCCACAAAAGCTCTACGATCCTATTAGACTGGAACCTACGGTTTAAAATGGATTTCGAACCACTACAAACATCCATGGCAAACCTGTCGTACCAAGCACCAGAGCGCTGGCTACTCGGCCAACGTGGCCCCCAAATCTGTAGATGTAAAGCTAGAAGTTAATGAAATTTACCAATGATTCGAAAGTATAAAAAAAATTGTTCCAAGTGTCCCTCTTCCCTTACAGTGCTCTATAAAAAGGATTTTCGAGAAAATAATACATTTTGTTACAATTATAATACATGTATACGTTATAAGTACTTCTTAGTGTCAATCGCTTTACATTATTAAGGAATATGGTATTATATATGTATGTAAATAGTGCAAATAATACAATAAAAGAAGGAAAGTTTGATTATCTTCCAGTAGCAAGATATGATTTTTTTTAAATTTGTCTTATAAATTTCATCTATTCTAGATTGTATTTGTTTGCGAAACACTCAAATAATCAATATTTTATTTTATTTTTTTCTCCTTTATTGTCAAACATTCCTTTCAATTGTAAATTTTTCATAAAGGTAAAAAGCAGAAAATCTTAGAAGTGGGAAATTATCGGAAGATTTTTTTTCCTTGTTTGTTTGACATCTTAGGGCCTCATGTGTCACTCATATATACCACAACCTGACGAGTGATGAGAGGATGATAGTGCCTTCCGGCATGACTGGCTAGTAGTTGCGTGTCGTTTGGAACCACCTCAAAATTATGCAATTATAATTAAATTAACATAGTACATATTGTTACTACACCACACACATCACTATGCTTAGAACTGAGTTGCCCCTATACAATTTGGGAATGATGTGGGTGAGAGACCTACAGCTTAAAATGGATTCCGAACAGCTACAAACGACCATGGTTACAGTCGCCCTCGAGACTCCTCGTTTCTGAAAGAAGTGACTACAACAATACCTCCATCGGATTTGAACCTCGGTCTTCCTGCACGTTGCCACTTATCCACGAATCGTACAAATTATTAAGAGTTGATAAAGATCTGCAATAGAAACAACAAGTATTAACGAAAACACTGCTTTTATATTTTTCAAAAGTAGTATTTTTGTTAATACTTGTTCCCCAATGTACATAATTTGTAAGCAAATTTTTATCACGATTTAATCGAATTCGATCTAAATGATTTTAATGGGTCCTTTCTATAGCGCGTTGCGTTACATTTATATTGTTCGCGTAAAGACACATTTTATCAACCCAAGTGTCGTCCTCCTAAGTTCTCAACGAAATTGGAGGACACATTTTTATGAACAATTCCACCCAATGTGTACAGAAGCAGAACCCCGAGAACGGACATCCATCAAGGCCGACTGCAAGTGGTTCATAACTCAGGGGGTGTTGCGGGGTGGGTGGTGGCAGAAGATGAGTCGGAACCCCGCAATTTCCATAAGTGAGTCTTGTAAGCGGGGGGCTGCAAACAATCAGGCTAATCAATGTGTCAAGGGCTCTTTCCTCAATTGTGAAATGGAGCCCCCAAATTGGCCAGATAAGATGAAACAGCCCTCGTAAAAGCCAATATCGCCCGCTCCGATGAGACAGCCCGCGTCTTAAGAGGGACTCATAAATTATCCCCGCATTCGCTTTTCCAGTTGCTGGGTCCGTGCATCTCTGAGTCCGTCCTGTGGTTATTAATCAAGGAAGGGGGAATAAAGCGTACTCTCTCAAAATGTCTTTTTTAGTTGTGTAGTAAGATTCAGAAAGAATGTCGTTGATTAACATAAGTTTGTAGAAAATATAAGTGTTGAGGAATCGACTAAAGAATGTTTAATTCCTGAATCGAATTTTTTACTCTTTACTGCAATTTTATCTACTAACCTTTATTATTATAACCTTTTAATATATAATGGATTTAGACAAATGTGTGAAATAAATTCAATACTTTTTAAATTCAATACAATTCAATAAGATATATATCTATGGGGTCTGATTTCCGAATGACTACGCTCTGGTATGGGTTTAAGTCCCTGGCAGTGCTATGGATGTTTCTAGTGGTTTGGAATCCACTTTAAAACCGTAGGTCCCGGTCTAATAGGATCGCAGAGTGTTGTCTTGAGGCGTAGTCAATCTTCAGCCCTCGTGATTCCCCGCTAAAAGTGAAGCTGCATATTTTTCTTAATCATGTATGTGGTGTAGGCTTTCCTGCACCAGAGGGATTAGTAACAACAACGAATTAGTTTAATGAAAATAACCCTAGGTCTCGGTATTACCTGTAAACCCGGGGTCTTTGTCAAACATGACTGTAGACAGTTAGGCGTAGGACTGATATCCCTACCCGTAAAAAGAGAAACATCTGTCTCGAAATCTTCTTGTAGGCAGACGGCCCACCACGGGGTTGTCGAGCTAATGATGATGATCATGTATCTAGAAAAACAACAACAAAGTATTTTTACAACTTTAAAGGTATGGTATTATAAAGATATTCTATTGATATTTTGCAAAGATGTAATATTTACTCACTTAAAAGACATCTATGTGTCTAAATTTGCTTATAAAGAAATACAGGTGGTTATCAAAGTTATGGAAACACCCTAGAGTACCCCAGGCCCTATTAGGAATCGTTTACTAATAGGGCGTAGGACAGCCTTTGGCTTGGTAATATATCTTGGATTCGTCTGGAATCATATAAATGCTTAATATTATTTAGAGTAATATTGAACCATTCTTCATGGAAATATTGTGACAGAGATACCGGTGGAGCATATCGATTCTGGATGGATCGTTTTAAAATAGACCATAACGGTTAGATGATATTGAGGTTGGCAGACTGTAGATGTTTCACTTCATCCTTGTGTTCCTCGAATCCTGATTGGACAGGTCAGGTCCCGCTGCAGGAATAGAAGCAGTATCATCCTGGGAAATTGCATCTCCTGCAGGAAAAAAGTTTGCATAAAAGCATCGACCTGTTCGGCTAAAACTTCTCTATACTTCTCCCCAATGCTCCTTCCTTTCTGGATTACGATTGGTCCAGCAGAAAACCACGACATGACCAAAACAAATTCACCTCCATGCTGTAGACATTGATAGTTAGGAGACAACCATACACATTGATAGTTAGGAGACGATCATACACTTATGCAGGTGTCTTCCAAACGTGCACCCGTCTTGTTGTGGGGAAGAGTGTGAAAGATGATTCCTTTGACTCTACATATAATTGTCTTCCACTTATCAATCCATCAGGAAGCGGCACCACTGTAGACGATGTTGGCATTAACATCTGTTACAAGTGGTTTGGGAATTGCTGCACTGCCGTAAGTTGTCCTGTTTCTGAAGGTGCCTCCTAACAGTAATGATTGACACTGGAGAATCCAGATGATGATTAAGCTCTGCTGTCACTTTGGCTACAGTTGTTTTCTTTTTAGACATTGCAATCCGCTTCAGTATCTGTCGGTCTCTTTCATTTAGCTTCTCCTTCAGTCCACTATTTTGCTTTGCCGAGCTTGTCTTGCCGCGTTGTGCGTACACTGTCATGAGTTTAAATCCCTAAAAGCTGGGTCTCAGTTGTTCCACCAAAAAAAAAACCCTTTAAAGTTTAAAGTTAAAAAACTAAAACGAAACTAAAAGTTTCGGTTACAATTGTTTCAGCTATGGTACTCCAGAGTGTACGCAAATATTACGAGTTCAATCTATTAAGATAAAAATAACAAAACAAAATGCCGACTGAACATTGACTATGACAATATGGTACAATATGTTGTACAAATATTATGAAGGAGTTCAAAATGTTAATTGAGCATTGGCTATGGCAATATAGAACCGCAAGCATTGAGGTAGAAATATTATGAAGGAGTTGAATCTATTCAATTAAAAATAACAAAACAAAATGCTAAAAGAACATTGACTACGACAATATGGTACAAATATTATGATGAAATTCAATTATTGCAGTTAAAAACAACAAAACAAATTGCTAACTGAACTTTAGCTATTTCAATATGGTACAACAAAGTGTACAAATATTATGAAGGAGTTCAAAATGCTAACTGCACATTGCCTATGAAAATATGTTACCAAATGGTGTACAAATATTATGATGGAATTCAGTTAATGCCGTTAAAAACAACAAAAAAAAAGGGTAACTGATCTTTGGCTGTTACAAAATAGTGCATAAATATTATGAAGGAGTTCAAAATATTAATTGAACATCGCTATTTCAATATATGGCAATATATTGTGGGTTTTTTTTTTTATTGTAGTATATATGGTTTTTTTTTTTTTTTTTTTAATGCGTACCGTTTCCTCTTTCTTCAAGTATCTTCAGTTCAAATTTGAACTCATTGTGATGAGTGATTCTTTTTTTTTTTTTTTTTTTTTTTTTTTTTTTTTTTTTTTTACAGCATTTTGCAAGTGGGGCTTATTATAATCACCCTGTACTTTCATCATGAAGCTAAACAATCAAAGCTACATTGAAAACGCTCAAAAGGAAAAATTAACATTGCCACTTTATCAAATACAAATCAGAAAATGAACTTATATTAAAGGAATTATTTCTGTTTGATCTGAAAATGTATATTTAATTATTAAATAAAACATGTTTACTTAAATATATAAATTACAATACTATTACCTATTACGAAACACATATACCATTTATTTAAACATAAATGGTATTTAAATTGAAAAATTAGTACAAAGAAAGCCGAATTTGTTATTCAGTCTTTAAAAGAAACTGCTTATATGTCATCTCGCCACGACATCTTATGAAACATCCAAACATATCTTATTCCACCACAGATTTATTCGCTGGCAATTTGCAATTCATTAGGAAGATAACTTTTATCAGAGAATTCCCGGAACTGTACATTCGGCCGGGATTTCTGGTAATTATAAACCTATCAGCTTCCACCCAATCTCTGTTGCAGAATGGTATATGGAATTCTCTGCTTTGTTTACAACTCTCGCCGGCGACACACTTATCTGGCGTTGAGAAGCAGCGTTTTTCTTCATATAAATCTTTTCTAATTTCTGTCTCTTTCTTCTTCTCTCTTTTTTTTCTTTTTCTCCTTCCCCTCTTTGCTGTTTCGACCTTGTTTTTATCAAAACGTTTTTCTTCTTCTTCTTCTTTTTACCCCTTGTCAATCTGGAGTGTGCGTAAGACGATAAGAAGAGAGTCATTTAATACCCTTATTAATTTGATTTTCACTGTTCATTCATATGTCACTAGCAAAGATCAAAAGTATTTTCAAATTTTTTATACCGACTCATGACTCTTTACCATCATTTTCTGTAGTGTGATCTTTACTAGTGGATTTAGAAAAATGTGTCAAATAACTTCAATAAATTTTATTCAACTGGTATATGTATAAAAGGTCCTGATGGCCGAGTGACTAGTGCTCTGGCGCTCGGTACCACAGGTTTCTTGTTCGAGTGCCGGTGGTGCCATGGATGTTTGTAGTGGTTCGGAATTCACTTTAAACCCTAGGTCCCGGTCTAATAGGAGCGTTGGGCACAGGACTGGCAACCCTACCCCATAAAAAGGAAAAAATCGTTTCTTGTTTCGAAATCTGTGAGTAGGGAGACGGCCTTGGCCCACCGTGGAACTTTTGCGCCACTGATGATGATGATCCATCTTATTTATCTTATCATTAGTTTTAAAATCATGATCTTTTTTTTCTTAATCTATTCATTTATATCTTTAGATTCTCTCTTAAAATCACTTTTAAATATTAAGTTTTTCTTTTCTTTTTTATTCAAATATTACAAAAAAAAAAAAAAAAAAAAAATTACAAGAAACATAAATAACATACCATTATATAATATAAACATAAATTGTTAAGCTTCACTTGATGAGAAAGTCTCTCAACACTTATTCAGTTTGCTGCTAAAGTAGTCACAGTATTTTGCTAGTGGTTATATGACTGAAGGATATAGTTGAATTGGTTTTTTAACATCTAATTTTAACATTAATTACAAGAATTTTAGAAAAATAAGAATACATTTTTTTTTAAAAAGTAATAAAGTCGTATTTTAAAGATTCATGACTCCAAACTCCAAAGGTTGCATTGAAGATGATTGGCTTTCTAATGAACCCTCATTAGACAATATGCTAAAACAGTATGGTGCCTCCTCTTTACAAAGGTCCTCAGGCTGTCAAAGGCTGAAAATTTGCTCCTCTTTACTCTGTAAATTAGGACACGCCACATTTTTGACGCTAATGTCCTGGACATGTGCTGCTTTTAAGGCATGCTTTTGGGCATGTTTCAAAATTACTCTTTTGAAAATCTCTAGTGGAATACTAGCGGCCTGATGGTCAATTGGTTAGCGCTATGGCCTTTGGTACCACAGGCTCCAGGTACGAATCCTGGCAGTGGAATGGATGTCTGTGAGTGGTTCGGAATCCATCTTAAACTGTAGGTAATGGTCTAATTAGCTCAAAGTGTACACAAAACATTACCATAGAGTGACAAACAAAACCTTACAGTGGAATACTGGATTCCATTGTAAATATTGTTCGCTTTGATAGATGCTGTCAGCCTACTTAATTTTCCCAAACAGTTTATGAACAGCCGGTATATGCCGTAGGTAAGGAAACTTCAATACAAACGTTAAAAATTCAATATCTCATTTATTAATCTAATGACAATCTCAACTGGTTTAGCCAAACATCAGAACTTTAGCACATCAACAAAAAAATTCGATAAAATTTTTATTGATGCGCAATTACCGTATCAACTCATCCTAGCCAAAACATCAGCAGTGAATATTCCCAGCGACTTAAACCAAAATTGCTGTCTCAGCAATAAGTCGGACTGCTAAGCAATCACCAGTGTGATTGTTTAGCAGTCCGACTTATCTTCTCGAAATCAGAAAGCAAACTAAGTATACTTCCTTTTTAAGGTTTGCTATACTCAACATTTTATAAGTGATTTATTATTTCTTTATTAACAATTTTTTTAAGCAATTTAACTTTATTTTATAAGTTATTTTATGTGTGAAATCGACATGGATGAGATGAGCCACGTGTAGTCCGCATGCCACAGTCTGTGCATCACTGGTCTTACCTGTAACTCAATTGAAATGACATATTCAGCTACAGAAACTAAACATGGCAAATTCTTCTTCGTTTGCGCAAAAGCCATATGGTGGGCCAAAACTGACTGCCTACTACCAGATTTCGAGACAAAAAAGATGTTTTCTTTTTTTCTGGTTTGGTTTTTCCGTTCTACGGTCATCTTGTGCACACGAGGGCTACGCAGACCGGGACCTACAGTTTTACAGTGGATTCGGAACAACTCACAAACATTTATGCCATCCCCCCCAGGATTCGAACTTGAAGCCTGTGGTACCAAAACTAGCCATTTGACCATCAGGCCGCATTTTTTCCTTTCTTTTTTTAATTTGTAGGCCCTAGGCCTAACAGTCCTATTAGACCGGGACCTACAGTTTAAAGTGGATTCCAAACCACTACTAACATCCATGACGCCGCCGGGAGTCGAATGCGAAATTTGTGGCGCCCACTTAACACTATTAATAAGCGATTAAATGAGTGATTCGAAAACTGAGGTTTTAGTTCGTGTCATACATCTACGTTTTTTATTTTCCCTTTTTTTTCTTCCCTATTTTCTTTTTTGACCTTGACGTTATCAAAACATTTTGCGCTCTTCCGTTGAGTTTTTTTCCCTCTTGTCAGTTCTGTCACTGTGGAGCATGAACGCGGAGGAAACTTGATAGTCTCATTAATTTTATTTGAATTGACCATTCATGGGACGTCTTTTCGAGGAAGATAGATTTATGATTATATATATATATATAATCATAAATCTATATATATATATGTATATATATCATCTCTATAATATAGCTTATGACTACATATGAATTAGAAGAAAAACTACTGTTTACTAAAGAGATTTATTTAGTTAATAAAAAAAAATGCAGCTAAAGAATTATCATTGGCATATGAAATATTGCTATCAGTATTAAATGAATTATTAATGCATTTCTATATTACAAATGCCTTTAATTTTATTAATACTAATAAAATGAATTCCTTTCTAAAAGATTTTATAATATCAATATACAAAAAAATTTTATTTCAATTAAAACACAGATTATTTTTAATTATTTGATATCATTTCAATTTTTAAATGGTTATATATAAACACTTTAAGTGATAGAATAAAATATAATCTATTTACATGGCTTCATTTATTAACTCTTTATCCTGATTAAACTCGTATCTTATATTTGTAACTATTCAGAACACGAGTTATTTCGTTAATAAAATGTGACTTATTTGCATGACTTCATTTATTAATACTTTAAGGTTAATTAATTCTTTTTTCCATTAATTTAACACCAAATTTTATTCCGTAGTTCTGAAACTACTATTCTGAGCTATTTAACGTTATTCTAAAGGAAACACCAGTTCACTTATAATACTGTATGTCTACCAATAAATATTCTACCGTGGATTCATGTTATTTCATAGATGTTTTTTTCCTCGTACTTCAGTATCCAAGTTGAGCAGTGCGTTATGTAGGGCTTACGATCACGTGTGAATACCGGGTGCAGTTTGGGCAAACCGATAGTAAATGGGTGGGGTTGGGTTGAGATACTTGAGGCACAGGTTGGACAACTCACAGCTTTACTGACACACACACAAACACCCTAGTTAGAGAGATTCAATATTTAACACATTTAAAGACAGATAATTATAGATTCGGGGAAGAATTTCGGGGAAGCCGAAAACCCGATACTCGGTTACATGCAGGATGCGCGAAATGTACTTCCTCTCCGTATGGAGTCTGTAGGGGCATGTAGGTCAACTAATGCGCTTAACTATATTTCCTCCAGGGGTGAGAGACTGTTGACGCATTAAACGTTTCTCAGCAGGAGTGTAGATTGCTCTATACTTCCTCTCGGGTGCGAGTCTACTGACCATTTCTCCTCAACTCCACAGGTGCAGCAGTATGCAGCAGGAAGCGGGGTTATACACTCATGTCCATAAATTATGGATAATTCAGAATCACACAGAAATTGAACTCTAAAATAAACATTTCACCTGTAGAATTATCACACACATCTGGAAGAAGAATATGCAAATTACAGGAAACCACCAGATGGCGCGGATAGTACATCACAATGACGAGAGTGTAAGAGAGGGGTATATAAGGAATGGTGGCAAAGAAGAAGAATTGTTCACAAGCGCTTTAAAAGCCTTTCAGTGCAATAACCGCATAGTTATGGCACAAAGGAAGCATTTGGATGATTTTTTACGTGGTAGAACTATCGGGCGACTGGAATGTGGACGCACCCAGCTGGAAGTATCCGAGGAACTTGGAATCGCCCAGAGTGTCATCTCCAGGCTTTGGCAACGATTCCAAGATGATGGTAATGTGAGTAGATGTTACAGCACAGGTCGCCCCCGAGTTACAACGCCGAATGAGCACCGGTATTTAGCAGTTACTGCCAAAAGAAACAGATGGAGCACAGCATCAGACCTGTCTCGTCAGCTCTCTTCAGCTACCGGTACGACAGTTTCAAGGCAGACCGTGTACAGACGCTTAGGGCACATTGGTCTATATGCTCGTAGGCCTGTCAGATGTGTTCCACTTACCGCAATTAACTGTCGCTTGCGATTAACCTGGAGTAGATAGCATGCATTGTGGACACCGCAACAGTGGTCTGGTGTGATGTTTCTCGACGAGTCCAGGTTTAGTTTGCAGTCTGATTCTCGCCGGACTTTCATATGGAGAGCGCCCGGTACCCGTTACCACCAAGAGAACACTATTGAACGACACCGTCATGGTAGTGCAGGATGCCTCGTTTGGGGAGGAATTATTCTTGGTTCCAGAACTGACCTGCATGTTCAGAGTGTAACGATGACAGGCCACATCTATCGGGATGTCATTCTGGAACAACATGTACGTTTGTTTCGCTACGCCATGGGTGCTGAATTTCTGTTTATGGATGACAACGCCCGTCCTCACCTTGCAAACATTGTAGACGAATGCCTTCAATTGGAGAATATCACCCGTATGGATTGGCCGGCATACTCACCGGAGTTGAATCCAATAGGGCATGTGTGGGATATGCTTGGCCGACGAATTGCAGCAAGTCAACCCCCTCCCACTTGTCAACCGGAACTTCGGAGGGCATTGCTTGATGAGTGGTGTAATATTCCCCAAGATCAGATTGATAATTTGATACTCAGCATGCCTATGCGTTGTAAGGCCTGTATTGCATCGTCCGGGAGACATACTCCCTATTAACCATCACACTAACCATGTTATACGGTTTTTTGTAAAGAGGTTCTTTTTTGAAATTTGCTCCAGGGAGTAAAAATCGCAATTATTATTAATTATGTCAAACATATAGCATCTTTTTTGCTCTTTACCTTTTGTGTAATAAATAGACTTTACAAATAAGTGAAATTTGTTTTGCTTCTGTCTCTTTCTTTGCCTGAGCTTCATTATCCTTAATTTATGGACATGAGTGTACTTCTTCTTATTATTTTTTTAATGTGTTGGAGACTTTCCAATGATAAAAAATAAAACATAAAAAAATCCGTATTAAAAATTAAACTAAATATGACAAAAACTTATTGATAACAGTTTTTGATGCATCAGTATATTTTCGATTTTAGTAAATAGAAAATCGTTCTGAAACCAATCTGTATTTGAAAGGGGAAAAAACTGATTCATTAAATTTAAAGAAATAAATATATTTTTTATTATTATATAAAATCTCTTATAAGTAAAGCATTTAATTGATTGATTTATGCTTTATAGTGAGTTTTATCAATGCTTGATTCTTAAATCTTAATGTACATTTTGTAAAAAGGTGTTTCGTATAATACTTCACAAAAAATAAAGCAAAGCTTAAAATATTAGGTATTTTAATCACAACGTGTATTGTTATAAATATTTTATTTGTATCTTAATACGTCATATAAATATAAATATGTCATATACATACGTAAGAGGGCAAATGTATCTAAATACATCTGTCCTCTTACGCATGTATACCTCAAATCACAGGTGTACTATGTAATTATTACCATTGTAGAGCAATTCCACTATGATAATAATAATGAACCAAATCAGCTTCACATTCATAAACCAAAAATTTGTTAAGTTTTATCCCTATTAAATTTTAACTCATTTCTCATAAAACTGGAGCCTAAATGTTAGTAACCCATTAAATCCTAATTCAATTTTTAATCTTTCTCAAATAAGCACTGGTGTTTATTCACTGTTGTTATTACGTCTTCATATAATAAGAAAGCAAATATCAAAAGCCATTGAAGATAAAACGGAGCTCCGGTTCTGCTTCTTCTTTGAGTTGTGTGTGTGTGTCAATAAACGTTGACTTTGATTCAATATTGACATTTCTTGTGTCTGAGGTACGAAGAAGAACAGACTTGTTTGTCAATGGCGGTCATCTTTGATGCCATTCTTCTTAAAGGCACTGATTAAGACGGAAAACACGAAAGGCAGGTGTCTTTAGGGTTGCTGGGTGTTTAGGGCGGTAGTAAGAAGAACCGTTTTATTCTTTTATTACAAACGATTATATGTAGAGGGTTTTGCAAACTATATTTGCAGGCTTGTAAAGATTGCTGGCTACAGATAACCACTGTAAATGGACCGGGGATTACACAATTTTTTGTGGTAGCAATTCCATTAAAAAAATTTTTTTTTTGAATTTATCAATCTCATATATGTAACAAACCCAGAATCTGCTGCAGATTGTAGTCGAAAGCCAAGTGGATTCAGCCTAAAATGGAAAAGACACGATACTTTTTTTTACCTCATGCCTTACTTTTCATGCTTCTTTTTTTAGGGTTGTCATCCCTACTCCCAACAGTTATATTAGACTGGGACCTACAGTTTAAAGTGGATTCCGAACTACTACAAACATCCATAGCCCCACTAGGAATCGAACCCGATGCTGGAAGCCTATGGTACCGAGCGTCAGTTACTTGGTCATCATTTCCCATTATTTTGTTATTTGACAACTTTTCATGTAAAAAAAAAAACAAGTAGGTTGGTTGTTTATAATGAAAGTTAGCATACCACAGGGCAGTTTAGCACACTGAAAGCTTTAGCAAACACAGGACGCACCCGGAAATTCTCAACGGCGCACCCTTTGAGGACCACTGATTTAGAACAATGGAGAGAAAAAAAAATTTTTTGTAAGCATATTTGATAAATAAGTAATATAAAAACAAAATTTTAAATCAATTCCTACTTTTTAAATTGAAATTTTCCTCTTTCATCTGGCGCCTTCTATCGGTAGATATAAGCAACTTAAATCTAAAAAAAAAACTGAAATTAATTCATTAAATTTAATTACTGAATTTATATGTGAAAAACCTGTATAAACATCAGGTGACATCCACTACAAGTTCAAAAAAAAATGTGTTTAAACTGGAGTGGATGAATAAAATGTATTTTATTGACGATTGAAAATTTGAACGAGATATATATAGGGGGAGTGTGAACTAATAAAAGGAATTGAAAAAAAAAACAAGTAGGTTGGATGTTTATAATGAAAGATCTGGCTAGGAATGGCTAGCATACCATAGGTCGCATACAAAAAAGCATATAGAAAACTCTAGCATATAACAGAGCGCACCCGGAAATTCTCAAGGGCACATCCTTTGAAGACCGCTTTAAAATAATGGAGGCAAAAATCGCTCTTTTTGCAAGCCTATTTGACGAAAACAGTAAATAAAACATTGTATCATCAAATTTCAAAAATAGCCACTAGCCACTCGGCAATCAGGCTGTGATGAATGACAATAAATCAAACATTGTGTCTTTAAATTTCAAACGTCGAAAAAGTTTTCACAAGAGCAATGTTTTCCCGAACCATTTCATACAATCTCTCACTACAAGTAAGAAGACTCAGACAGAAAATGAATTCCTCATATAATAACACTATTAATAAAAAAAAACTGCGTGTTTACGCGAGACTTAAAGTGCACGGCTTCCCGTTTCTTTTCCCATCAGAAAAAAGTCTTCCGTTTATTTACACAAACACCTCCGAGCTATTGACTCAGCCGAGGAGTTTTATAAACACGAATGACTCCTCGCGCTCCAACGCCATGGGAACACGAGGCAGAGTGCGGTTTGGTCCTATCTGCGATTCGGTTAACCGCGTTGTGGAGTTTTGTGTGGACACAAAATGATGGTGCTCTAAAAAGGATGTGGGATTCCAACCTAAAATGAGTTGAGGAGGAAATGCAGTTGAAGGGAAGTGCAGGGCTACAAGATAGCACATTAGTCTACTTTTTTTTTTAATTAACTGCGTGGACAAAGCCTTCTTAATGACATTTTGGGACTCCTTGTACAGCAACGCCAAGTGAATATTAACCTACTTTTAAATTGTATGCGTCATTTTAAATATCAAATAATTCAGTATTAATCCCCGAAATAAAATTTTAAGATGAATTTATTTTGTTAAAGGTTGAGTAAGCCTTATTCGAATTACATAATAATTAATTATCTACCAATTTAGTTTGTATAACAAATCCAGAAAAACTTTTACTATGCATACACATGGAGCTGATGGCCGAGTGACTAGTGCTCTGGCTCTCAACACCACAGGTTTCGCGTTCAGTTCGAGTCTCGGCGGGGCTATGGATGTTTGGAATGGTTTGGAATCCACTTTAAAACGGTCCCAGCGTAGGGCCAGCCCTACGCTGGGACCGTAAAGAGAAAACAGCAGAAGGCCTTGGCTCACCATGAGGCTGTTGCACCACTGAAGAAGATATTTCTAGAATAGAAGACCTTTTCATGTATTACCAAATCAGTCTCATCATAAACGACAGTTATGAAAGGGTGATCCCAAGTTAAGTTAATTGCAAAATAAAAAGAAAGGTTTGGCATTCAACCTTTCACACAAATGAATTCTTGACCACTACTGAGGCAGTTGAGTCAGTACAAAGAGTGCGCTGCCAATCTCAAGCAGGGCAGGTATTCGAAAGGAGCGGTTATACAGTAGAAATTTTTCTACTCTTAGTCACATAAGAGGAAATCATTATGATGCTAGTTCAACCACACCATACCATCCTCGTATAACATTTGACACATGCTTAGAAAAAGAGTTTAATCTCAATAATACAACTTCGTAAAGAAGTGCAATTAGACTGTTCCCGGCTATTACTTCGTTCAAAATTATGATAGTAAAATGTTATTGCCGTTTCCTATGACTTTATCAATCCATACAAATTCGGCCAAAAAGCAGGTATATATATATATATTTGATATAACTCTAATATACATATATAGGAGTTATCACCCTGTATATCTATATACCTCAATGCAAACAAATAAGAAGTACTACTTTTTCAAATAACTTAAATCTAGTTGTTAGATGTATGCGTTCATATGTGCTGTGTTACTGTAGTTTCTTTAAGGCGTTTTTTTTTTAGACTTAAATATTTTGTGTGTTTACGTATTATATTTGTTTTTTTAACACTGGCCATGTCGATATTCCTCCGCTGGGCTGTAAGGTTTTTATTTTAATGTAAAACTACCTTAGTATGTACTATATTTTCAATTTTCTTTACTTAGTTTGCTATACTACTATTACTGCACAACAGCACATCACTGTGTCTAGAGCTGAGTTGCCCCTTTACAGTTTGGGAATGATACCTTAGTATATACTATATTTTCAATTTTCTTTACTTAGATTGGTATACTACTATTACTGCACAACACCACATCACTGTGTCTAGAGCTGAGTTGCCCCTTTACAGTTTGGGAATGATATCGGTGAGAAGTCTGATAGGGCTCTGCGACCGGAACCTAATGCTTAAAATGGATTCCGATCCATCCACATGACACTGCCGCTGGGACTCGAACCCGAAATCTATGGCACCGAGCGCCAGGGCGCTACCCACTCGGCCAACAGGCCTCCACTTAGAATGGTATAGATAAATTAAAAGATTTTAAAAACAGATTAAAAAAATTGTTCTCTAAATAGCATTTTTTTTAAAAACACGAATATTAAATTCCAGCTATATAAATAAAACATAAGACTTGAAACGATGTAATATGATTCTAAAACCTCCAAAAACCTCCCAAACCTCCTCCTGTATGCCACGAGCAAAGAGCTATCAACACAGCCATAAGAACGCCAACTTATATATTTAAGCAGTAGCAGCAGACCAAACATTACGTTAAGTGGTGGTTATAAATACAAACTAAACTTGATCCCAAAATACACATGTAAAAGCCATCTCGTAAAATAGAAACCCTTTTTCATCCTTGGGTTATTATTTTTTCTTTTTCTCAAAAAATATGAACGTAGGGAGTAATGAACTCAATCAGCGGTTCAATTTGTTTCGCTAAATGTCGTCTATTTGGCCGGCGCATAACACAGCTAGGGTTATCTAATTCTAATCCAAACACACCGCCCAACAAAGCATCACTTGATCGCCATCACCCGATCTGGCTGAAAAAAAGAAACAAAAAAATGACAGGGCGAAAGGCGACTCACGTGTCATCTCTCCTTACCGTCGGTCGCCAAGGACGCGTTGCCAAGGACACCGTGGCACGCTATTTTCTGCCAGAGAAAGGTGGCCATCTTGGCTGATTTATCGCCCTTTGTTTTCCGAATTAACTGGTTTGGAGGAATGAATTAGATTAGATTCTTCCGGCGAAAATTGAAGCAAGGAAATTGATGGACACCAGAGGGATGCCAAATCATTTAATAATTTATGCCAAATTATTCAATTTGTGGTTAGGAATGAACAGTTGCGAGATGGCTTTTACATGTGTAATTTGGTTCAAGTTTAGTTTGTATTTATAACATCACTTAACGTAATGCTAGTCTCTGTAACTACTTAAAATATAAGTTGGCGTTTTTACGGCTGTGTTGATATTTCTGCGCTGGAGTCATACAATGATTTAGATGATTTAGTATCATACTATTATATGATTAGAAGTCTTCTATTTTACTTCTATAACTGGAATTAGTTTTATTTATATAGCTATATTTTATTTAAATAATTGAAAACCAACATTTCCTGAATGTAAAGTTTAGTTTCAAAACTACAGCATTTATTTGATTGTGAGGGTTGACATTGATTGCAGATTGGGGACTACATTTCATTGTAAATTCTTCCGGGGAAATTGATGTACACCAGAGGATGCCAAATAATTTAATAATTTATGTCAAATTATTCAATTTGTGATTAGGTTAGAAGTAGTTTTTACATGCGTATTTTGGATCGAGTTTAGTTTGTATTTATAACCATCACTTAACGTAATGTGGGTCTACTTAAAATATAAGTTAACGTTTTTATTATGATGTCGATAGTTCTGCTGTCGTTGCATACAATGATTTTGGAGGTTTATTATCATATTACATGGTTTGAGTCTTTTATTTTATTTATATGGCTAGAATTTATTTTATTTGTATTGCTATATTTTATTTATATATGGGAAACACACGTTTCCCAAATGAAAATGTTTAGTTTCAAAACTACAGCCACGTCTACATTTGATTGTAAGGGTTGACATTGATTGTAGGTTGGGGACTACATCTGATTGTAGATTCTTCCGGGGAAATTGAAGCTTAACTGCAGGAGGAACTTGATGGACACCAAAGGCATGCCAAATAATTTAATTTGTGATTAGGCTAGGAGTAGACAGTACGAGATGGCTTTTACATTCGGATCAAATTTAGTTTATATTTATAGCCATCACTTAACGTAATGTTTGGTCTACGTTAAGTGATGGTTATAAATACAAACTAATACTTATAAATACTACTTAAAATATAAGTTGGCGTATTTTATGGCTGTGTTGATAGTTCTGCGCTCGTGGTGCACAATGATTTTTTCATTATTTTTTCCATGCCACACTTTGGATAATGCTGAATCTGCTACCTTTCAGCTATTTTAGTGGAAAATTACTAGCCATTTGAAACCAATAATTTAATTTTTTATTTGAAATTTGCTTGAATATTTTTAATGAATTTAATTTTAATTTTAATAATAAATATTAAATAGTTTAACTTATTAAAATTTTAACTTAATTTTCAAAACTAAAAATATCTTATATACTTATATCTGGAAGAATTATTACGACAATACGACAATAGCAATATAAATAAATAAACACGTAATATAAAAAAAAAAAAAACATTTAAGTCAATTCCTTCCTTTTTTTCCTCTATATTGCAGAAAGTCCCTTATAAATAATTTTCATTCATTTTTTAAGTTTATCTGGCGCCCTCTATTGGTAGATTTATGCAACTTAAATCTAAAAAAAACTAAAATGAATTCATTAAATTTAATGAATGAATTAATATTTGAAAAAACTGTATTCACATCCAGTGTCATGCACTACAAGTTAAAAAAAATGTATTGGAATTTGAGTGGGGGAATAAAAAGTGTTTTATGAACGATTGAAAATTTGAACAAGATATATATAGGGAGAGTGTGAGCTAATAGAAGGAATTTAAATAAATCAAAATTTTAATAACATTATAAATAATACAATATTTATTATATCAACTTTAAATAATGAGGAAAAAATTTATATTAGAATTATTACAGTTTGACTGTCGAGCGTAAGAGCAAAACTTTCTTGTTATATTTACGACAAGTTCTTGGCATTGTCTTTTATTAAGTTTATTGTTATGCTTAAAGTAAAAAAAAAGAAAGATTCTTTTAATGTTGTACCATCCCGTAAAATTCAACCAACCACAATCTTTGATGAAGAACACCTGCGCCATTATGTGTATGTATATTCGAAGGTGGGAAGAGATGTGAAAATAACACACTGTTTGAAATGCAAAAAGGAAAATTATAGTTTGCAGGTGGCTTAGAAATTTAGAATATTGCACTTAAATGCTAAGTTAAAATAAATGAAAATGTAGGCATACAAAGCTTTCATCTTCAAATTACAAAGCAAGTAATTTATTTTATGAGTGTTCGTAATTTTTATATCGCAAAGGAAGTTTTTTTTCCGATTAATATTAGTTTTTATTTAGTGAGTCAACAAACATAGTCAAATATTTTTTTAGTTAATTTTTAACTACATAAAGCCCATATTTCTGAGAAGTAAATGGCTTAATATTCAATATATATATATTAAAAATTAATAATTAATTAATATAAATACATTTTTAATATATAATTAATTAGATGTAAAAAATTAATTTATACTGTTAAAAATAAAACACCAAAACAAATTTTTAAGTTGAGTTCCTTATTTTATTTTGTACATAACAAAAAAACTACAAAAGTCCTCAATTATTTCTTTTTAAATAAAAAAAGCTTTTTTTCCCCACAAAAAAAAAAAAAAAAAAAAAACCATTATTAATTAATTCATTAATTGCTTTAATGATTCATAATTCAAATGTAATTTATTTATCGTTTGATTTTGTTGATCGTATTTTTTAAAATGTTTGTTTTGGAATTAAATGTAATTTTTGATTGGATGTCTTCTTTTCCATTTATTTTATTTATTTTGTACAATAGAATTTGAGCAAAAAAATTTTTTTGTACATATAATTGTTAATATTGATGTAAAGTATTTGGATGAAGTTATGTAATTGTTGACTACTTTATTTTTTTTTTTAAAAACATAACTTACCTAAATAGAATATTAAGCGTTTTTTGAGCACTCGAACTTCTGATGAATATTTCTCTTTAACAAGTACTCAAAAAACATCTCAACTCCTCTCTGTTGTCTCGTTTCTATAAAATGAGTAAGTTAAATTAGAATAATGTCAACTCTTTGTAAAAGTATATTTGTTTGGTATGTTTTCTGTAACTTTCATTGTAAGTAATGCATATTTTTTTTCTTTATAAATACATATTTAACCATCAACATCAAATTGCGAAGATTATTTATTCTAATGATTCGATAATAATTATTCTAATGATTCCATAATAATGATTCTAATGATTCCATAATAATGATTCTAATGATTCCATAATATTGATTCTGATGATTCCATAATATTGATTCTAATGATTTGATAATATTGATTCTAATGATTCGATGATAATTATTCTAATGATTCGATGATAATTATTCTAATGATTCCATAATATTGATTCTAATGATTCCATAATATTGATTCTAATGATTCCATAATATTGATTCTAATGATTCCATAATAATTATTCTAATGATTCGATAATAATTATTCTAATGATTCCATAATATTATTATCGAATCATTAGAATCAATTATTCTAATGATTCGATAATATTTATTTTTATATGTTCGAAATCTAATGATGAAATGCAATGAAAAATTAAATAAATAAAATAATAGCGTTATTTTCTTATTGTTGGCTTTAAATTTAATTAATAACATAATAATTATTTTTTCGTAAGCTACATAACTAATTATTCCCCATTCTAGTAATTGAAGCTCTGAAATTTAGTATAATTCAAGAAAATTAATTTATGAATCATATGGCTTGTGCATATTTGGTTGCTATAAAATATCAGTTGTTAAATTTGCAGGATAAATGAATTTCTATTTCTCCACAATAGAGGTATTATAGCATCTAGCATTTAAAATTTTTTACATTTCCGCTTTTATAATAGCGAACACCAATTCAGTGAGTCAACAGTGATAATTAAAATATTCTTAGCACTTGGGTTGGGTAATAACTTTTGTCTCGATATGCGTGTCATAATAACGAAAACTGCTAAAACTCCAACCAGGTAATCCTATAGATGATGTGGGACTTCATCAATATCTCCACTAATTCCATTTGTTTTTCCAAAGCAGTGACTGTAATGCACACCAACGCAATCAAACCGATGTCTTCTTCTGTCCTACACCACTGGGGCTTTAAAGCAATAAATACAGGCAATGATGAATGTAATTAATTGTACATTACAATGTATTGTTTTCAATAACTGAAGAAAGGGATGTTTTTATTGTTTCTAAAAAAAATTATATCAAAGAAAATATTCCATTGATGATTTAAAAAAAAAAAATCATTTTATTATCTTCGCAATCGAAAAAAAAAAAATAATAATAATTTTGTAAAAAAGAATACAAGAGTTTATTTGAAAAACCCCTTTTTATGACATTTTTGGTTTTTAATTTCGCCAAACTGTTATTTTGAAACATAATAATAAATAAGGCAGAACAATAATAACGTAATAATAATAATGAACTATCTTATATAAATAAAATAAAAAAAATGAATAAATTTCACAAGAATTGTTCATTACATTTTGTTTTGAACTGTATCCTTATTATTTATGCAAATAAATTCTTAATGAAAGTAAATAAAAATATACCTAATCCAAAAGTCATTTATCCTCGTTACAACGACTACGAATGATTTAAATTAAAAACATCTCTTTATCAATTATTAAAAGCAATGCAATATGATGCCTAATTATATGCATCAATGCCTATAATTTTCTCTATCAATTGATGTCAATGCATATTAAATAGAACTATCATTTATCATCATTATATGTCTAAAAACTCTTTATCAAGTGTCACAACAACGTCGATTATGCGAATTTCTGACTGTCAAATAAAACATTATGCATTGCTGTTTAGAAATATGAGCATCAATTGCCAACCAAAGCCCAACAACTCGTAGCTCACTGTTAAAACAAAATTGTAATTATTATTGTTACAGCACAAGGGTGGCCTACCCGCGGCCCGCCTTGAAAATTTTTCGGGCCAGTGAGATTTATCACACTTTTACAAAATATATTTATCTTATAATGATCGAAGTAGTGAAAATCAATCTATATAAAAAAATACATTATGTGTGCATCCCTATATTCAAAATTAACTGTATAATATAAAAAATTATCTTTGATTTTAAAATAATATTCTTGCGAATATAGGACAGAATTTGACTGTTTTATTTATGAGTTCACAGAACAATTAAATTATATTCTGCGAACTCATGAGGCGCCCGCATCATTTAACATCTAATACAACAGGTTCTATGTTTCACTTTAAGTGACCATCCCTGGATATGCACAGTTGATTGTTGATAGCAGAGCAAACCAGACTCTTAGTTGAAGTTGTTAGCGCTTTTCGATCAACTTACACCTGCGAATCGTGTTTTTCGAAAATGAAATTGGCCCAACACAAAACACGCTCAAACATAAAGGACGCTAACCTGCAACATCCATTACGATGTGCAAATACTCAAAGTGAGATCGATTCGCAATAGCTAAGTGAAAGAGTGGAGTAACACATATCGCACTAGTCAAATAAATAATTTTTATATATTTTTTTATATTCCATTTTTTGTGTTATATATTTCTTTACAATGTGAGTTTAATATCCTTATTATTGCATTATCCATGTTTACATGTAAGTATAATAATAAACACAAAAATAGTAACTCATTATGTTTCCATTTTTCTCTCCCAAAAAATGCCTATACTGGGTCTCAATCTAATGTGGGGATATATAATTTTATAAGCGGCCCGCGGAGTTAGGATGTATTTCCAAAGTGGTCCGCAAGGTCATTGGGTTGAACACCAATGTTATATCATGACATCAGAAATCATTTAATGTGAATTTTTTGACAGCCAAATAAAAAATATCATTTCAATATTTATAAATATATAACTCAATTATATATATATATATATATGTTCTAATGAAGCTGGAAACACTTAGATAATTGTCTTATATGCCTTAAAACAAGCGCTGCACCGACATTACTCACTTAGCATTATCCAGGAGGTGCGTAGCTTGAAGGTAAGCTACGGACGCGGTGTAACACTACCCTCGCAACTACGATCCTGTTAGACCGGGAGCTACGGTTTAAAGTGGATTCCGAACCACGCCAAACATCCATGGTCCTGCCGGGACTCGAACCCGAAACCTCTGGTACCGAGCTCCAGAGCGCTAGACACTCGGCCATCAGGCCACCCTATTCAATTCTGGATTCAAACCAATATTTTTGCCTACACTATATTAATATTTTGCATACTTTGTATTATTGTACTCTCAATTAAATATAATTTATATGATGTGCTAGAGAAGGATATTAAAGAAACGATTTCATAAGATTTCGTTCTAATGCAGCTGGCAAACATTTAGACAAATTTCTTAAGATACTATAGTGGAAATCGTTGGTTCGAAAGATAATAACCCTACACTAAAAAAAAAAATCCCATTTCCTTAATTATCTCTTGATAAAATAGACAATTTACGCCAACGTTATTATTTTCCCTTCTTCACTCCCGTCACTCAGCGCAGCCCATTAGTTTGGCGACAGAGACCATCCCCCAGAACGAACGAACCAGCTTTCAGCCGGGCAACCCTGGGCTCTTTTCAGAACGCCATCTACTGTCAGTTATTGTTCGAACACGGCGTTCGCAGGGACCCATCACTCTTGTAAACTGTTGCTCCGAAGTGTAGGGGGGAAGTTCGAACGTTCTGAGATTCCGGCTTTAAGAAGTTTGAGGCTCAGATTTTCTCTTTTTTGCATTCGTTGTAGTAAACAATAATTCTCTTCACTTCAGATCTGATTTAAGGATTCATATTTTCGTCCGGCACTTTAAGTAACCCGGTTCGATATTCGAGCACGTGTTGCTTTTTTAAAGTTGTAAGAAAGAAAATCGTCTGCTGTAACCGGCTTTGTGATTCATTGATGACTTCAGTTGGTGAGTCCGAGTTTATTTATTTTAGTTTAGTCTTTGATTTCTTATCTTAGAAGGCATTGCAGATGAAATAGTTGTGCAAAACATAGGAATTTTCTTTTTAATATTAATATTTCAGTTCTTGATTCTTTTTTCACTCATAAATTAACTATGCGCATAATAATGAACAATTTCAGAATTTGTTAACATTTAATAATGCTGTAGTTAAATGTAATTGGTTGTTGTTTTTTAGTTTCATTTAGTCTTTGATTTCTTATCTTAGAAGGCACTGCAGATGAAATAGTTGTGCAAAACATAGGAATTTTCTTTTTAATATTAATATTCCAGTTCTTGATTCTTTTTTCACTCATAAAATTATAACGATACGCATAATAATCAACAATTTTATGATTTGTTAAAATTTAATGATGCAGTAATTAAATGTAATTGGTTGTAAACTTTTGCATGATTTTGATAATGTTGATTAAAATTGAAATAAGTAAATTAAGAAGTTCACATTAAATTCCTTTTTTTTTTATATGAAAGTTATATTATTCTTTTGTAAACATATATTATTTTTTATATAAACAAATATTGTTTATTAATATCATGCAAAATATGTTTATAGCAATATAAGTTTATATTTTTTTATAAACATATATTGTTTCTAAATATGCAAAATATATTTATAGCAATGTATATTTATATTTTTATATAAGCATATATTGTTTATATATATAAGCATATATACATTTTTTATTTCATGTGTTTTATCATGTACTAGCTCTGATAATTAATAACCATTTCAACTTCGTACTTCGAAATATTATTTTTCATACATACTATTAAAAAAAATACCTAACTCTTTCGTTAATTCTTTGTTTTCTTTAAATTTTATAATTCTGATTGTAGATTCTTGTTAAATAAATGATTTATTTCAAAAATTAATAACGTGAATTTTTAATTATATGATGTGACTACTAGTTTTGTCTGAAATCTGTTGTTTTTTTATTTTAATTTTTATTTATTTATTGTTCATTATTATTTTATTGAAGCATGTTTTATTCATAACTATATTTAACGAAGCAATTTGTAACTATATTTCCTTAAATATTATTATTTCTTGTCACGATTTTGATTTAAAAAATTTATATGAGTTTTTCTGTTTTTATTTTTCATTATAAATCTTAATTGCATTAACAGAATTATAATTTTTATTACTTCTATTTAAAATAGCAAAATTATTTAGAATGAAACATATTGAATTCAAGTGAAAAAAATCAGGTATTAATTCTAATTCCACGCATAAAGAAAAATTCTAAATAATGAACAATAAATCAAAACCACTGTTTGATCGTACCAATTTTTGTCCGTTACTGTTGTCTAGTTATCCCATAACATATGACGTCATGATCTTAGAAATAATTCTTGCCCATTTTTCAATCACTATCTCAGATATAATTATTGCTCACCCATTCATCATTCTTCCACCCAATCATTAACGGCCTGATGGCCAATTGGCTAGTGCTCTGGATTTTGGTACTACGGGCTTCAGGTTCGAATCCTGGCTGTGACAGGGATGCTTGTGAGTGGTTCGGAATCCACGTTAAACTGTGGGTCCCGGTCTAGTTAGGCCATAGTGTACAAAAAAAAAATGATCGTAGAGTGACAAACCAACAATCCACACAATCATTAATGTTGTCACTTACAAATGAAGTTTAGAAACAACGTGCAAATAATTAAAAAAATATATGCAAAACAAGTAATATAAATTTAAAGTTAATTTCTACTTTTCACTATATTGCAGAAAAGTCCTTTACAAATAAAGTTGAAATTTTCCTCTTAGATCTGGTGCCATCTATTGGTAGATTTATGCAACTTAAATCTAAATAAAAACTAAAATTAATTAATTAAATTTAATGAATGAATTAGTATTTAAAAAAACTGTATTCACATCCAGTGTCATCCACTACAAGTTCAAATACATTTTTTTTAAACTCGAGTGGATGAATGAAAAGTATTATTTCATGAACGATTGAAAATGTGAACAAGATATATATAGGGAGAGTGTGAGCTAATAGAAGGAATACACACAAAAAAAAAAAAAAAAAAAAAAAAAATTTAAGGAGAGGAGAAGATGCACAAAACTTGGCACCTTCTTATCGGTGGGAAAGAAAAGAAAAAAATGAATTAATTCTGGTTTTAACAACCTTCCAAAGTTCTCAACAACGACAGACGACGCTGTAATAAAAAGCAGATCCTCTGTTTCTCGCGTCGGCAGCTCTTGAACTTGTGTTGTTTTTTCTCTCTCAGTGCGATGCGATTGCAGACGATGCACATTCGCTATTGCTTCGATTAGGGGTGGCCAATCTAAATGCCCCTTTGGAAATGCATCCCTAAAATCATACATCTCCATCTTATATTTAGACCCACTACAGATGTATTTTGGAGTGAGAAATTGAGATATAGTGAGTTATTATTTCTGTGTTTACTATTATTCTTGCATGTGAACGTAGATAACATAATAATAAGGATACTAAACGCGCACACTGTAAAGAAATACATAACACTCAAAATGAAATCTAAGAAATATATAAACATAAACGAAATAAAATCATAAAAAAATATTTATTTTACTTACTTAGTAGGATACTTACTTTACTAGTGTACTTACTTTAGTGCGATAGTTGTTTCTCATAACTGTGAACTCATTAATAAAACGGGCAATATCTGGCATATATTCTGTTAAAATATTATTTTAAAATCAAAGTTACTTTTTTGCTCATAACTTCAACAGTCAATTTTTGAATACATGGATGCACACATCATGTATTTTTTAATACATTGGTTTTCACTCCTTTGGCTATTATGAAATAAGTATATTTTGTAAAAGTGAGATCAATCTCACGGGCCGGAAAAATACTCAAGGCTGGCCGCTGGTTGGCCTAGACAGTTCTTGACACCTGTTTCTATTTCTATACCCAGAAGCAATTTTATATGTTAAACCATCTCAAAATTTATTCCATTTTTTTCGAAATGTAGTTGATAATTTTTGGTAAAAAGATTTCAGATTTTTAAGAAAAATTAAAAAGAGAACATGATTTATTTTTTATTTTATTTTAAAACAGAGAGGTACAGATTTGTAAAAACCGCGGATCCACGGATAAAAAGAAAAAAATTCCGCAAAAGTTATCTAACATATATATAATGGGTCCAGGAGCTGCTGCAAAGTGTAGTATCTAATATATGTAGCAAACCCGAAATCTACTACAGTGTAGTATCTAACACTTATGTAGCAAATTCGGGAAATGCTGCAAAATGTATTATCCAGCATATATGTAGCAAGCCCGAAGATGCTGCAGTGTACTATCTAACATATTTAGTAAGCCTAGAAATTTCTGCAGTAGGGTATCTAACATCTAACAAGCCTGGAAACTGCTACATTGTTTTGCCTAACAAATATGTAGCTAGCCTATTTATAACGTATCATGTTCCCTGTTCCGTCAAAATCTGAAAATATTTCGAAAAAAAATGATTAATTCTATTTCGCAATTAAAATTGATTGAACGTGCCTGACATAAGCATTGGCTGGGTTCGATACTCTTTGTATGGTTCTTTATTTTATTTTTATTTTTATAAACACTACTCAAAACTATTGTTATGGGTTAAATCCGGGTAAGGTCAGAACCACTGACCGCAGAAGTTTTTCTTGCAATCCGTTCACTATATGTCCTCTTTATTTTAAATTATTCAGATAATAAATTTTTATATTTCGATGAAATATGAAACCGGGACCATGATCCAACTTTAGATTAAATAAAAAATAAAAAGGAAACGTGTAGAAATAGAATTAATAAGTGAAAAAATATTTTATTCAATTATTTTTTTTAAATTATTATAACATTACATTAATATTATTATATTATATTATATTATATTTTTACTTGCTTATCTAACTTTTAATGGCCCCTATAGTCTATGGTACTAATGAAATCTATAGTGTTTCATCTATGGCCTAAGCGTCTAAAAAACTATGATACTTCGTAATGAAGTCTGCGATAATAAAGTCTATGGTACTTCGTAATAAATTCTCTCTCTCTATATATATTTGGTAATGTATCCTAATATTATTTGGTATATAATTATTTGGTAATATATTTATTAATAAAGTCTATGGTACTTCATCTATGGCCTAAGCATTTATGGAATACATACATAGGCTTATGTACATGTACGTATGATGCTTATCCATTGTATATGTCAAACTTAAAAACTCTTGAATGAATGTGCATTTATGTAAACAAACAAACAGGTTTTTAAACTTATACGTATATTAGACTAAACGATCAGATTTTTTATCAATTACGTGCTAGCTTGGATGCAGGGTCCCTATCTGCATATTTTTTATTGCGATATTTATTGCTAAAAAACATTATTTTAAAATTGCTCGTAACGAAATAGATATGTGTTCTTGCAAAATAATACATTGAAATGCTTAAGCCTGTTGTGAACACACAGTTTTAGATGTGAATATTAAAAAAACTATACTATACACAAAACTATAATTAAAAATTTTATATAGTACAGAGAGTGAGATATATTTTTATTTTCAAAGTTTTTTTTTCCCCTTTTTGTTTCTTTTTTCTGCCTTTTCGTGCTGTCTGTGGCTTGCGTTGCTGAAGTAAGACAACAATATAACGTTTTTAATAACGCATGTGAGCGACGTACTTTAACAGCTGAATGTGGCTCCAGGTATTTCTCCTATTCGACAGGCAAACGTTGAGAGCAGTGAGTCCAACATCTTGAGAACACAGCTCTCGCTTTTCTGATTTTCAGAGCAGGAGTGAATTACAAGATCCCCGATTTAAAAAAAAATTATCTAACGTGGGGATAAGTTGCTTTAGAAATTGATTTGTTTCTTCTGGTAGTCATTGTGTCCATTGTTTATATCATTGGATTTCCTGATGGCAGTTTTTTTGGGTGTTCTGCCATAATCTTTGACTAGAAATGATTGATAGTATATCCAGTTAGCATGCTAATTTTTCCAAGTTCGATTTCCGTGCATGCTTGCATTGCAATCATTGCTTTGAACAACATGTAGACAAGTTGCAATTATGATACATTGGTTCATATCGAATTCAAAATAATTTTTAGAGTGTTCTTCAGTAAAATGCAAAATAAAACACGACTGGTGGTTTTACAGCACAGGCCCACACGTGTTATTACAATTCAATTCCTGGTGCGTACATTGCAGTCGCTGCTTCTCAAAACATGCAGACTCTGTTTTGATGGTAGCGAACTATTTCATATCATATCGGATTTTCCTAGTATCTGCTTTCCGGAGTTTCCTTTTTCTCAGTTAACCTAAATTTTAGGCGATAAACCTCCTATTATTAGGAGGATTATCATTATGCTTACTCTCTTTTAAGATTTATTATGCTAAAAGAAGAGATTTTGACATACAGTAGTGGTTCTTGTGATAATAAGATAAAAATCGAATATCGAATACATATGGCTTCTGGATTTGGCGCTCGTACCACAGATTTCGGATTCGAGTCCCGGCGATGCCATGGATGTTTGTAGTGGTATGAATCCAGTTTAAACCGTAGGTCCCGCTCTAATAGGATTACTACTACATCACACCACATCACTGTGCCTAGAGCTGAGTTGCACCTTTACATTTTGGGAATGATGTGAGCGAGAAGTCTGGTTGGGCTCTGTGACTCACCACGGTATATGAGACCGGGACCTAACCTCTACAAACATCCATGGCACCGCTGGGACTCGAACCCAAAACCTGTGGTACCGAGCTCTAGAGCGCTAGATATTTGGCCATCATGCCCCTGTCTAATACGACTGTAGAGCGTTGGGCGTACTGCTGACAACCCTATCCTGTAAACAAAAGCCTTCTCGTGTCTCGAAAAGCTGTAGGAGGACGCCTTGCCCATCTCGGGCTGTAGTACCAGGGAGTTAGTTATGGCCTCTGGATTGAAATAAAAATTCGATCACACATAATAAATGTTTCGATGCGATATCAAACACTACAGCGTACAAAGAACTTTCAGGAGCATTATCCGAATTAATGAAATACGCTATCTAAAATTTAAATGACTGTTAAGAATATTGGCACCTCATTAGCAGTGTGTAAAGGAATGCATTAATTCTTATTTTAAATGACCTTCCTCAGTTCTGTAAGCGAAATGCGATGTCGTAAGAATAATTTTTAAAAAAATAGCCTACTGTTGCGTGCGAAGACAGAACATGCAGTGGTGAGCTGCGAATGATGCGTTGGCGATAGAAATGCACATCAGCAATCTTGAGTTCTGTTGTTTTTTCCCTGTGTTGAGTTTCATGCATTTTAATGTGATGCGATTGTGGATTGTTCACAATAATGCAGATCGCATGACCTTTTATTTAAAAAACATATAATTGATCATTCTGTTTTTAAAGATTTTCAAATTTTAATAAAGATTAAAACAGACTTTAATTAATTAATTTAATTTAATTTTTTATTAATTAATTTAATGGATTAATTAAATTTTTTAATAGCTTTTAGTGTAATAAGAAAGAATAAACGTTTCAATATTATAAAAAATATTTTGTTCAAAGGTTTTTTTTAATTTATTTTATTGCTTGATTACGCCTGTTACAATTCTAATCTATAATTTTTCGATATTCTACTTGCAGCAGGATGGCCAATTGGCTAGCGCTCTGGCCTTGGTACCACGGGCCTCAGGTTCGAATCCCGGCGGGGACATGGATGTTTGTGAATAGTTCGGAATCCACTTTAAACTGTAGTTCCCAGTGTAATTAGCCCAAAATGTGCGCAAAATGACCGTAGAGCGACAAATCAAATCAAATCAAATCTTCTTCATTGGCGCAACAACTCCATGGCAGGCAGGACTAAGGCAGTCTGCCTACTGGCAGATTTTGAGACAGGAGATGTTAATTTTTCGATGTTAGTTCTAGATATTTGTGTGTGTGTGTGCATAGTTAATGTCTTTGTGTTAATGCACTAAAACGTACTAAGTAAATTATTTGTATTTTATTTTTTTTTTTTTATAAAAAATAATATTATGTGTTAATGAATTAGTTGCGTTTAAAAGTATTAGAGTTCAAAAATAAATTTTTAAAAAATGTTTAAAATGTTAAATAGAGCATATTAAATTTGTTTCTAATGCTGATGTAACATTCACTTTGAATTGGACGGCAGTTTGGTTTGTCGCTCTACGGTCATTTTGTGCACACTTTGCTAATTAGACTGGCACTCACAGTTCAATGTGGATTCCGAACCACTCATAAACATCATGCCACCTCCAGGATTCGAACATGAAGCACCAATAGCCATAGCGCTAGCCAGTTGGCCATCAGGTCGCATTTGATGACATATTTCAGTTTCATCAAAGTTGAAATAGAATTTTTCCTTAAGGTTGACAAAAAAATAAAAAAATTTAAGCACTAGTATGATAGGAGTAGTTATAAACTTTTCATCTAATAATGGCCATAAAAAAATTCAATAAATGAACCTGTTTATTTTTTTAAGTTTAATACATACCTTTTTAATAAGCGATTTAAAACATATCATTACATGACATTCCTTTAGAATTGAAATGGCAATAATAATTGTTAAAAAAGGCATTGATTTTTCTTTCATTGTAAAACTAAGTTTTCGAGAAAGTACGTCTCGATAAATGCATTGAAAACTTTTCCTTTTAGTCTTATTATTTCTTTTGATTCTAGAGGAAGTATGAAGAGAGATATCAGAATTAATTTAAATAATTAATGATTTCAATTTTTTTTTTTCCTATCCAGGAAAGAAAGTTTAATTCGAATTTTGCGTTGGTTTGACAGGGGCAGATTAATCAAGGATAAATTTTATTTGTTCAGATGGATTTTTTTTAAATAATCAAATTATCGGACAATCAAAAATAGGACATATTTAAAACAAAAGTAAGGAAAAGCAGTGTTATTTCCTCGAAAAGTTTAAGACTTTTTCTTTTAACTTTTGACAATAATACAATTAATTAGTTTTAAAAAATTCATTACGCTTGTATGTTTATAAGTTCTGAAGAAATGAATTAGTGTTGTTTGCTGTATTATTAAATTATTTAAAAAAAAATTAGGATGTTTCTTAAATAATATAATTATACTTTTTGCAATAAAAGAAAAATGAAAAGAAAAGTGTTTAATTATAAATTTCTGTGATCGAAAAGCAAAAAATTATACTGAAAGAATATATGCTCCATATATATATAGTATAGACAGGGTGATTATAATTGTACGGCAATTATTATCACTGAATCATAATGAACGGTACAGTATCAAAAAACAGTTCCAAAGTTTTTTAGTAGATGGCGCTGTAAGCGACATAAAGAAAGTGAGTTCGGTTGCCAGTGCTAGTTTGAATCGAAATGACAACGTATTTGGCATGAGTTTCACATTAAACCGACTGTAGTGTTCAATGTGCTTGATTATTTCGATTTTTTTGACGGAAAAAATGACTTTCAAGTCATTCAACAGTTGTGACACTGTGAGTGGAAAGCCCATCCACCACGGCAAGGTCATACCCAATTGGATGGGAAAAGTTGGTGAAAGTTTTTTTGATGTCCGTTTTTCCCTTCTTCAAGTATCTTCAGTTCAAATTTGAACTCATTGTGACGAGTGGTTCTTTTTTCTACAGAATTGTTTAAATGGGACTTTAATTAAAATCAGCCTGTATAGGATCGCTTGACTTTTGTTATGGAAAATCATGTTGAGATTGAACAGATTGATTTATTCGAGTAAAAATATAGAAAGTTATAAATAAAGAATATTAAAAAACATATATAAAGCGTTTTACTTCAATCTTTTTAATTGACATTTAAAAAATTATTTTCGGAAAAAAAATATTTAGAAAATAATTTTCACATATGAAATTGTATATTCAAATGAATTTTCTGAATTCTTTTGGGAAATTTTTTTGTTTAAGTATTTTCCTTAAAAAAAGAAATAATAATAAGAAAGATAGCTAAAAGCTATTCATTCAATTATAAAGAAACCTTTCACAATACTTTTATTTCAGTAAAAATTTAAATATAACAAAGATTAAACTAAAACTAATTACAGATTTATTGTCTAATAACATAAACATTTGAACACTGAAAACCGATTTTTTTTTTTTTTTTTTTTTTTTATTTAATAAGTTTACTTCGCTAAAATTTTCTGAATTTTGTTGAAATACTTTCCTTAAAATTACAATAACAATAAAGATAAAATGTTATTCATTCAATTATAATGAAATCGATAATTAAAAATATTAAACGCTCGATTAATTAAAAAAGATAATGGATTAATTTTTTTCAAAAAAAATTAATAAATAATTAATTAATAATTTGTATTCATTGAATTAAATTGTGAAAGAAAAAAAATTTAAATTAAAAAAACAAAAACAAATTAATCAGAATATAACACATAACTAATAATTTGTATTCACTGAATTAAGTTGTGAAAAAAAATTAAAAAAAAAAAAAAATTCTTCAAATAGTATTTTTAATAATATTGCATTATTCGTTACATTTTAATTTGAAGATTTTTCTTTTATATTCAAAATGTAACAAGACTCAAAATCAGTCTTAAATTTTTATTCTATTTAAAATCGAACAAAAGCTGAGTACGGACTTATCGTCTGCAACACTCACGTTCCAAAACTGGCAAACGATATTCCTATGTTAAGGGTAAAAGTTGGGTTGGCGGTAACCTTCAACTCCGTGACAGATAGGATTACAAGGGAAAACCGGATTCTTTCTTTGCATATGACTTAACCTTTCCTTTCCTTTACTTTATTCCTTGCATTTCTTCCTTCCTTCCATTTTGGTCTTGACCCCGCATTTCGTTCTACCTGCCCCTCTCATCCATTCCCAGGTTTCACATTGTTCGAAAAAAAAAAACCAGACGGTATCGATGAAAGTATGCCAATTTTTATTTATTTTTCTTCTAACAACGTGATTTTTAACCGTAGCGGTTGGTATGTTATTGTTTTATGTTTTTAAAGTATTGCTTTTTGAGAAATCAGCGTTTTGTTAATTGTTTTTTCATGTTTGAATTTGTTTAGAATCTTTGAAAGTAATTTTTTTGTTTTGTTTTGTTTTTAGTATTATTGTAGAATATGCCTTTGGGTACTACATACTAAAAATAAATAAAAGCATTATATATGAATTTTTTTCGGAATGTCTATGATGGTAGTTGTATCTACCATATGTTTAGAAAATTTAATATTTCTGTTTAAGAATAAATTTTTTTGATTTTTTTTAAAGATTTGCTTTTACAAATTGGCAACTGAAATTGATTCGTAAATAAATGAAGAAGTAAAACATGTTTTAATGGGCAAGTGAAAGTGATTTGTCAAGATTTTGGGTGTCGAATTTAATTTATTCTTTCTGTTGTGTACTTTAAAAAAAAAGAATGTGCGATCGTTAATATATGTGTTAATATTAAAAAAAAAAAAAGAATTAGGTATGTGTTTTTTATTTCGATTCTTGTAAATTATATCTAAGTGTTTTTTAGTATTGTTATTTTTTAAAATTATTACCAACAAGAACCACAAAATTTTAAACGACTTTTAGACTTTGAAAGTTAGTATTAAATATTCATAATTTTATGAACAAAATAATAAGCATTGATCATAAAAAAAATATTTATTTTATCGTTAATTAAATATTAAAGGGTTTAGTACTTCTAAAAAAACAATTATTTATAATTGTAAATGTTTTATTACAAATTGCTGTAAAGAAAAATTTTACTCTTTGCATGAGACAATTTTAAGCCATCTCTTTTTACCCCTAAAATATATGGGTATTGTTTTGGGAAACGGAGATTTTCGTGTCCTTGGCCACTTTCAGTTTTGGACATTTTCACGGAAATCTGTCATTTTTTTAAAAATTTCTATCACGAACTTTTTTTTATGCATAATATTTATTTACAAAATGAATAATTAGTAAATAGATTAGTAAAAAAAATAATTCAGAAGAAAAATGAATGTAAAATTGTTTTTAAGGATTATTTGGTGAAAGCCAAGACACTTTTATTTCTTTTTATCTAGTCCTTTGTTCAATTCCTTCTATTAACTCACACTCTCCCTATATATATCACGTTCAAATTTTCAGTCGTTCATGAAACACTTTCTATTCATCCGCTCAAGTTCAAATACATTTTTTTTGAACTTGTAGTGGATGACACTGGATGTGAATACAGTTTTTTCCGAATATTAATTCAGTAATTAAATTTAATTAACTAATTTTAGTTTTTTTAGATTTAAGTTGCATATATCTACCAATAGAGGGCGCCCGATAAACTTAAAAAAAATGAATGAAAATTATTTGTAAAGGACTTTTTGCAATAGAGTGAAAAAAAAAGTAGGAATTGGCTTTAATTTTGTTTTTATATATATATATTACTTGTTTGTGTATATTTTATTATATTAATAAATCAAAAGTAATACAGTGAGGAAAAAAATCACTAACTGCAAGTAATTTATACCTAAAACAAATCAGATATAAAAAGAGATTGAAACCCAAACTACGATGCAGATAAAACCCAGTTTCGCCTTCGCAAAATACTGCATGTTTCGAATCCTTCACGAATCGTGAGTTGTGTGACCCAAAGGGTATTGACTTTGTCAGCGTTGCCCAGATACACTCAGTACACGAAACTTGACGTTCCAAACCACCCCCCAAAAGCGCCTTTTTTCCCATTAGTTGACGATTAAGTGCCGTTTCAGCCCATAAATGATGTATCATGCTCGCAATTGAGTCACGTGACACATGGAATTTAGTCCACTTTCTCCAACAATGACCCATCTGAATGAATTTCGTGATCTTCCTAGTCTTCTCATAGTTTTGGTTTATTAAATCTCTCTCTCTCTCTCTTTATATATATAATATAATATAATTTTAGAATTTGAATAATTTTCATTAAGGGGGGGACAACTATATGTATTGTATTATGTATTGGTATAATGTTTTTACTTATATTTTTCATCTCAAACTGTTATGCTGCGCTGTGAATTTAAAATGTTTTTATTTTTTCTCAATTTATTACAGATTAAGAATTAATACAGGAAAAATATAAATTTCAGCACACGTATTGGCAGCATTAAATGTAAAAAAAATTTCTAATTTAATCTTATTTTAATGAAAACATCCTCTTTAAAAAAATTGCTCTATTTATTTATATTATTTAAATTGCAATAATTTGGGGCCCTCCTGAAAACGCTTAATCTGCTACGCATCTGTCTTTCTAACGGTGAATTACTGTAAATCAAACTCATATGCATGAACTCATATTTAAAATCAATATTTTATTTCACTTTATTGCTTCACTGAGAGGGCCTGATGGCCGAAGTGATTAGCACACTGGCTCTCAGTGTCACAGGGTTCTAGGAGTCCCGGCGGTGCCATGGATGTTTTGTAGTGGTTCAGAATCCACCTTAAACCGTAGGTCCCGATCTAATATGACTGTAGAGCATTGGGCGTAATGGCAGACAACCCTACCCCGTATAAAGAAAACATCTGTTTTGGAATCTGCCAGTACGTAGACGGCCATAGTCCATCATGGACTATAGTGCCAGGGTGTTAGTTAGCTTAACTGAGAATATGCAACGAAGAAAGACTACGAAGGAAAAATTAAAAAAGATTTTATCAGTTTTATATTAATTATCTGTTTCAACTTTTTTTATGTTATTGTGGTGTTAACTCTGTATTAACCACAAAAAATACATGCGAAAAATATAAGTATGAGCTTAGATATGATTTAAAACACTCTGATCTCTTCGCGTGGTACAAGAAAATTCATTAATTAAATTTTTTTTATTAAACTTAAAATCTTCATGAAACACGTGTTGTCTAATACAGTATCAAATTCACGTGCTCTATATTTCGTTTTGAATTACCCGATTTCAGAATGTAAACAGATCATTGTTTCTATTTTCTTAAAATGGTGTCTAAAGATCAGTTACAGTTATGAAAATTAATTGAACCCCCATTTAACATTACATACATAAGTACCGTTAAAGAAATATCTAGTAAAAATATTGACTTTTCATAAAGGATTTCATTTCAATCCCTACCATTAGATCACACTCTCCCTTTATATATCTTGTTCAAATTTTCAATCGTTCATAAAATACTTCTTATTCATCCACTCGAGTTCAAATACATTTTTATTTGAACTTGTAGTGGTGAATGACACTGGATGTGAATACAGTTTTTTCAAATATTAATTCATTCATTAAATTGAATTCATTAATTTTAGTTTTTTTTTAGATTTAAGTTGTATGTATCTACCAATAGATGGCGCCAGATAAGATTTTTTTTTATTTATAAAGGACTTTCTGCAATAGAGGGGGAAAAAAGTAGGAATTGACATTAAAAAAACTTCTTTTATATTACTTGTTTTTATAATTATTATTATTTAAACTACCCTGAAGTAATATCGTTATGTAAGTTACAAAATTTAATTTATCAAAATTTTATGTGTTGCTGGCCTTCTGGTCTTTATAACTTGATGATCATTGACTATAACTTGAGAGTTTCCAATCTATGTGATACTTTATTGACTTTTACTGCCACTTTCTGCAGCATAATTGATTAGTACCCTTCCTGCGTATATTTATTTTATTTTTCTTAAAAACTCAATCTGTCGCGCGGAAGGAGGGATGCGAATAACATTTTCTCAAGTAATCTTTCTTCGTCCCAGAGTGTTCCTGGGCAATTTATTAGTGGGAGGCATTCTGGGAAACTCACTTTGAGAAGGTCCTTCACCTGTCAGCAGGTCATTATGAGCGGCCGATGTTGGGCCTCCCTCTGTCATTAATTTAAAAACTGGTATTTACCCAAGGGAGGGGGGATCAGTACGCGGAAAACTTTTTCCCCGGTGTTGTTTTCCTAATTTATTTTCTCTTCTACTCGCTAAAATGTTTTTATTTGTCCGGAAAATATTTTAAAAAGTATCAAAGGAAGGATAAAAAAACGTTCCCCCCCTCCCTCTCTTTTTGTACATACAGTAGAACCTCTGTAAGTCGAACTTCAAGGGAGACGCCAAATAATTCGAATTATAGAGTTTTCGACTTATGGAGGATTTCGACTTCCGCGGATCGTATAAGGAAATATCTGACTTGTAGAGGTTCAGATTCTTTCTAACTTATTTTGTGTTAGAGAGCTAAAATAAATAAAAATTCAAGTCACAGAGGTAATAAACATGTTTATTTGCTACTTTAAAGTTATATTATGTACTACAATAAAAAATCAAAATAATTCCGAAGCAACCTTAAAATGAAAAATATTATGTGTTAAAGAAAGTCAGTTATTTATTTTATTTATTTGCTTTAGACAATTCGATCATTCTCTATCTAAGCTATAAAGAGCAGAAAATTCTTTTTCTTCCGAGTTGCTATTTCATAGAAATGGTTATTCTATTTACTGTATGCTCATAATATTGTTTTCTAAGAAACAATGACGTGAATTGTCGGCAAACCCTTAAAGTCGGTAACTTATTTTTCTTCGAGCTATAGAGGTACAATTAGTTTCAGATGATCGAGTTGTAAAGGTTGTAAAAAAGATTGTAAAATCAAACATTGCTAATGTTCGAGATACAGACGTACAATTTTTTTTTTCGACATATAAAGGGTTGAAATTTCGAGGAGGAGGTTTTGGGGCTGGATGGGAAGGGAACAAAAACTTTTTGGCGGTTTTCGACTTAAAGAGGTTCTATTGTATATATATATATATATATATATATAATGTTCCTGTAAACATGAAAACAATAGGAATTATTCTTTTATCTATTATTTCTTTATCTAATGTTTATAATAAAAATTATGAAACATTTCTATTTAGTTCGTTTTAAATAAATTGTGTAACATATGACTTTATTGGAAATCAATCCGTTACAATAAGGATCGCACACAAAGAAGGAACAAGCAGAACAAAGCAAGCAAGACAGCAATTGGCATTAAGTCGTCACAAAAAGTCAAAGAGGGAGAGAGTAAATAAAGGAGGTAGGCATTTTATACCAGTCCATGAGGACTTCCTAATGCAATTGCAAGACCTGTAATTGGCGCTGATCCTCCCTAGTTAGTCCTGGACATTTCAAAAGATGTTCTGTGTTCATTGCACCGGCTCTACATAGTGGGCAAGTGTTCGAGGCGAGGACTCCTATCCTGTTAAGGGGTTCCGCAAAACAATCGTATCCAGTTCTTAATCGAAAGTTGTCAACCGCGTTTTAATTAAATAAAAATTATAATTTTAACGTATTATAACAAAAACTAAAATTTTACAATATAGCACTTCGAAGTTCAATTTTTTTTCCCTCTGAATTTTTTTTTCGGGTGCGTAATTAAAAAGCCTGATTAGTTATTTTTGAATTAAATAAAAGCTTAATTTTTTTTGTCTTCCAGTTTTCATTCCATCAGATGGCGACCCGGATGGCGTCATTTGTTGGCGCAATATTGACTAATTAGAATTCGATTATGTTCTATATTTTAATTTTCCATTAATATCAAGAAATCTAAAAAAAAAATCACCATTTAATTTTTTAAAGTGAAATTTATCAGTTATGCGAAGGACCAATTTTTCTTTCAATTTGTCACATAAATATTTTTGAGAATCACAAGCCCTTCAGAATCTGGGCTTGACCCACCATGGGGCTGTTGCTCCATTGAAGATTTGGTTTAGTTGGCCGCTCTACGGTCATTTTTTGCACAATATAAGATAATTAGATCATTGACCTACAGTTTAACGTGGATTCCGAACCACTCATAAGCATCCATACCACTGCCAGGATTCGAACATGAAGCTTGTTGTACCAAGGCCAGAGCGCTAGTCAATTGGCCACCAGGCCGCTCATTGAATAAGAATATAAAAACAATTCATCAACAGAGTTCATAAAACCTTTCACTTTCGCAGTTGGTTGTTAGAAAAAAAAAATGTAAATAAATATTAAAACACTCATGAAATACGATGCAATTTATTGCATCAAATTATTATTATTTTTTGTGCTTTTATATTATATTATAGTATACAAAGCAATAAAATACAAAAATGTCAGGTAATTATCCCTCTCTATGTATTGTCGACCGGTGGCTGAAATACAGAAAAACTACACAGTTTAGTTAGGCTGCTAAATTACACTCTATGATATGGCGAAATTACGCGTGTATTCTGGCCCGCCGTCTTCAGACGCCTAAAGATCCTCACTTTATAATCTTGGCAAATGTTTTGCCAATTATGATATAATTTCATAACAAACGAATCCGTTCCATTTTATTATTGAAAACAGCCACTTACATCTGTTTCACGAGCAACAGCATGTGTGGCCATCGTTGTCATACCTGATACACAACAAAAATACATCAAGAGTTATCATTATCCGCCTGTACAAGAATCACCACATCCCAGAAATCACCCACATCAAATCCCAGTCCGGCAAACACCCGTAATCACCCGGCAGGTGTTTTCTGTTTCCTTTACGTGGTGGGTGTACCTCGGTTCGTGGCGGCAGATATTCGGCGCCAATTTCCCACCTTCCGTCTGTGTTGGCGAAGATACATGTGCCCCGTGACGTCACGGAAATCGGGAGATCCGTTACGTCATGGTACGTTGAAAACAGAAACTCACGCACGCGGGACACATATTTCTTTTCTGTTTTTTTACGGCGGCGTTGTCTTGGCAAATGTCGCACCGGAGTAAACTTAATGGATAAAAGTAGGTTATGTTTGATTTCCAACTGGCTCCTTTTGTAGCTAAGTTGCTTTGCTTTTATGTAATACATAGTAGAATGCTTGGTTTAACCATATATGCAGTATATTGAGTGCTGTTTAGTTTTATTTTAATAAAAATTTGTTACTATAAATTAGTCAATTGGATATAATTTGAACTAAATTAAATAAGTGGATTTTTTTAATGTATATATGTTGTTGCTGTTGTTCTAATGCAGCTGCCTATACACAGACAGTTAATCTTTATGCCATAAGCAAGGGGTGCATATGCATGCCATAGCACCGCTGTTACTCACTTAGCACTACCCAGGAGGTGCGTGTAGCTTGAAGATAAGCTACAGATGCGGATTAACAATACACCCGCAACGCTCTACCATCCTATTAGATCAGGACCTGTGGTTTAAAGTGGATTCTGAACCACTACAAATATTCATGGCACCGCCAGGACTCGTAATATAAATCAAATACTAAAAAAACACTTCATTATAGCCGAAAATTATTACTTTGCAATTTTCTTATGATGTTGTTAATGTTGTTCTAATACAGCTGGCAATACAGAGACAGTTAATAATTATGTCATAAGCAAGGGCTGCACTGCTGTTACTCATTTAGCACTATCCAGGGGGCATGTTTAGCGTGAAGATAAGCCGCGGACGCGGAGTAACACTACCCCCGCAACGCCCTACTATCATGTTCGACTGAGATATGCGATTTAAAGTGGATTCCGAATCACTACAAATACCCACGGCACCGCCGAAACTCGAATCCGAAACCTGCGGTATTGAGCACCAGAGCGCTAGCCATTCGATCATCAGAGCCCACAATTTTAAATAAGTGAATTTCTTATGTATGTTTGAAAGTGAGAACAGATATTTTAAACTAAATGTACTTAAGCAGATAGAGTGTTGAATATCATTTGTTTATTCACATTAACCTGATGGGGGAAAACAGTGGCGTTCTGATGTGCAATGGAGAGTTTCTTATAAAAATTAGCATTCAGAATTAATTACGAAATTTAGTAACACACCTGAAGCATATATTTTTATATTTCTGGGAATATAAAAATATCAAAAAAATGGATATTCAATATTATTAACTGTCGTTGTGGACTTAAGAGTGCGTTCGTAAATCTATGCATAAATATCATTCTCAGGGTGGGTCAAGGCCGTCTATCTATTTGCAGATTTCGAGACAGGAGATGTTTTTCTTTTTCCGGTGTAGGGCCTACGCTTTACGATCAGCATGTTAGACTGGGAGTTACGGTTTAAAGTGGATTCCGAACCCACTATAAACATCCACGACACCACCGGAACTCGAACCCGAAACCTGTGGCACCAGAGCGCTAGTCACACGGCCATCAGGCCCCTCCCTATACATAAATATCACAAAATAAAATCTATGTAAAAATTTATACGTATCGCTTACACGTTGCGGTCTGTTAGAAGGCGCGTTGACTTTCCTAACTGTTATTCACTGTGAATTCGAATTCGAATTCATTATATACTGTGAATTCGAATGGGAACTCTGTCGTAGTCAAGAATAGGCACGTTAGATCCATAATTAGGTAAGTCCTTGTTTTGGGCTAAGGGGGAAGGGTGCAATACCTGTGGCTGTTCGCTTTAATTATAAGTACAATATAATTGGCTACTTATGGTCCTTACGTGTCCTAGAAACGCTGATTCTGCTATATATCTGCTATCTAGCAGGGGTCTCCAAACTTTCCAGCCTTAGGGCCATACTGTTTACTCCAAGGGCCAAAATCGTTTTCATTTTTCTGCCATTATCTATAATTTCTAGTGTTTTAATGTGTTTTTTATCCAAATTATTACAGCAACAATAAGCTATTCGCTGTCGACACTGGCGGGCCGCGGGCCGTAGTTTGGAGACCCCTCTGCTAGTGTAATGACCGAATGTACTCAGATAGTGTCTTGCATATAAATACAACATGAGTAATATATTTATCGGTAAATTAAAATTAAAATGGCTTCTCTTAGCTTGCACGCAATGTTTTCGTTCAAACAAATTTGAATTTTTGTGTGCATAAACATTCAATAGTTGAAACTATTGATTTTTATTGTTAATCATTATGAACTGCAGAATTATCGGACTGCCGATTTAGGCTGCATCTCCATTGGTAACACGACATTGACTTTGACGAATCAGCGATCGATACGGATTATATGATACACAATGGTGCTGACAATCATTCTCGATCCCTAATCTGATTCGTCGAAGTTGACGTCGCGTTGCCGATGGAAATGCACCCTTAGTGTGTCCACTACCGGCAGAGATTCGGGAAGGTTCGGTTAGGCTTTGCCTCTGAGGTTTCAAAAATAGAACTTGTTAGGCCTGATAGCCTTGATGAGGGCCTGAATGGCCGAGTGGCTAACGCTCTGGCGCTCGGTACCACAGATTTTTTGAGTTCGAGTCCCGGTGGTGCCATGGATGTTTGCAGTGGTTCGGAATCCACTTTAATCCGTAGGTGCCGGTCTAACATCGTAGAGCGTTCCGGGGATAGTGTTACTCCGCGTCCGTAGCTTATCTTCAAGCTACACGCACCTCCTGGGTAGTGCCAAATGAATAACGTCGGTGCAGCGCTTGCCTTAAGGCATCAAGGACAACTGTCTACTATAAGTGTTTGCCAGATACATTAGAACAAAAAAAAAAAAAATTCCGCTAGATGAATTAGCCCTCTTTTCAAGAGTAATAAATAATTCGATGCTCGTCCGTTGCAGTCATTTCTTTCAAGAACGAGTAGACACGATGACGATTGTTACAACGTATGTAAAACGCCTCAGATCTACAGTCAAGATGCCTGGTTGTAGGTTTTTCCAGCTTTTCTCCCAGTGAATAGCCAGAAGTGTCACGGTGTGAATACGGTGGTTGTGGAACGATATGGGTTTCATTTTTGGCGAAAAAGTCACGAAGAATCAATGCAGTGTGAGCTGGCGCATTCAGTGTTTTTGGTACTAATCCAGATTGGAAGTGTTTGAGGACCGTTATTTCTAGAAGTCCTGTCTTGATCGCCCATTTGTGTGCTGTTTGTGTAATACGTAATATATGCCACTTATATCCTGTCTTAGATAGCGTCCTTTTATTATACACAAGCCCCCCTTTTTCTCCATGCGCTCCCAGGTTGCTAAAATATTCCGTTTCGAGAAAAAGAGTACCCTACAGTAACAATTTTTTTTTTTTTTTTTTTTTTTTTTTTTTGAAAATAAAAGACGTTAAAAATTTAAAAAAAAAAAAAAATTTCAACGGTAGCGTTTAACAACGTAGTGAACCACAGGTATATGCAATACGTCTCACATATATATCTGAGTCTGTCAGAAGCATGCTAATTCGTTCAAATTTGGAAAAAAATGGTTGTAATGTGTTAACAAAGAAAATATGAAACATTGAGCTGTTGAATTATATATACTATGGTACATGTTTTTGTACTTCTCCTTTAGCCGGGCGCACATTTCGCCAACATCAGAATTTCAGGCGACGATGTAGCACACCAGCAATATAAAACAATTTCGAAAATAAAACAACTCATTTTCATGAAATCTCATTTAAAATTAATTTTTTTCATAAACTTAAAATAAAAATAAAGTGCTATATTTAGTGATATTTGACGATGCATCCGTCTTGTTGAAAAAATGCCTACGATTAGCTGATCCATATTTAAGACGATCCTCGTAATTTAGCTTTAGAAAAAGTTCTTCAAATTCTCGGCTTATGCACGGTAATTTATACGGCCATATCCAAATCAAAGCCATTTAAAAAGTTAATTGAATCCACTTAACAATTTTTATATAATGAGTTGTATACTTAATAATTTTTATAAAATGAGTTGTATTATCATCATTGGCGCAACATCCCCATGGTGGGTCAAGACCGTCTGCCTACTGGCAGATTTCTGAACTTGTGATGTTTTTCTTTTTACGGGATAGGAATGTCAGCCCTACAGCCAACGCTCTACAGCCATATTAGAGGGAAACCTACGGTTTAAAGTGGAATCCGAACCACTACAAACATCTATGGCACTGCCGGGGTTCGAACCCGAAACCTGTGGCATCAAGCGCCAGAATTCTAGTCACTCGGCTATTAGGCCTCAAAATGTGTTGTATACTTAAGAATTTTTATAAAATGAGTTGCATACTTAACAATTTATACAAAATGAGTTGTGTATTTAACAATTTATACAAAATGAGTTGTATACTTAACAACTTCCTATGTAGGAGTTATTTTTGTCTGAAATATTCAAAGGAGTGCTGAAGAATGAATGAATGCAACTATGAATTGCGTTATGCAACCTTATGAACGGAAAGAAATGCGGCCTCTGGATTCAATCGACTTTGAGATGCGGCTGTCTGGGCGAAATTCAATGAGCTTGTTATTCAGCGGAAAAAGTAGCTGAACAAACGGGAATGGCGAAACTTTTCGCACTCGGGCACAAAGGTGGCCGCGCTTCAGTGGAGGCATTTCGCAACGCCCGTCCATTCGTGCTTGAAATGTGGTAAATGGAATTGTTTGCTTTTGCAGAAACATACTAGAATACTTGAAATTGTTTTGGGTTTCATAAAGATTGGGAAATACCTTTGGACTTGTATATAAATAATTTAATAGTTAACTGATCTTTCAGTGATTTATGTATTATTAATTTTTATTTTTATTGTACTACTTTCTTTAATCAACTTGGTTTTGTATTGTAAAATCTTTATCGCTAATATTTATCTTTATGTCCACTGTAATTCGTTAATACATTTCTTGAGCAAGGGTGCATGTATACCTGGGGCCACATATGGCCAATATGTCAGTTTTACTTTAAAAATATCATTGGTTAATATTTTGAAGCATTTTTGAGTTTGTTTTTTTTTTTCAGCAAATATAATCCAGCTTTAGTTTAATAGAATTTAAATATTAGAAAAATATTTCATTCAATAATTTGTTTTGTTTTATTACAAGTTTGAAGATTAGATTCCTGTTAATAATGACAAGTTAGGATATTAGATTCTTGTTAATAATGACAAGCTTGAAGATTAAATTCTTGTTAATAATTAAAAGTTTGAAGACATTATTGTTAATAATTACAAGTTTGAAGATTAGATTGTTAATAATGACAGATTTGAAGATTTTATTCTTGTTAATCATTACAAATTTGGATATTAGATTCTTGTTAATAACGCGCGAGCCTGGTTGCAAGGTCACTGTATGTTTATGTATATATAAATTTACTCCCTACGATTTTTTTTCCATAAAGGGTGATACATTTTAAAATTGTGCTGAACATAATAGAGATTATTGTTGCTGAATACTACATTAAATCTCGAAAGATTATTGAATTAACATAATAAATGAGAGCAAATATTTTTATTCATGAATAACAATATTGATAAATAAAAACCATTTGACGGATGATAACTGTTGCTTTTTCATCACATTTTTTAGCATGATTTTTTTATTATGTGTAAGGAAAAGAAATATGTAAACGTTTTATCATTTTATAGTTGTTTATTTTTTTGTGCATCCCGCAGCAAAGTTAAGTTAATTCATGCGGTCCGTGATCTTCACTAGCATAATCCAATCACGGATTGAATGGAATGGTAAACATCCGGTTTAACATCAAAAACGGACGAATTGATGACTTGTTAGAGGTGCTAGTCAGATATACACGCCGCAAAACTGGTATGATAGAAGAAAAGGATATTAGTTAGTGTGGATTTTTTTTTTTTCATTTTATGTTTCTCTTAGTATCGTGTGAATTAAAATCATGTTAACAAAAATTCTCTTCAATAAAATTTGCTTCCTTACCCCTTTTTGTAATACATCCGACTTGACCACTTGCCAATTTTTCACGCGATCGGTGGTCGACTATATGCTATATCATTACCCATAGAGATATATGGGTATTGTTTACGGGAACATAGTTTTTTTGTCATTTTTTCGTGTCCTTGATTACTTTCATTTTCCCTCCCTTTTTTTTTATTTCTTTCATGAGCTTTTTCTTAAATTTATTTCACGAGCTAATGATTAAATAACGTAAAATCGTTCTAAAAGATCGTTTGGTGAAAGCGAAGGCAATGTTATTTCGAAGTGAAAGTGAGATTTTCTTAGAAATCAAAAAATCGTTTGGAATTCTACAGTTTATATTTTTTTATGCGTTTTGTTGTTACATTAAATTCTAAATTTTATATGTAACCTGTATATCTATCCAGACAATCACAAATTTATTTATTTTACTATTATTTTTATATCGAGAGATTTTGTGTTGCACATATGCATGTCATGAATACTCACCCGATGTGGGGACTCACGGGACCTAACGAGAACCCTTCCTAAAGCACCACATTGCTTATTGCATTGCCAAGATTGCTTATAATAGCGCTGCCCATCACCACTGTCGAGCATACTGATTATAATAGCTACAACTACACCACACCACATCACTGTGCCTACAGCTGAGTTGGCCGTTTACAATGTGGGAATGATGTGGGTGAGAAGAAATCTGACTGGGCTCCGTGACACTGTACGGTCATATGAGACCGGTACCCCTACAAACATCCTTGGCACCGCCGGGACTCGAACTCGAAACCTGTGGTACCAAGAGCCAGAGCTAGCCACTCGGCCATCAGACCCCTGATTATAATAACGCGGAATTAATTAAAATCCTGTTTTAAATCTTTTGCTCTGCAAAGAATCGAACACAATGCAGCCTCATTATTTTCTGAAAATGTGTCAAGGATAACAACATCCCCATTCATTTAAAGAAGCATAATAATAAATATTAACAGATAACACAGGAAAACATTTCATCCTCTCCCTTGCTCAACTGGTATTGATCTTACGATTGCTCGAAATCTCATGTTTTCAATTTTATAAACATATCTGAATGCAAAATTAAACAGAAACAGTTGCATCCATCCACTCTCCCCTATCTCGCATTTTGCTGCATAGCGACAGCTGGTCCGAAATAACTCATTCCAGAAACGGGGACTGAGTACTTTTTGATTGTTTCATAGTGTACTTGAAGCTTTTAATAATAAGGCTTCTCCACTTTGCTGGGAAATGAATTTATGCGCCCCATGTTGTAGCAGTTTTTTTTACCCTTCTTGTAACTTTAATTAGCGACGCTGTCGTTGTTTTTACTAAAAGAGTTCATCCCAGCAATGTTTCTGTTTTTATTGTTGTTGTGTTTATTGGGCTGTGTCTTGCTAGGGCCTGTTGTTGCTGTTAACAATCGACGAGACTGAAAGTGGATAGTGTGGTGTTGGAAAAGGTTTTAGATTCGGTAGTGATCTTTCCTTGAATATGTTACTTAATATTCCGTATTATAATAAATCTAGTAGAAATTAGCATGCAATTTTAATTAAAGGATGTTATTTTGTAATTATGGCCAAGTCATTGAAATAAAAATGTTTGCTAATAACTTTTTTTTAAAAAATAATTATGTACTCGTATTAATTGTAATCCAAATAAAAAATATTGACTGCAGGGATCTTTTATTTACAAAAGTTAGTTTTATTAATATAATTAGTGAATTAAAATAAGGTAGCCGATGTAGCTTGTTCACGTTATTCGCTTGAAAATAGAAAAAGAATACAAAATTTAATTAAGAAAAGGAAAAAAAAGAAGTACGTAATTGTTTAGAATTGTTTTCTAACAATTACAGTACAGTACAGAATTGTTTTCTAATTAAAAGAAAAAGAGTCAGAATTGTTTTTTAATTCTTTTAATAGAGAAGTACAGAATTGTTTAGAATTGTTTTCTAATTCTTTTTTTTTTTTAAGTACAAGTAAGTGGAGTTTTTTTTGGCTCCTATTTTCTCGTAAACAATTTAAAAATTTAAAATCTCATAAACGATTTAAAAATAATAGGAATTCGAATATCAAATTTAAAATACTGTTTCTTTTTTCAGTGAATCTAGAGATTTAATTTTTCTTAACGCCTAGGCATGCTGAGTATCAAATTATGAATCTGATCTTGGGGAATATTACACCACTCATCAAGCAATGCCCTCCGAAGTTCCGGTTGACAGGTGGGCTGCAATTCGTTGATGGGCTGCATATCCCACACATGCTCTATTGGATTCAAGTCCGGTGAGTATGCTGGCCAATCCATACGGGTTATATCTTCCAATTGAAGCCATTCGTCTACAATGTTTGCACGGCGAGGACGGGCGTTGTCATCCATAAACAGAAATTCAGCACCCATGGTGCCCCGAAACAAACGTACATATTGTTCCAGAATGACATCCCGATAGATGTGGCCTGTCATCGTTACACTCTGAACATGCAGGTCAGTTCTGGAACCAAGAATAATTCCTCCCCAAACGTACCATCCTGCACGATCGTAACGGTGTCATTCAATGGTGTTCTCTTGGTGATAACGGGTACCTGGCGTTCTCCATATGAAAATCCGGCGAGAATCAGACTGCAAACTAAACCTGGACTCGTCGGAAAACATCACACAAGACCACTGTTACGGTGTCCACAATGCATGCTCTCTACTCCACGTTAATCGCAGGCGACAGTGAATTGCGGTAAGTGGAACACATCTGAAAGGCCTACGAGCATATAGACCAATGTGCCCTAAGCGTCTGTACACGGTCTGCCTTGAAACTGTCGGACCGGTAGCTGAAGAAAGCTGACGAGACAGGTCTGATGCTGTGCTCCGTCTGTTTCTTTTGGCAGTAACTGCTAAATACCAGTCCTCATTCGGCGTTGTCACTCGGGGGCGACCTGTGCTGTAACATCTACTCACATTACCATCATCTTGGAATCGTTGCCAAAGCCTGGAGATGACACTCTCGGCGATTCCAAGTTCCTCGGATACTTCCAGCTGGGTACGTCCACATTCCAGTCGTCCGATAATCCTGCCACGTAAAAAATCATCCAAATGCTTCCTTTGTGCCATAACTATGCGGTTATTGCACTGAAAGGCTTTTAAAGCGCTTGTGAACAATTTTATTTCTTTGCCACCATTCCTTATATACCCCTCTCTTACACTCTCGTCATTGTGACGTACTATCCGCGCCATCTGGTGGTTTCCTGTAATTTGCATATTCTTCTTCCAGATGTGTGTGATAATTCTACAGGTGAAATGTTTATTTTAGAGTTCAATTTCTGTGTGATTCTGAATTATCCTTAATTTATGGACATGAATGTATACATAAAAATTGTATAAAATTTATTTTTTACGAAATCCTAATATTTTTATTAGTGTTTCGTTATAAATCGTTATACTTTATTAGTTTCATTTGCAGGTAGTTTTGATTAGTAAATTATTACTTTGAGTTACTTTCCATTTATATCTATTACTTTTAGAGTAGCCAATTGGCCAACGTTCTGGCCTATGGTACTGCTGACTTCAAGTTCGAATCCTGGCGGTGGCATGGATGTTTGTGAGTGGTTCGGAATCCACGTTAAGCTGTAGGTCCCGGTCTATTTAGCCCAAAATGCTCGCAAAACGACCGTAGAGCGACAAACCAAATCCAAACCAATTTTTAGATAGAAGTTTAAATAATTTACTTACTTACTGACCAGACCATAATAGGTCTGTTTGCGTTTGGTAATTATTTAAAAAAAAAATTAAATAACACTAATGTATAAAAAAAAATATAAACACATGAATTTGAACACTTTGTTTGAAGGGTTCAAATTCACGTGTTTTTAATTAGTAAACTTGATTGTGATGCTGAATATTTTGTATAAGTTTCAAAAAGAAGAATGATTTTATATTTACGTAAGAAATATTACCTTTGGTTCTATATATTTAAAACACTTTTAAATGGCTTTATATTTGTATTGGAATCATTCATAATACGTTGTGCTGTGTGTATTTTAATAAATAAAATATGTTCTGGGATAAACATATTTTTATTACCAGAAAAGAAAAAAAAAAGTATTATCCCCAAACGTATGTTTTCAAGTGACTTAATCCACTTCTTTGACCACTGTCGACGCCCATGTGGGTGTGTCCTATCCAAGAGAGTTCTCGCTTGCAATTTGCTGCTGTTGCGCATTCCTGCAGAGCATCCATCGATGGAGGACTTCCATTGGTCATTGAATTTACGCACGTGGGCCACATACAAAGGAATGCGACTGCTTTCTTGGCCACTAGTGCCATCCCAAGACGCTGCCACATTCGGAAATGAAATTGTCCGGCAGAAAATTAAAGTGGAGTTGAGATGTTTTTCTTTTTAGACAGAATGCTTCTTTAGTGTTACAATTTAAAAGAACTGGTTTGTGAAACAGATATCAAGTTACGGTAAATAAATTGCCTTTCAATTTTTCTTTATATTTGAATTTACTCTCCTTAACAAAGTAATAATAATAATTTTTATGCAATGATTAAAATTAATATTTTATAATGTTTAATTAAAAAAAAATTTTTTCCTTATATATATAATTCATTTCCTCTAAATCATGGGTGTCCAACCCAAATGATCTTGCTGGCCACGTTGGAAATGCATTATAACTCCGCAGGCCGCCTATAAAATTATATATCCCCCTATTAGATGTAGACCCACTATAGACATCTTTTTTCGGAGATTTATACATAAATTAATTATTATATAGAGAACTAATAATTAATAATTCTCTATATAATAATTTAAAAAAATATGATATTAATTATTATATTTTTTTGAACAATTGAAACATAATGAGTTATTATTATTGTGTTTACTTTTATTCTTACAAGCAAACATAGATAATATTATAATGAAACTAAATGCACATAGTAAAGAAATATAGAACACTCAAAATGAAATATAAAAAATATATAAATATAAATAAAATAAATATAAATGAAGTCATTAAAAAATATTTATTTTACTAAGGCGATATTTGTTTCTCCACTCATCATGAGTTCGCTGAATATAATTTAATTATTCTGTAAACTCATCAATAAAACAGGCAATATATGTCTCTTATATTCCCAAGAATATTATTTTAAAATCAAAGTTAATTTGTTCTCATCATTTCGACAGCTCATTTTTGAATATCGAGATGCACACATAATATATTTTTTTTAATACACTGGCTTTCACTACTTCGGCCATTATAAATTAAATATATTTTGTAAAAGTGTGATAAATGTCACGGTCCGGAAAAATGTTCAACGCGGGCCGCGGGTTGGCCACCCCTGCTCTAAATACATAACCTTTTTATTTGTTGTTAATGTTCAAAGTTGTTATTCAAAGTTATTCAGGCTGTTAATAAATATAACTTAAAAATTTATAATTTATTACATGAAAAAACAAAATATACTTTATTTTTTTACATGTAAAGTAAACACATTTATTGGTATTTAATCAATATTATATACTAAAATGTATTAATTTAAAAATTACTATTTGAGATATTTTCATAATTTTTTAATATAATATGTTTGGAAAAACAAACCTTATTTATAATATCCCTCAAAAATCTTTTTCTTTATTGTGACCTATTTTTTCCAATAGTTATAAAACCAGAAAAAGAAGTTTACAATAAAGACCTGTTTGACCAGACCATAATAGGTCTGTTTGCTTTTGGTACTATTTGTATAAATGTTTATTTATTTCGTCGCCTTCAAAGTAATCCGGACACAATGCGCTTTTGCCAACTTTTTTTCCAATCCTTAATGCATGCTAAAAAGTCATCGGCAGGGACGGCCTTCAAAGGGCGCGCCGATTCACGTTGAATTTCTTCGATCGACTCAAAACGGTGTCCCCGGAGTGGTCGTTTGAGTTTAGGGAATAGCCAGAAGTCGCATGGTGTGAATACGTTGGATGTGAAATGATATGGGTTTCATTTTTGGCGAAAAAGTCACAAAAAGTCTATGCAGCGTGAACTGGCGCATTCAATGTTTTCGGTACCCATCGAGATTTGACGCGTTTGAGGCCCAAAATAGAATTGAACGATCCTTTTGGAATTCCAACATCATTAGCAAGGTCTCTAATTGTAAATCGACGGTTTGCAAGCACCCAATCTTTAATTTTTTGAACGTGAGCTTCTTCGGTTGAGGTTGCTGGTCGACTAGAAGGCTTTTCGTCTTCAACGCGTTCTCTGCCTTCTTTGAACTGTTTATACCACTTGTAAACAATTCTTTCCGATACAGGAATGCTCACCGAATACATTCCGCAACATTCTGTGCGTTTCGGCAAACAAAATTGAATGCAAGTTCTCTGCTCAATGAATTCAGGCATTTCAAAAATCGCCGGAATCACTTTGAGCGTCTCACAAAGACAAGCGTAACTCAAACACTCATGAATATTACGACGTCAAATTTCACACAGATGCCAAGGGCAGTGCGAGCAATCTAAAAGAAGAAAAAAGAAAGAAAAAAAACTGAAATTCCATAAGCCCCGGGAATTTTAAATTGAAAATTGGTCTTACCATTTGTAGTACTCTTCGCAAAGAATATCAATTCCCTAAACCAAATTAGTTCTATTGTCTTCATTGATGAGGAAATCTTTCTTTTCTTTTCATATAATTAATATTTCTTAAGACATTACTTTTTTCTAAGAAAGTCTCGGAATTGTTTTTTCCTGTTTCCTTTAAGATGTGTTAAATTTGTGATAAAATTATGAATTTACAGTGCCGTTAAAAAAGAAAGATTTAGTTTTCCCTACAAAGGAGGAATACGAAATTCGCCATTCGCTGTTGTTTTTCTGGTACCATATGTTAATTTTAAGTCGTATAGTAGGTAAATTTTTATAAAATTTTAAAAGAAGAAATAAAACATGGAAAATGATAAGGATTTCATTCAATAAAAAGTAAACTCTTACATTAAAAAACATATTTTATTCAATTTTTAATTTATATAGAACTAGGAGATAAAAAGTTTTGTTAATAATGTGCTATTTTGAATGAACAATTTCGATCTATCTATATTTTTATTTATCACTCTAGTATCAATTATGTTGACTATCAAAAATAAGTCATCCAATACAAGAATCGGTTTCTTATTTTATAGGATTACCAAAAACATTATTGGATTGATTGATTATTGGATTATTTTTTCTTTTAGACTTATTTCTTTCTTATTTTAACAAAAAACCTATTTACCAATATCTCACATAATATTTAGCTGTTTGTTCATCTCTCCAATATCAATTATGTAAGTTGCTATCTAAAACGAGCCATCAAATACCTGAATTCGTTATGTTATATTATGGGGTTTCCAAAAATATCATCCATTTTTTTAATTTTATTCAACAAAGTAATTGTGATTGTTGTTAGAAAATTCAAATCTGTTTGGATTAACATATATTTGGGAACAAGCATTTTAAAACATGAGCATTAAAGGAAGCATTTGACTCATTTTTGTAGTAAACAAAATAAAAAAGCGAACTAGCACGCACTTAAAGACTATCAAAGTGGCAAATTTAGGTTTTGAGTTACAATAATTTTTGTCAGAGATTTGTATATAAAATTGTATATTTATGTTGTATACTATGTAGTAGTAGTATATACTACTACTTATTACTACTACTACTACTAGTATATTGATTTTATGAGGGATTTATTTTATGTTCTTCTGCAATAACCTACATATTTTAAGAATATAAATATTGATTATGCATCAGTCGATGATGAATTAATATGTTTTATTCAAGAACAAGTCTTTTAGAAATACATGCATTTGTAGTAACAGAAAGTTTTTTTTTTTAATTAATAAAAATATACACACATTTTAATGTGTTCTTTGATTTTTTTTATTCGTAACTCAAACAACACCTACCTCAAAAAATTGCCATATTTTTTTGTGTTATTTATATGAAAACTTGTTCATTCTTCTGAAATATTATATTAACGCGTCTTGAATTTTGATGCCTCTTTATTTTAAGTAAGAAGGGAAAAAAATGTCCAGGTGTTTCTCAAAATGTTTTCAAAAACGATAGCAAAGAGGGTAATATAGACATTCCAAAAATTCTTGCATTATCTTGCTTAAAGATTGTCAAAAGCATTTCTTTAGTTTTTGATAATTTTCTAAACTATCTTTGTGGAGTAAGTTACTACATGTTGTTTACGAATATGTGTAATTGAAGAGGCAGGTGCCGTCAGACCGGTTATACAATTATTTTTCGCGACATTCGCAGTTGTAAATCGAAAGAAAATATGGCTGGCACGATGTTTCTAATATATCATCACTAAATTAAAACATCGTATAGCATTTTGTTTACTCTTTTTTTTACGTGTATATTTAAAATTGAGTTATCAGATATATTTCAAAGAAGGAGTAAATAATATTCTAAATATAAACGCCTAGATTTATTTTATGCAGTTCATCTTCCTACTGAAAACAGCTGTTTAACATTTCATTTCGTTTCAAATAGAGTTTTACAAAAAAAAAAAGAGTTTTCGTGCAAAAAATATATTCCATATTAAAAAAAATAACGTGTGTATTGTAATATTTTTAATTGTCTCATAAGGAGATGATTCAATTATTGATAATTAAACGGTTTTATTGTGATTTTATTTTTTTTTTAAATGTAAATATATCAACAGGGTTGTTTCAGATTTAAAAGAAAAGTCGAAATATAGCCAACAATTTTTTTTTAAAGATTTTCAAGAAAATGCTGTTTTTTATCCCACAACATGTAGACAAAATCCATGAATCCGTTGATGAGGAATCTGTTTTGATGGAACTCCTGTAGGTAGAAATCGGATTTGGCTCCGTGACGCTCACTTGTTATGGGGTAAGCTTGTCAGCCCTATGCCCAACAGCCATATTAGACAGGGATCTATGATTTAAGGTGGATTCCGAACCACTACAAAACATCCATGTCACCACTGGGACTCGAACCCAAAACGTTTGGCACCGAATACCAGAGCGCTAGTCATTCGGCCTCGATAAAATGTAAAAAAATAATTAAAAAAACAGAAATGATTTCTTTATCCAAAATAATTATTTATAAAGACATTTCATTATAATTTAAATCAAAATAAATAAAATAAAAAGAAATTCTTGTTTGTAGGGTTTTCCAAATTCTTAAAAAAAAAAATATTTTGGATTTTTAACTAACGAAAAAAAAAAAAAAAAAAAAAATGGCTGAAAATATTTTGCACTGAATGCTATTTATCAATTTAAAATTTATTCATTTTGCATTGTTTTGGATTTATAAACTTCATAAGCTACAAATTTAAATCTGATATTAAGTTCACATCTATGTGTCTTTTAAATTTAAAGAAAATAGTCAACAGGTTTGTTTCAGATTTTTCAGGAAAAAAATATGGAACATATTATTGTAACAAAGTTTTTATATCAGCTTTCATCCGTGATACCATTGAGATAATTAAAAAAAAATTTCAAACGATTTTCAAATATATGTCTATATGTTTTCACATTTTAAAATAATTATGATGAATTTTAAACAATTTTCAAAATTTTAAATAGTCAAAATAAGAATAAAAAGAAAATTGAACATTGACTTTTAATTTTTAAATGGAAAAAAATATATAATAAAAGTTTAGAATAATATATATTTCTGTAACCTTATGCAGATGATTTTTAAATTTATCAAACGATTTTCAAATATATGGCTGTATTTCTTCATATTTTAAAATAATTATGAGGAATTTTAAACAATTTTCAAATTTTTCAACTTTTTAGATAAATAGTAAGAATAAAATTAAGCATTTATTTCTAATTTTTAAACGAAAAAAAAAAAAAAAAAAAAAAAAAAATTTACAATAAAATTTGGCAGATATACGTTCTAATATGTACTTCTCTTATCTTAGGCAGATTAATTTTTTTTTAAATTTATCAAAAGATTTTCAAATATATGGCTATATGTTTTCATATTTTAAAATAATCATAATGAGTTTTAAACAACTTTCAAATTTTCGCATAATGAAAATAGTAATAAGAAGAAAATTACAAATACCAATTTAGAATAAAAATTGGCAGATGTACGTTCCGATGTATTTCTGTAACCTTAGGCAGATGATTTTTCAAATTTATCAAACGATTTTCAAATATTTTTTCTTATTTAAATTTATTATAATGTGTTTTAAGCCATTTTCAAATTTTTAGGTAATAAAAATAATAATAAGAAGAAAATTAAACACTTATTTTCTAATTTTTAAGTGGAAAAAAATATATATTTAGAATAAAAGTTGGCAGGCATACGTTCCAATATATATTTCTGTAATCCTATGCAGATGATTTTTTTTAAATTTATCAAACGATTTTTCAGAAACATTTGCTAAAATAATATTCTTTCCCTTTTTGTGGTTATCATAAAACTATTGCATAAACGATCTCTGTTATCTGTCAACCAAAAACCGGAAAGGAAACACAGCCATCGAGCTTTTCTCTTAACTGCAACCCATAACCGTTTGGGCACGCGGTCGGACCGCGCGAAATCATTCAGCTTAATTTTTTAATGACTTCCGCTGTCTGCCTTGTCATTACGCTATCACTCGAGTAATCATTTCTGTTGGCTCCGCCATGCGAAACACTTTTTTTGTTGGTGAATAAATGCAAGTATTGTTACATTTTCGCGCGCGCTTTTTTGATGTTGGAGTGGAACATTCGAACGAAACCGAGATTTTTGTTGTTCATTCGTTTCGCGATAGAGATATTTTTATCGTATGAATGGGAGTTGTTATTTAATATCATGAGCATCGTCGAACGCGATGTATCTCAAGGGTTTGCGTTTTCTCAGACGCGAGTTTTTTAATTTTTCAATTTAGAGTTTCAAAAGCGCAATTCTTTTACTTTTTCTGTTCTTTTTTTTACCGCAAGTTTTGTTATCTAATGTCGAGTACCTCGTGGACACACTCATGAGTTTGAATAAATAACTTTTTTTTTACCCTTTGATTTACTAACTTTTTAAAAGAACATTTAGTTATCGTTCGCACGTGTGATTTTTCAAGTTCGAGTTTGCTCTCGTGTGATTCTGAGTTCGAGTCTCGAGGGATTAAGGCTCAAAATTATTCCAAGCTGTTAATTTTAACTTATTTAAAGTTAAAGTAATTCATTTGGTTTTTGTTTAATTGATTTAAGAAAGCATATCCAATTAAAATTACACAAACGTTGTTGTTCGCGAAAATTATACAAATTATTTAAACCTATTTTAAGTGAATAGCTTATGCATATATATATATATATATATATATTATATATATATATATATATATAATCATCAATAGCACGACAGCCCAGAGTGGGCCAAAGCTTCCCTTTGAAGAGATTTCCATGCATTCCTCTTGGTGACAAGAGTCCACCAATTCTTAAGCCCTAGTACAGCAAAATCCTGTTCTACTGCGTTTATCCTGCGTTGCAACTTGGGTCTTCCTCTTCTTTTTCTGTGGCTTTGCCATAACGAGCCTTTTACAGGGTATAAAACATTCATTCTAACTATACGAGCAGCAAAGTTTAATCTATTAATCTTAAAATCAATTTTATAATATCTGGATCTTTATAGCATTTATAAATTTCTGCATTGTACCTTCTTCTCCAACAATTACTTTCCCTAACACCTCCAAGAATAGACCTTCAAATCTTCCGCTCAAATATACCCAAATTGGCCTCATCAGATCTTGCCAAAGTCCACGTTACGTTATATATATATATATATATAATTTAGGTACTCGATCAGATGAATATGCCAATTAAATAATGTGTCATTAAATTTTAATTGTGTTGAGTAATCTTTTTGCTTACGGCAATTTCTGCCACTAAATAACAATTCTAAAATTTTTAAATAAAAAAATAATGATGTTGATGATAACTGGATTACAACGAATATCGTACGCCAACTTACGATATGATATATTCCGTTACATTAATTAATTTGATTAAATGCACTTAATGTAGCAATAATTTTTATGCAAACATCATATTACAATTGTGCACATCCACAATTGATCTCTCAATATGCAATTTCAATTTATTACTTTTTATTTTAATTTAACATTACTGAAATTTGTGGATGTCGAATTAAAATTGAACTGTAGATTAATGAAGAGTTTTTAAGAAAGATAATTAATACAGCTTGTGTTATCAATTTATATAAAAAAAACTAAATAATTTGTGTTAAAGGAATTTATTTTTATTTTTTTCAGAAAGGTAGCTAATCATTCCGGAAACTCCCATCATAATTATGATATGAGTTCCATACAGTGAAAATACGAATGACCATGAATTAACACCAAACAACTCAAATTCAAAAGAGAGTTCATTTAAAGCTTAACATGAAGACAGAAAACAACCACAAGACCATTCGGACTAGTTCTTCCATCAGCGATGCTTACGACATGCACGAATCCCACAGCCACGAACCTCTGGTGGCCCAAACTTACAACCTCGAGAACTTCTCCAACGCCGTTGAGGACAAACTGGAAGACGATGAAGACGAAGACGACATGGGTTCGCCCTGCGGCTGGGGTGGTCTGCAGCCTTCCAACCTGCAGAGATTTCGTTCTGCCAGGTGGGTTCTGTTCTGGCTTTGCTGGGCTGGATTCCTCCAAGGACTCATCGTCAATGGTTTCATCAACGTCGTCATCACCACCATAGAGAAGAGGTACCAACTTCGCAGCACAGAGTCTGGACTCATTGCTGGAGGTTACGACATCGCCTCTTTTCTGTGTCTCATACCGGTCTCATACCTGGGAGGTTCCAGGAGCAAGCCAGTGTTCATCGGCAGCGGGGTTCTTGTCCTGGCCCTTGGCTCCTTTGTGTTCTCTCTACCTCATTACATGTCGGGACCCTACTCCTTCAGCCAGGAGCAAGAGGACGTCTGTTCCTCAGGGGACAGTTCTCTGGACTGCTCTGGAGATGGTGTGTCACACCTCTCCAGATTTAAGTATCTGTTTTTTCTGGGACAGTTGCTCCACGGAGCTGGAGCTGCTCCGTTTTACACGCTTGGGTGTACTTACCTGGATGAAAATGTACCCACCAAGATGTCATCTGTTTATCTAGGTAAGTTTTTAAAATGAATTTACCTTTTTAAGATCAGTTGTTTAAATTTTAAATTTAATTAACTCTTCCATTATCCTCTAACGTCATAATACTAGTGTGTCATAATTTGTAACTAGTGTGTCGTAATGTCTAACGTCATAATTTCATTTTAGCTTCATTTAATTCAATGCTTTACTTATAATTAGGATTGAAACGTTATTTGCAATAGTATAAGTGTAATCAGTTATACTAGGTATCTCCTTTCCCCGTTCTTTGAAACTCACCTATCCAAAAGACTGCTATTAGTATTTTTTTTTTTACGAACCACCTTCGCTTATCTCATTCTAATAAATAATTGTCATTGTCAAAATGCCGTAGGTTTGTTATGAATAGTGTGATGGCATTGATGATTGAGCGATGTTTTTACATCAGGTTATAAAGAAAGTTGCTTTCATTTTTGTTTCTTAACTTCTACTTTGCTGATTCTTTTGAACTTTTTTCAACATCCATTGATTCAAATTCTAGTTATCTATGAGAAATCTTTGAATATTGTATAATAACACAATGGTTTGGAAAATTTACCTCTATAATAAGGGGAGTGTTAAAAAACAATAGTTTAGTCGTCTTTCAAGATCTTTCCAACAATGTCGAAGTGGTCTGCATCTAAAAATGATTCTTTTGAGTGTAGGGTGGGATATGATAGAATTTGATGATTAAGAGATGTACAGGTAACAAACAAACAATGACCGTTGAAGTTTACTCTTATCAGCTCAAGATTGTATAAGAGGGTTACGTTTCTGTGTGCACGACACACATCTATTCAGAATCAAAGTTTCTTTAAAAAGTAGCAGTAGTTAAATCAACTACGGCTAGATTTCTTGAATGAATTCCTCATCTGGTATAACAGCTAGCCTTTAAACGTTCTGTGGCTCATTTCTCGTTGATTGGTAATGTTAATTCAAAGAACTGCGTACGTTGGGCACAGGATAATCCTCATGATGTGGTTGCACGAAGGAAAAGTGACTGTGTGGTGCGGCACCTTCGTCCACGGACCCTACTTTTTGGAACAGGTTGCAGACGAAGACCTATATTGCAGGAAGTGCTCGCTATCTAGAAATGATGATTGATTTGCAACAGCGAAATGGTTTATATGACGTCGTGTGGATGCTAAATGTGTTGTCTTCTGTAAAACATTACTTAACATAGCAGTGTGGTGGCAGAATTATATCCGTCCATTTCATGCTTCCGTGGCCACCAGGTCCCGCGTACCTGATAATCAAAGTGTAATCCGCAATCTATATCTGATTTGAAAGAAGATTCCTCTTGCCATGGAACGTGCTTCAGTGCTATCCACCCTCTGTCGCATGCAGAGTGTTATCGTGTGTGAAGAAGGTCGCGTGGAAAAGTTGTGAAACACAATAAAATGTTTTGATTTCTGTTCCTTCTGTATAGTTATTGGTAGTTTTCATTTGTCTAGCGCCTGCAGTTTGCATGCTATAGGTACCGTTCCAACGCTATTTGTGGTTCTTTGCTACAGAGATCACATTCAAATAATAAATAAAAGTAGGCGTTGCCGTTTGAAATTTTCCAAATCGTGTCACCGAACCGTAATTGTGAGAGTTCAACTGTTGTTCTTCATATGATTCTTGAGCGCATACCTTAAAATACCATCAACCAAAATTTCATTCAATTTCTATGAGCGGTATGATAGCTTACGGTTCATACATCGAGAAAGTATTTTATAATCCCCCTGTATGTATATAATAAGAGGCCTCGAAGTTGCTGCAAATTGTTGTCGAAAGCCAGATTAATGTAGCAAATACTGAATACTCATGAGACTTTTTGAGTAATTTTATCAACATTTTTAATAACTTAAAAGCGTTAAGTTTCTGCTCCGTGCAATAATTGACTCTGTTAACTGTAGCTCCGGACTACATAAAGAGCAAAACGAGGTTATTGCATAGATATACGCATAAATAGCTGGCATAATGGGTGCTATTTTTATAATGAGCTCTTTGCATTCACATATTTTGAATAAAAGGAAATATAAAGTGTCCTTATTATTGATGACAAATGAAAAAAAAAAGTGTATGCAATATTTTCTTTTATCTTATATTCAATCATTCCAACTGAAAATGCACATGCTTAGAAAGAAGAGTATGAATCAGTTTTCACTCAAAAAACGCAAAATTTATTTCAATGGCGCGTGCTTCTGTTATTCATCAATGGGCTGTCTCTCCACTCAGCGGGCGCATTCATTTGGCTGCGGTTCAGGAATGAGAGATTCACCTCCGTCGAATGGAATGCGGCAATTAAGCCGTAAATAACGCGAAAGCCACTTACGTGTGGCTCGTGTCAGTGACAGCCGGACGCATTCCTCTCTCTTATCTGCAGAAGGCGCCGGGTTTCGAACAGGGCCCCTATGCGATGCTAAAAGAATGAGATAGCAAAAAATACTTTTGATAGGGATAGCTCATTGAGTTCATTCATACGGAATTCAGTTTTCTTTCTTTTAATAAATAGAAAGGACAGCAATAGCTACGATATTTTAGACGAAAATTACAGTGAGCTTATGAATTTTGTTGAATCGGACTAACAAAAACTAGTTGAAACGTAAAAAAATAAATGTACAATTTTCCACCCAATTAGACATTACAGGACTATTTTGAAGATAGTTCATTTTCCCTGTAATATTTTTAAATTTTCCATTTTGTAAAAAAAATTTTCTTTTTTTTTTTTCTTCATTGGCGCAACAGCCCCATTCTGGGCCAAGGTTGTCTGCCTAATGGCAGTTTTTGCATTCTTTTTACGAGGCAAGGATTTTAGTCCTACGCCCAAAGCCCCACATCAGTCTTCCTTCGTATTAGACCAGGAGCTACGGCTTAAAGGGATTCCGAACGACTGCAAACATCCATGGCATCTCCGGGACTTCAATTCGAAACCTGTGGCACCGAATGTCAGAGCACTAGTCACTCGGCCATCAGGTCCCATTATATTATTTACTTCATCTTAATAAATGTATTTATTTTTAACTATTTATTTATTACGTTTATTATTTATTTATCTTTATGTGTGTGTGCGAGCGGTCGTCAAGTAGCAATGTATCTACTATATGCGGTCTGCTAAAACTCTGCGTATCCCTGATTTATATTAACTATTATTTTTTTTTGTGCGTTAAAACTTGAAATGGATATAAAATCGAATTTTTTCGCAGATATGATTACGTTAAAAGCATAAAGAAATGAAAAGATTCATTTTTTTTCCCTCTCAATTCTACTTTTGCAATTTTCATTGAAATGCAACTTTGCAGTTAAAGATTCCAAAGTATAATATGTTATGCATTCAACTTGCGTGGTCATACTCTTTCCCAAAACAAAGTTATGCTGTACTTCTATTTTGCGCAGAATAAACACGTTTTTTCCTATTAATTTGAAATTAAAAAAGAATTTATTAACTTATCATGGAAATTTTAAATCTCGTCTAAAATTATTTGGACTGGCCATTACTGATCTGTGTATAATGCATATTGATTTCAAATAGTTTATAATATTTGAGTGTTTACTTTCCTTATTGGTTAAAACTATCTTCCAGGTTCTACCTTTTAATCTAAGTTTGCAAATTTACAATTAGTTTCAATGCTGGCTGCTAGTAAATAACTTTTTAAGTGAATTTTACACGACAGTGGCAACGCGCGTCGCTGTTGAGCATTACGTCATTGTTGTAGATCCACTTTCTGCATTGTTGTGGACATTGTTTCAAAAAAAAAAAAAAAACCAAGGAGACTCGATGGCGTGTGATGTACACAAGTTTTTTAACATTATGATTTATTTAGTGATGTACACAAAAATAAATGTTTTAAAAACAATTTCGTGATGTTCAGCATCTTACCTCGTGAGACAGACTACATGGCGGAAGTTTACCTGGTTTTCTCCCACACTATACACAAATGCAGGGTAAATTTCCTTTAAAGTCCTCTTAGAAGGCACTGCCCACCTTCTTCAACGACACTGAGCCAAGTCCGACTTTTACCTACGGGTGTTCCATCACAAAATAAGCTCCTCCATTCCCTCCATCCAATATTAGACTGCTCATTTAATGTCCGTCCAGATCGGCTGGACACTGAGTAGCTGACAACACACACTTTAGTCATAGCAACAACAAAGTTAATTTCAGTCCGTCTATGGTTTTGGTTTGTCGCTCTACAGTTATTTTGTGCACACTATGGGGTAATTAAAGAGGGACCTACAGTTTAACGTAGATTCCGAACTACTCACATACAACCGCCAGGATTCGAACCTTAAGCCTGCGGTACCAAACGCCAGAGCTTTAGGCGATTGGCCATCAGGCCGCAGTCCATCTATGGTCGTAATTGTACTTTGAATGTAGCAAGTTAACAAAATAATATAACTCTTTATAATATAATATCGTAACAGTTAACTAAGGAATATAATAATACAGTAGCATCTTAATATACTAAACTTTAATCCTTTCCAGATCCTTGTACGTATAAAAAGCGAATTTTTTTCTCAAAAGAAGTAAAGGGAAATGAGGATAAAAAGGGAATGAAAATCCCTTCCTAGGGAAAAAACGTTGTTATAAGCATATTTATTGATGGGATCGTGTAAAATAATTTAAATAGTACAAAAATACTTAAATACAAAGGCGAGGAGATAAGTTAAAATTCCTTGGCCTTGGTTAAGCCTTGGTTGAGGTTCTTCCGGTTTGACATTTACGTAAAATCTGTCTAAACAACTTTGCTCCTGTCTTCTCCGTAGGATATTTTGGAAATGTGACATTGTCTTGACATCCCAGGCAAGTGAAAAGCAAACAGGCATCCCCAGTTTGATGTAATACGTCTCTGCGAATTTTTTGGCTTACATCCATTTCACTGAAACTTTGACACCTACGAAGCGCATAAGCAAAAGTCATATACTAAACAAAATGTTTCACATCTAAACAGGACGTATGTCAAATAGATTTTGTTTCAAAGGTGTCGTATATCGGAGAAAATGTGTCAGGATCCAAATAGAACATATATCAAGTTGATTTCACTCCAAAGTTGTCTAATGCAAAATAAAAAAATAAAAAAAAATAAAAAATTCCACATCCAAACAGGAAATATGTCAAGTCGAACTTATACCAAAGTGCCACTGTATTTAGGATTATCATTTGATAGCTCATAAATCTTTAGAAACAGAACACTCAAATAGCGCGATTTACTTCATTAAACACGTCACTTATTTTGTTCAGATTTGAGAGAGCCGGTTTTTTTATGCGTCGCTTGGTCCTTTCGTTTTCCAGCCTGGACGCAGCTTGACTTGCAAAACATTAGAATACTGTTACGTCGAAACCCATGTTCCCCCGCTAGGGGAGGTCAACGCCCTATGCCCGGAAAACATCCTGTTTGTGGGGGTGTCTGGCAGGGGGTGAGGGCCAGGGAGAGAAAGAAGGAATGTAAGTAAAACGAGTTGAAACTTAGCGACCGAAGGAAAAGGTTGGTGTTAGCGGTCCATCCATGAGTTGCGGTGGCTGCATAATTCATTGAGTTCAACCCCAGCGACCATCAAGAAAGGTTGCTTGTGGCAGTCCATCCATGAGCACGATGACTGCATAAATAATTGAGTGTAACCCTCAAGAAAGTTTATGTGGGCAGTTCCATCTTCGAGTTTGATGACTGCCAAAAATAAAGGAGTTTTATTTACATACAGTCCACTGTGTTGAGTATTATTTCCATTAACTGAGTATGTGTCATTTTTGGAATTTGTTTCTTGAGTCCGAGCTATCGAACATTTGGTCCGTCGAGCCGGAGAAGGATTAGTTCGACCATTTGGTCCAGTCTCCCGGAGACGGATTTGTTGTGATTAGCATTGAGATAGAGTAATCCATTGGATTTCCACGAATCGTTGGCTGCATTCTACCATGAGTTCGGTAGGTGAAGCTTAATAATTCTAAAGTATTGGACATTTAGCTTGATTTAGTATATAGTATAGTGTGTCTATTACTAAAGTATAATGTCTTTGATTGTGGATATTGCCTAATTTGCCTTTGTTTGTTGTGTTAACTTAGGTTAATTAAGGTTGAATTAAAGTGTTTAATGTGACAGGTTTTGTTAAGTTTTACAGTGCATTGTTTAGTGAAGCCTTTAATTTGAGTTTATGTGCTAATTTGCCTTTGTTTGTTGTTAACTTAGGTTAATTAAGGTGTTGCATTAGAGTGTTGAGTGTGACAGGTTTTGTTAAGTTCTGTAGTGCATTGTTTATTGAGTTTGAGTGAATAAACAATGTCTGTTACTTTAAATCTAAAGAAAGATGAGCTAAAAGAGGTAGCTGAAGAGTTGGGCTTAACCATTCCGGTCAATGCAACAAAAATAGCTTTGATCAAACTAATTGAATCCAGTGAAATATACAAAAACAGAATTGAAATAGTGCGCAATTTTGTAGATGATGTTTTGGAAGAAAAGAAACGAGTTTTGGAAGAAAGGAGGGAAAAGGAACGAGAATGGGAAATAAAAATAGAGATAGAGAAAATTCATTTGGCCAAACTTGAAAAAGAGATGGAACTTGCAAAATGGAAAAGGGATTCAGCTAAAACTTTCCAATTTAGCTATAATAAAGGAGTGAGTGATGACTCTTTGTCTTCCTCAACTGAAGATGAGTCATGGCCCAATAGTTTAGATTCTTCAACTTCTAATAAGAAAAATGTTAATCCATTATCAGTTGTGAAGCCAACATCAAACGTGTGTAATCTTACTTCCCGACCATTTTCCAATGTTTATAATTCAAGTTATTTTGCGTCAAATAATACTGCACAGCAAAACAGTGCAAAAACTGACAATGTTCCAGAAAAAGGTGTTTCTAACAAAGTCAGTACAAAAGAGAATTTGATCGAATCTAAGAAATCAAGTGATTCAAACAACAACACTTCTCTCCACCAAACTCGAACCCCTCATATTCCCTCAACATCATCATCTGTGTTAGAAGCAAGTAAAGAGAAACCTAAATCTATTGAGTCTCGCAGTGTAGAACCTGTAGTTCCTTCTAGGCCTGCATTACCTGTAAAGCCTATGATTACTAATCGACCACGTACTTCTGTGAAAGAAAATGAAATTGAGGAGAGAGAAATAGAAAATTCAAATTTTATTCTTCAGAATACTGTGTTTGGCTTTGTGGTGTCTGGGTGCAGCACCACAGGAAATGTAAATAGAGAACATTGTGGACTATCCACATACAAAGTTGAGTTTCCATTGAGAAAAATTTGCCCAATAGAAGGGTTTGAGAAATTGGAATTAACAGGTGATAGTGAAAATTTACATGCGAAAAAATAATTGAGGAAAAGGTACCAGTTGATACTCATGCAATTCAACACGGCGTTTACCGGCCTGAGAAATTACGAGTATTTGATTGTTCCTCAAAGACCTTGAATGGAGCTACTATCAACGGATCAGAGATAAGAGTGGACCCATCCCGAGGTGGTGGAGCTAAACGAGGAGACCGTGCTGATGGAGACATCCGTGGCATTAAAGATGGTGGCTATTCCAGTGGAGATAAACGAGGAGACTGTGGAGGAGGAGAATACCGTGGAGTCAGAGGAGATGCTTTCCGTTATGGAGGAGATAGAGGAAGCAGATATGGTAAACCATCATATGGATGTGGCGGAGTCTATAGGAGTTCAAGCTACAGGAGCCGTTCAACTATGGGACCGTCGAAGAAACAGAGGTGGCTGGTAAGGGAATATGCCCTGAACCGCAAGTGCCATTGCCGAACCTCAACTGTTCGTGTGAGAGTATAACATCTGTTACAGTTGGTGTTTAATATGCTTCAATGGTCCTCAGTGTTTTAATTTTGAGAATTCATCAACTTCTTTTGTGAATGTGCCTTGAAGCTTAAAACATCTAAGTAGTTTATTGGAGTGATTCGAAATCAAGTGATCAAGTGATTAAAAGACTTTCGTGCTCATCAGAGTTGCTACAATTCATCGATTGTCATCTGATTTCCAGTGATACCACATTAGGTGAGACTAGAGTTCCTGGCTGGAGAAAAGTATCCTGATCAACCGATCCAGATCCTTGAAAGACAGGACGAGAACTTTTCTGAACTGAGTGATCCAGTGTTGGTGAGAACAAATTGTTTATGAAACAAGTGACTGAAATTTCATGAACTATTTATTGAGTTTAAGTAATAATTATAAAAAGTTTAAGTATCTAAGTTACATATTTAGATTTATTGGAAATACCAGGTGTTTGTCATTTAAATTAAATTATTCAATTGATTATTTATTTATATTGATAATTTATATATATTATTATTGCTTAGTTATTCATGCATGATAGAAATTAATATTGCTGAGATATTTCTGGTAAAATCTATTTAACAAGAAAAGTTTTCAAAAGTCTATTGAAAGATAAGAAACTTATGTCAAAGAGTAAATTAAAATCTTTCAATTCCCTTTTAGATTTAGATGGAATCTTAAGAGTAGGTGGACGTTTGAGTAATGCGGAATGTAGTTGTGATAAAATACACCGTATAATTTTGCCTAAAAAATCATGCATTTACTGAGATGTTAATTTCTAATTACCATATAAAATATTATCATGTAGGATTATCTGCTCTTTTGTGTCATGTACGTGAGAAATTCTGCCCTAAAGGTGGAAAATCTATTTATAGAAAAATAGTGCATAAATGTGTTATTTGTTTAAAGTAAAACCTATAGTGTCAACACAACTAATGGGTAGTTTACCAAAAGATAGAGTTACCTTGAGTATCTATTTAGTGTTTCAGGAGTAGATGTCTGTGGACCATTTTGGTTAAAATTGGTAAGCAAAGAAAGAATATTGTGTGTAAAATGTATGCATGTTTATTTGCTTGTTTTGTGTTTAATGCAGTGTATATTGAGAGTGTTTCTGATTTATCATCCGAATCCTTTATAGTTGCTTTAAAAAGATTTATTGCACGTAGAGACAAATGTGCTAAATTATACTCTGATAATGCAAAGAATTTTGTAGGTGCAAACACAGAAATTCATGAGTTAGTTACTAATCCTGAGTTTAAGTTATCTTCATATTTGTGTGAAGAAGGTTTGAATGGAAATTTATTCCCCCTCGAGCCCCAAATTTTGGTGGTCTCTGGGAACTAGCCATTAAATCATTTAAGTTTCATTTTTAGAAGAGTAGTTAAAGGTGCTAGTTTAAATTATGGAGTTTAACTGTGTGTATACAAACTGAAGCAATTTTGAATTCTAGACCATTGAGACCAACTTCTACTGATAGTGATAACTTCGAAGTTTAACTTCAGCCCAATTTTTGATCAATCGATCAATGAACGCTATTTCAGAGCCTAATTTAATTGATTTAAAAGATAATAATCTCAATAAGAGGCAAAGAGTAACTAAAATAGTTCAATTAGTGTGGAGAAAATGGCACCGTAGCTATTTAAGTGAATTGCATCAAAGAAATAAATGGGTCTTTGAAAAAGACAATGTAAACATTGGTGAGAAGTGGAAAATTTCCAGAGTGGAATTTTTAAGAGAACAGTATCAAAATGTGTGTGTTTTGCCTATGCCAGAGTAATTTTCTTTAGAGTGCTTTTGTTTATATTCATGGTATTATATTTGTAATTTGTTTAAATTTAGTAAAATGTATACATATATATATTCATTTTCAATGACTTATTGTATGTTTAGAATTGTTAATTTTGTATGTTATAATGATTTATTGTATATTATTGAATGTTTAGTAAAACATATCAATGGGTGGCGGTATGTTACGTCGAAACCCATGTTCCCCCGCTAGGGGAGGTCAACGCCCTATGCCCGGAAAACATCCTGTTTGTGGGGGTGTCTGGCAGGGGGTGAGGGCCAGGGAGAGAAAGAAGGAATGTAAGTAAAACGAGTTGAAACTTAGCGACCGAAGGAAAAGGTTGGTGTTAGCGGTCCATCCATGAGTTGCGGTGGCTGCATAATTCATTGAGTTCAACCCCAGCGACCATCAAGAAAGGTTGCTTGTGGCAGTCCATCCATGAGCGCGATGACTGCATAAATAATTGAGTGTAACCCTCAAGAAAGGTTATGTGGGCAGTTCCATCTTCGAGTTTGATGACTGCCAAAAATAAAGGAGTTTTATTTACATACAGTCCACTGTGTTGAGTATTATTCCCATTAACTGAGTATGTGTCATTTTTGGAATTTGTTTCTTGAGTCCGAGCTATCGAACAAATACTTTGTGTTAATTCTAAAGTGGAAAGGTATAAACTAGTATCAACTCTCGGGAATTCGCTTTTGTTCTAAATGTTTGTTGTAGTGTGCAAGTTCGGCAACCAAATTGTACTGGATGTGATTGAGATATTTGAGGGACAAGTTGAAGAAAACACAGTTTTATTGACACACGCACAAACACTATACACATACCATTACACTATTTAACACATTTAAAGACAGATAATTATAGATTCGTGGAAGGACTCCATTTATAAGGCGAAAACCTGATATTCAGGTACGCGTAGGATGCGCGAAAGATTCCTCTCCGGGTAAAAGTCTGTAGGCCAGCTAATACGCAAGGTTGCGTTAAATATATTTCCTCTCGGGATGAGAGACTGTAAACTAAACGCTTCTCAACAGAAGCGTTGTACTTCCCCTGGGGGTCAGAATCTTGAAGCCTACTGACCATTTCTCCTGAACATCAATGGAGGCACTCTTGCCAGTGCGTAGGAGGAATCACGTCAAAATACCTTAATAGTTCTCCTTGAACATTCAAATTATTAGAAATTAACCGATCCTTTTTTACCAATTCATTCCATGATGATTATTATGGATTTTCTGTGATGTTTATGGGAAATTCAACAGGTTAAACTTTGTTTTGGAACAAAATACTATTTGTTCCATTAAAAAAAAACTTCTTTATTGGCGCAACAGTCCCATGGTTAGCCAAGGCCGTCTACCTACTGGCAGACTTCGATATGAGAATATAGAAAAAGTAGATAGGAGAACTTTTCTCTTTACGGGGTAGGGTTGTTAGCCCTATGCCCACCACTCTACAGTCATATTTGACCGGGATCTACGGTTTAAGATGGATTCCGAACTACTGCACACATCCAGGACACCGCCGGGACTTGAACCCGAAACCTGTGATACCAATTGCCAGATTGCTAGTTACATCGCCATCAGGCCCTATTAAAATATCTTACATTTTTAAAATAATGAAGTTTTTTTTTTAAATTTAAATGACTTAATGGTAATCATTTAATACATTGAAGTAACCATAAAGTTGTCTATAAATATTTTAGTTGCGAATTAATAACTAAGAACATTTTTTAACTTCTGTAAATATTCAGATTTGATTAATTTTGATTATTTGAATTTTGTTTTAAATGATGATATTGATCAGATTTAAAAAATATTATTCAATCAAACACTATTTCTTAATACATAATTAAGATTGGGTAAGAAACTATTCTATACATAAAAAAAGCCTTTTTTTTTCTCTTTATTGAAATTTATTTTTAGTTCAAATTTTGCTCTTACAAAAGAAAAAATAAATAAATAAATCAGATTAATTTTTTTTTCTGAGAAATGTTCTTGCATAATCTGTAAATTATCATACTTGGGAAAACTCACTTAACCTAAATAATGTTCGGTGTAGTTTTTTAGTAATAAGTATATAAATCGATTTATCATTAAATAAAACATTCCGTTGTGGTTCAGAAAACATGCTTAATTGCAATTCTCAGTATTATTTTTTTATCACATAAAATTGTGCGAAATATTGTATGAATGGCTCATTGATTTCAAAAAACCCAACAAAATACGAATTAATAAAAAATTCTAAAAAAACTGAGTCAATTTATGATGATTGCGAAAAGTATAAATTTTCTAATAATAGTACTAATATAATTGTATGGGACCTTATAGCCGAGTGACTAGCACTCTCACACTCGGTGCCACAGATTTCGGATTCCAGTCCCGGCGGTGTCATGGATGCTTGTAATGATTCGGAATCTACTTTAAACCGTAGGTCTCAGTTTAATATGAGTATTACTACTACACCACACCACATCACTGTGACTAGAGCTGAGTTGCTCCTATACAGTTTAGGAATGATGTGGGCGAGAAGTTTGATTGGGTTCCGTGACGCTCTACAGTCATGTGAGACTGGTACCTACGGCTTTAAGTGGATTCTAAACCACTACAAACATCCATGGCACCGCCGGAACTCGAACCATGGGGCACCAAGCGCTAAAGACTCGGCCATTCAGGTCGCAATCTAATATGACAGTAGAGCGGTAGGATATAGAGCTGACAACCCTACACCGTAAAAAAAGAAAGTCATCTCCGATCTCGAAATCTAGCAGTAATCAGACGGCCTTGGCCCACCATGGGGCTGTTGCGCCAATGAAGATTGATTTGGTTTGCCGCTGCCTTCATTTTGGGCACACATTAAACTAATTAGATCGGAACCTACAGTTTAAGTGGATTCCTAACCACTCATAAGCATCCATTCCACAGCCTGGATTCGAACCTGAATCCTGGGGTACCAAATGACAGAGCACTGGCCAATTGGCCATCAGGCCACCCAATGAAGAAGAATTTAATATATTTATTTGTTGTAACGCAGCTGGCAAACACTTAGACCAAACACATAGATAATCTTCGATGCCTTAAGGCAAGCGCTGCACCGCCGTTATTCACTTAGTACTACCGAGGAGTTGCGTATAGCTTAAAGATAAGCTACAGACGCGGAGTAAAACTACCCCGCAACACTCTACGATTCTTTTAGACCGGGACCTACGGTTTAAAGTGGATTCCGAACTACTACAAACATCCATGGCATCGCCGGTAGTTGAACCCGAAACCTGTGGTACCGAGCGCCAGAGCGCTAGCCACTCGACCATTCGGGCCCGAATATAATAGTAGAGCAAGAATGAAATTTCGAATAGTATTAATAGCGGTATAAGTTCTCTGCTAATCTGCACCAACTTTTTCTTTTCACTAAATGTGTACAGTTAGGGTTAGTTCTCATCATATTATAAGTTATTACGCACATTCGAATTTGTTTTCGAAATTATTATTCGTACATTTAAGGATTTAATCATAGAGATAAGAGTTTTATTTCAACGTTATTTTTCATGCGCACTTAAAAAATAGTGTCTTGCATGTGTACTTAAGACTTTGTGACTTAGCGCATCTCATTGTGCAATGCTAAGTGCTTTAAAGACAGGAAATGCCACCTTTTTTTTCCCTTTGTCTTCTTGTTAAAGTAGGCCACGGTGACGTAATCTTGCATATGACAAGAAAAATGCATGTTTAATTTAAAGTGAAATCAAAAGCTTAAGAAATTTTCTTTTATGTGTAAAGCGAATAGCTAACTAGCCATAATAAATTTAAAGTACCTAAAATGTATGCAAAATAACTAACTTTGATGCTGATCACATTAAGTTGGTTTGTCTCATCGGTTTGTTTAGGAATGTTAAGCCTTTTATCTCGGCTGAATTAGTCTTAAGTTATTATTTGGTATTTTATATTGATAATTAGAGTATACGAATGTTGTTCTAATGCAGCTGGCAATTGTAGAGACAGTTAATCTTTATGCCTTAAGCAAGGGCTGCAGTATATATATATATATATTCTAATTATGCTGGTAAATACTTATACACACAGCAGGCAAATACTTAGTCAGTTATCCGTTATGCTATAAGCAAGTGCTGCACCGACGTTACTCACTTAGATTATCCAGGAGGTGCATGTAGCTTGAAGATAAGCTACGGACGCGGAGTAACAATACCTCCGCAACACTCTACGATCCTGTTAGACCGGGACCTACAGTTTAAAGTGAATTCCGAACCCCTATAAACATCCATGGCACCGCTGGGTCTCGAACCCGAAACCTGTGGTACCGAGCGCCAGAGCGCTAGCCACTCGGCCATCAGGCCCCAAAAAAGTTATCATAAAGTATATTATCTCGCGACCAGTTTTTACTATCCACTTCGATACAGGAGGTTCGATACTTGCTATAGGTCAAAAAATAAACAGAAACGCAAATCAAAGGTGTTTTTTTTCTTTCTCTGTCTCACTTTTGCTGCTTGATGAGTCAAATAATTACTTCAAAACCCCGCCCCTCATTTTCCCCCCGTATTCTAATAAAAAAACTAGAAAAAAAACTAGAAAAAAAACATATGCACAGGGTGTTCCTTTCAAACGGCGACAAACTCAGAAGGGGGATAATAAGAAACAGGGGGACAAAAAAAGGCCATAGAACACAACACAGCAAATCACGTGTAAATAGCGAAAATTAAAGGGGGGGAGGAAGGGAACTACGCAGGGTGTGACGTCGAGCGGAACCGACAAGAAGTACAATAAAAACTTCTATTTGACAGAATGATTGCAGCACCACTGGCAGATAGTAGTTGGGTGGAAGTCTTTTCCCACCCCGTTCAGTAGATGGAGTAGAGTTCAGGGTCAGAAGGCAGACAAAGGGATTTCGGGAGTTGTTCGAAATTGTGGCATCATGACACGGACGACAGCGGTTGAGATGCGATTTTCGGATGCGCCCACGCAGCGACGGCGACTATGAGATTACTCTAGTATCTTCATAAAATCGCTTATCGGCTAAGATCAACGTGTAGCGTCTTCATAAGCATTTCATAAACAATAGTTTAAAGCCGCATTCACACCAAGGCGAGACATGAAACGTCGACCCATCACAAGCCTCAACGTGTGACTCCTAAACTTGTGAGGGGTACATATGTCTCGTCTTAGTGTGAATGCGGCTTAAGGTGTCTCATTAAAAAAGTAGACCAAGGGATTGGGATTCGGAAACGCCAGTACTCCTGCAAGAATATATAGCGTGGAAGTTGTGATAGGAAAATTGACCACCATTATCCATGAACCATATGATTTGTTGTATTTGTTGTGACGCTCTATATCCTTCATAAGTGTTTTCCCGATTTTCATTGACTAAACATTCTTTGCTATACCATCTTCTGCCTGCAATATTTTGTCACCTTGATGACTGCTTTGACCAGTTTTAGTTTGTTACATCCTATGTTCAACCCTATGTTTAAATTAGTCTTTTAAACAAAAACGAACAAAAGAAATGTACTAGTTATTTTAATTATTTATTGCGTATACTTTTATTATATGACCACGAAATCTGACTGACGAAAGAATATTTTATCGTATAGACACACCATTTAATCTAAGCTATCAATAAAAAATAAAAAAAATACTGCGTTTAATTTATTACCATAGAGACTCATTATTCATATCTAGATAAGTGAGTGGTTCTTTTTTTGCTTTGTAGTTGATTCAAACAGGATTCACACCAAAGCGTCGAACGGTCTACCCTTCACAAACCTCGAGGCTTGTGATGGGTCTTCCTTTCATGCATCGCCTCTAGATGCCTTGGTGTGAATGCGGCTTTAAATTTTGATGTTCAATAAAGTGATGTGGAAGTTTGAAAACACTATACTAAATCAGGTTTTCCTTATTGTAAATCGGTGATGAAACGACGCGAAACAGAGCAGTTGCACCATTTCGATTAAGAGCCACGTTGTAGATTCGCAACCTTCTTTGCTTTTCACTTCATCATCGTTTCTGGATGGATGTTTTCTCTCATCTGTCTTTAAAAAAAGAAAAAGCGTGTTAATTCCTTTCCCCCTCCGCACTGTGAGTAATGGTCTGGATAATATCAGTTTCATCTCTACTTTCGAAAGTTTTTTTTATTTTTTGAAACTTAGAAAGGTTTGAGCCATTTCAAGTACAGAAGTTCCTCCTTACTAATAAGATAATTTCGGGATACTTGAAGCTTCCAAACAGGGCTGCCAATACATGAGTTTTCTCCCGCGATCTTGAGTTTTTACTTGGAATTTCGGGTTCTTGGTTTTTGTTTGGGAAATTCTAGAAAATCTTTTAGTTTTATGAAGAAAATAAATACTCATAATAAGTATTCTTCTCCTTCTTTATTGGCGCAACAGCCCCATGGTGGCTCAAGGCCTTCTTTTCTGCCAAGACCTTCTGGCTGATTTCGAGACAGGAATGATTTCTTTCTACAGGATAGGGTTTATACTCAAATCAGACAGGGACTTACTGTTGAAAGTAGATTTCGAACCACTACAAATAGCCATGACACCGCTGGGACCGAACGCCAGAATAATAAGTATTATAATAAGAATATATATATTGGCTATGTTATAGTTTTACTATAACCATATAGTTTGATTAAACATTCCTCAAAATCTTTGTTACGCTTTCTACAGTAGCGTCGATTTTTGCTTTCTATAAAAATATTCTTAACTAATGCCACCTATCTGCATTTGACTGAATTGAAATGAAGACGAGTGTATAAAATGGACCGAACAACGAAACGTAAATTGCTGTAAGTGTTGTAAAGTGGCTATAAAAAAAAAAGAGATTTTTTTCATCTCCAAATCGTGACATATTAAGCAATATCGTCACAGATCTTCTGATGTTCGTGATTTTTCCGAGGGAGGCAGGGGAACTTAGCTTATAATTAAAATTTTTTCTTCATTGGCGTAACAGCCCCTTGTTGTCCCAAGGCAGTCTGCCTACTGGCAGATTTCAAAGGACAGGGACAGGGTAATCTTTTACACAAGTTTTTACTGGACAGGGTAATCGGCCGTACGCCTAACAGTCATATTAAACTAGGACCTACGGTTTAAAGTGGATTCCGACCCACCACAAACATCCATGGCACCGCCGGGACTCGGATCCGAAACCTGTGGAACCGAGAGCCAGAACGCTAATCATTAGGCCATCAGGCGCCTAAAGAAAAAATACTATTCATTTATATATTCTGATTAGAGATATCTTCCAACAAGCTGTCTGGGTGGACGCCAGACACTCAGCAACGAATCTTTCTTTCTTTTAAAATAGCATTGTGCGAAGCGAAATGAGAAGTTTTATATTATTTACTTGATCTAAAACAATCATATATATCTTTGCTCACTATTCATACTAATTGTAACTTCGTAAAACTGAAAGCTCTCAGCCTTTTTACATAAAAATTATCTATGAAGTGCTTTTTTGTTGATAGACAAAATAATCATTTATAAATTTCATTCTAAGAAAACTAAAACTGTAATCTGCCTGTATTGTGAAAGCCAGGCAATTCATAGTGAAATACAGAAACAATTTTGTGATATTGGCAACACGTGTCATGCCACGCATAGTTAAAATTCACGTGACAAACGAGTGTTTATTTTAAATAAAAGTTTCCGAGATGAAAGCTTCCGCAAAGAGATGAATCTCTTTGAATTAATAACACATAATCCTACTTATTTATGGACTAATCATCTTTATAATATAAAATAATCGTACTTTTAATATCTGATGGTCAACTGTCTAGAGTTCTGGCCTTCGGTACCTCAGGCTTCAGGTTCGAATCCTGGCGGTGGCATGGATGTCTATGAGGGTTTCGGAATCCACATTAAACTGTAGATCCTGATCTAATTAGCCCAAAGATTGCGCAAAATGACCGTAGAGTGACAATCCAAACCACTATAATATCTCTCGCTCGGTGCCACAGGTTTCGGGTTCGAACCCCGACGGTACCATGGATGTTTGTAGTGATTCGTAATCCATCTAAAACCTTAGGTCTCTGTGTAATATGACTGTAGGGCGTTGGGCTGACAGCTCTTCCCCTTTAAAAAGAAAACATCTCATGTTTCGGAATCTGCCAGTTGGTAGAAGGCATTGGCCTATCATGGGGCTGTTACACCAATGAAGAAATGTAATATAGAATTTAATAATTCTGTGTAATATAGAATAATTCTTTTATTTGTCCTCTTTTGAGTCTTGATGCTAAAACAACGTCATATTCACACGTCATCAAAAAAGTCTTTTAACAAGCTTGCTATAACAATCTCTTTGTAAAACAAAAAAAATCTGGCCCGTAATACAGAATAAAAACCGTCATCATTAAGTACCTTTAAATAATATCAACGGTAGATCTAAATCACTTCAGACGTAGCATCCAATCCTAACCAATTGGAACGTAACTCTTTCCTCCTGTCAACCCCATAAAAAAAGTCTCCAACAGTATGTAAATCACATCCAACTCTTTTTTGTCAAGGCATCCCGTAATCTCACCAAAGCTCCAGTAGCCTTTCCAGTAAGAAAGACGTGTCGCATAACTGTCTGCTACAATTACTTCCCGGCTGTCTCGTAATTCCAGGGCTTTTGCCATGTCACATGCCAGGCCCTACGCACTTTGGGCGTGATAGATGGTTGGAGAGATACTGAAATAGAATGACGTGGGGCTCTTTGTGCCAAGACACTGCTGTCTCCTGGTCTTTTGTGACGTCGACTCTTACCTTTTGTCTCTGACCTGAAATATTTCGGCTTTTTGGCAAACGCTCTCAGCCAGTCTTTTTTTAGACGGGTGGGTCCTTCTGCGAATGTGCTCTGGGTTTTAATCGAATTTGGTATCGCTTGTTGAATTTGGTATCGCTTGTTGAATTTGGATTAATGTTCTTGCAAGATAATCTGACCAAAAAAATTATTTATTGAATTAATGTTTTTAAAGGTAATAAAAATATGCCCTGTTCTGTAATAAACATAGTCAATGATTTAAAATCAACCATTATAAAACTTAATACCACAAGCTTATACAGTTAAATTCTAATACTTTTCAAAAGGATGATTTTTGAATCATTAAAAGTTGTTTCTAATCGAAAAAAAATTTACTTAAACATGTATGGTTCTAAATATTAATTAAATAAATAAATAATAGGGGCCTGAATGGTCGAGTGACTGGCGCTCGGTGCCACAGGTTTCGGGTTCGAGTCCCGGCGGTGCAGGGATGTTTGCAGTAGTTCTGAATCCACTTTAAGTTGTAGGTCCCAGTCTAATATGGCTGTTGAGCGTTGGGCGTAGGGCTGACAACCTTACCCCGTAAAAAGTAAAAAATTCTCTCGTCTCGTAATCTGCCAGTTTTCAGACGGCCTTGGCCCACAATTGGGCTGTTGTGCCAATGATGATGATGAAATAACTAATAATTAAACCTAAATATTAATAATAAAATTTTCACAATAATAATAATAATAAGGGAATTTCACCAATTCAATGGAACCAAATAAAATTATAATTTGTTATCTATTTTTTTCTATTAGACTTTAAAAAAAAAATTAGAGCCCGGCTCGTGGCACAGTGGTAAGCATTAAGATTGAGGTTCAATCTGCTGGTGGCATTGTTGTAGACATTGTTCCAACAAATGAAAAGATTCGATGGCGTTTAGAATGTTCAGCATCTTGCCTTGTGAGTCATATTACTACTACTACTACTACTACTACTACTACATCACACCCCATCAATGTGCCTAGAACTGAGTTGCCCCTTTACAGTTTGGGAATGATGTGGGTGAGAAGAACTCTGTGACTCTCTAAGGTCGTATGAGACTGGGACCTACAGCTTAAAGTGGATACCACTGTAAAACCACTGCAAAACACGTACCGCCGAGATTCGAACCCGATACCTGTGGTACCGAGTGCCAGAGTGCTAGTCACTCGGCCATCAAGCCCCATCGTGAGTCGTATTACATTGGTGAGAGTAAACACCCCCCAAAAGTAAGTTCCTCCTAAAAATCCTCCCGGAAGGCACTGACCTCCTTCTACAGCGACACGGAGCCAAGTCAGACTTCTACCAACGGGTGCTCCATCACAACTGAAGATGACCCTCTATCTATGAGTAGATTACTCATGGGATGTCTGTGGCACAGCAGGAGACTGAGGATTAGACACATAGATGATGAAAACGGGAAAGAAGATATGCGTTTTAGAACTATAAAACAACAGCAAAATAAAATAAAAAAATCCATAAATTACTCGAATAAACTGTACCATTAAATTCCTGGTTTCTTTAACGAGTATTATAAGCAAAAATTAAGGTATTTGTTAACATTAAAAATTGAGCTTGAATAAGCGGCAATTAGGAAATATTTTCTCTTGTGGAGCTTGAAGGAAATTTATGAATATAAACTTTTTAATACGCTTTTATTACTTCACCTGTCTGTTTGTATGTATGTATGTAACTGACTTTTTCCCCTGGAGATCTGTTTCTCCTCATATACACTATTTAAGCTGCAAAGAAACATTTACAGGCATCTTTCAGAAAGACAACAGTTGTTTCACCTGAATGTTTGTTTGTCTGTTACACTAAAAAGTAAAAAATAAATTAATAGTTTAAAAAAGCTAAAAAACACGCTTTTAGAGTTTAAAAAAACTAAAAAAACACGCTTTTAGAGTTAATCAAACTAAAAAGTAAAAAATTAATTAATAGTTTAAAAAAACTAAAAAAACACGCTTTTAGAGTTAATCAAACTGAAAAGTAAAAAATAATTGTTAACATAATAGGAATAAAATGACTGACGAGAAAATGAATGTCACTATTCTAAAAGCGTGGGGTGCTCGATATCAATCGTTCTAATTTTTCACTCGTTTCATTCCGAAATGCAGAGTTAGTTTTAAAATGTCATACAAAGCGCCCCACGCTTTTAGAACAGTGGCATTCATTTTCTCGTCAGTCGTTTTATTCTTATGTTGACAATTATTTTTTACTTTCTAGTTTGATTAACTCTAAAAGCATGTTTTTTTAGTTTTTTTTAAACTATTAATTAATTTACAAGCAATTTGAAGTACATGTTTTTTACACGCTTATTAGCTAGCATGTTGGAGGATAAAGATTAGAATCTTTTGGTGTCATGCATTGCAGTCACTGTTTTCAGAAATTGAGATAGCGATTTTACCGCTTAATAAGAGACTGTCTAGTGAGAAATTTATACGTTTTCTAGCATACATACGTATCCCGAAACCTCATTTTAATTTCATAACCAATATCTATGCTAGTGATGTACAATAGGAAAAAGGTTTGATTTCCGCTGGTGGTGTTCGCTGCAGTCACTTAAAAAAAAAAAAAAAAATTATCGATCTGTTTAAACATCCAAAATATACTTATAAATCATCTTTAATCATTTCTAGTTATTAAATACAAATAAAGTTGATTTGTTTTATTAAATTATTTAAATTCCTTTTTATTTTAATATTGAAATATCTATATTTACTTTTAGATAATATTTTAGTAAAATTCCTAATTTCTATTACAAAAATTAATCCGCAAGGCATACTTGAATATAATCATACAACAAAAAAAACAGTAAAACTATTAAATGTTGCTTTTTATTTAATTGATAAAAAGAAAAACCGGACGCAATGTACTTAGTATATGGCCCCAATAGAAACGTGATGAAAGAAAGGCACGTGTCATAAAGCCACGTGGTATTAATACATCACTGAAACAAAAGCACAGATTTACGGTCCCCATATGGCCTCTCAAAATCAAGTGGCGCCATCTCTTGAGAGATAAGGCATTTCGACTTCACCTAAAGATGCATTTTTATTTTTTGGAGAGGAGAAAAAAACAAAGCATATATATATTTTTTTTTTCGGAAAGAGTAGAAAAAAGGCATAAAACTATAAATAAATCTCTACTGTCACACTTTTTTCTCAAAATGATACTACACTTTAAATTGAAAAAAAAAAAGAAAGAAAAGGTTTTTGATACATTTTTTTTTTTTTTGAAAGTATTTAGAGTTAAAATTTGTATTCATTAACTTTAATGATATGAAATTCGTTACTCAATGGCATCAATTATTTAATTGATTCTTAATATAATTTTTTTTAAATAATATAATAGCTATAAAATACAAAAATAATAAATTATTTGTTATTTATTTATGTGCAATTATTTTAAGAGGATAATTGTGAATTTTAACGATATTCTTAATTAATATTTTGAAAATATGAAAAATTCTAATTAATATTATGAAAATATGAAAAATTCTTATTAATTTTTCAATAAAATACTGTAATATAAATTTAATTGGACACTGAAACATAAATTTCCATTTGCATATCATATCAGAAAAACTATTTTATTAATTTTTCAAAAGTTTTCTTTTTTTTTTTCCTCATATGCATGTGTAAGATGTCTTAAGAATTACATTAATATTCTTTATGAATACTAATAAATTTTTAAAAAATGTAATTAATAATGATATTTATTGTAAGAACATTTTATGTGCTTATTTCTCAATATTACAGTTATTTTGAATTAAATTATCTTAAGTTCATAATTATTTATTCATTAATTGTTTGTTGTTTTTCTTATTTTTTAGGGATTTACTACACAATGGCTGTGATTGGACCCGCTGTGGGGTATTTGATTGGCGGTCAGTTTTTAAAGCTTTACGTGGACATTGGAGTCGATCCCACGGAGTAAGTAAGACGCAATATTTTATCCAATGTAAAAATGTCTGAAATGTTATTATGTGTCAATATGATGTATATTGATTAAAACATTGTGTAAAAAGGAACAAGACAAAAATATATGAGAAATTTTAATTTTAAGCTTAAAATATTTCTACAATATCAATATCAAAAAATGTATCATTACTTCAATGGTTATAAATTCTCACAGTATAAGCAAATTTCCATCCGTATCATTACCTCAATGACTATAAACTTCAATTTTAAACTTAAAATACACTCATGTCCATAAATTAAGGATAATTCAGAATCACACAAAAATTGAACTCTAAAATAAAAATTTCACCTGTAGAATTATCACACACATCTTGAAGAAGAATATGCAAACTACAGGAAACCGCCAGATGGCGCGGATAGTACGTCACAATGGCGAGAGTGTAAGAGAGGGGTATATAAGGAATGGTGGCAAAGAAGTAAAATTGTTCACAAGCGCTTTAGAAGCCTTTCACTGCAATAACCGCATAGTTATGGCACAAAGGAAGCATTTCGATGATTTTTTCGTGGTAGAATTATCGGACGACAGGAATGTGGACGTACCCAGCTGGAAGTATCCGAGGAACTTGGAATCGGCCAGAGTGTCATCTCCAGGCTTTGGCAACGATTCCAAGATGATGGTAATGTGAGTAGATGTTACAGCACAGGTCACCCCCGAGTTACAACGCCGAATAAGGACCGGCATTTAGCAGTTACTGCCAAAAGAAACAGACGGAGCGCAGCATCAGATCTGTCTCGTCAGCTCTCTTCAGCTACCGGTACGACAGTTTCAAGGCAGACCGTGTACAGACGCTTAGGGCACATTGGTCTATATGCTCGTCGGCCTGTCAGATGTGTTCCACTTACCGCAACTCACTGTCGCCTGCGATTAACCTGGAGTAGAGAGCATGCATTGTGGACACCGCAACAGTGGTCCGGTGTGATGTTTTCCGACGAGTCTAGGTTTAGTTTGCAGTCTGATTCTCGCCGGATTTTCATATGGAGAGCGCCAGGTACCCGTTACCACCAAGAGAGCACCAATGAACGACACAGGATGGCTCGTGCAGGATGGTTTGTTTGTTGAGGAATTATTCTTAGTTCCAGAACTGACCTCCATGTTCAGACTGTAACGATGACAGGCCACATCTATCGGGATGTCATTCTGGAACAACAAGAACGTTTGTTTCGGGGCGCCATGGGTGCTGAATTTCTGTTTATGGATGACAACGCCCGTCCTCACCTTGCAAACATTGTAGACGAATGCCTTCAAATGGAGGATATCACTCGTATGGATTGGCCAGCATACTCACCGCACTTAAATCCAATAGAGCATGTGTGGGATATGCTTGGCCGACGAATTGCAGCCCATCAACCCCCTCCCACCTGTCAACCGGAGCTTCGGAGGGCATTGCTTGATGAGTGGTGTAATATTCCCCAAGATCAGATTGATAATTTTATACTCAGCATGCCTAGGCTTTGTAAGGCCTGTATTGCATCATCCGGGAGACATACTCCATATTAACCATCATACTAACCGTGTTATACTGTTTTTTGTAAATAGGTTCTTTTTTGAAATTTGCTCCATTAAGTAAAAATCGCAATTTTTATTAATTATGTCAAACATATAGCATCTTTTTTGCTCTTTACCTTTTGTTTAATAAATAAACTTTACAAATAAGTCAAATTTGTTTTGCTTCTGTCTCTTTCTTTGCCTGAACTTCATTATCCTTAATTTATGGACATGAGTGTATCTCTGTGATATCAAAAAATTTATCATTACTCCAATGTCTATAAGCTTCAATTTTAAGCTTAAAATATCTCAACAATATAAACATCAAAAAATATATCATTCCTCCAATGACTAATTTTCATATCATTATTCCAATGATTATTAAACTTCAATTTTAAATTTAAAATATCTCTGTGAAATAATTATCGATGTCTATATCATTATTTCAGCGACTAATTTTCTTATCATTATTTCAATTATCACTATCCTTTCGGCAATGACTAAATAATATAAGTAAATTTTCATTCGTATTATTAATTCAAGGACTATAAATTTCAATTTTAAACTTAAGATATCTCAATAATATAAATATCAAAAATATATCATTATCCAATGATTAATTTTCATATCATTACACTAAGAATTATAAATTCTCACAGTATAAGCAAGTTTTCATTTAGTGCTATTACTCTAATAACTATATATTTCAATTTTAAGCTTAAAATATCGCAATAATATAATCAAAAAATTTATCATTACTCCAATGACACTAATTTTCATATCATTACTCCAATGGCTATTAAACTTCAGTTTTAAACCTAAATTATATCTGTGATATAATTTTCGAAATGCATATCATTATTTCAACTACTAGTTTTCATATCATTATTTCAATTACCCGTATCCTTATTGAAATGTCCTTTAAGCGCTAGAACGTACGATGGTGCAGGTGAAGCATTTTGAAAAATTTTTCATGTAAATACTTAACCAGCACGATCGTACTGGTGCCGGCCCCCATGCCTCGGGGTGGGCATAGATTATTTTAATTATTTTTTTAGTATCATTGGAGTTAATGTCTACGAAAAATTAAAAAAATAATAAAATTTAAATATAAAAAAAATTCAGGTTTTAAAGGGATAAAGCTAAATTTTCATTAGTATCCTTACTCCAATGACTAAATTTAATTTGTAAGCTTAAAATATCTCAATAATATAAACCTCAAAAAATTTTTATCACTCCAATGACTATAAATTCTCACAGTATAAGAAAAATCTCCATCTATATCATTACTTCAATGACATTAAACCACAATTTTAAGCTTAAAATATCTCTGTGATATAAATATCTAAAAGTATATCATTTCTCGAATGATTAATTTTCATCAGTATTAATACCTCATTTTCAGTATCATTATAAATTTCAGTTTTTAAGCTAAATTATCTCAATGATATTCGAATAAGGATTTAGGGCGGCGTAATCCGCTGGTGGCATTCGCTGCAGTCACTGCTTTCAGAAACGAGGACACTCGACGGCGATTTTGACAATATGTATAAAACCTTTCGCTTCGTTAACATGGTGTGTGTTTTCCAGGTTTTCTCCCACACGACCCTCCCATCCCCTAAAAAATCCACCCTGAAAGCACTGTTCTCCCCTCAACATCCTGTCGGTGGGCTGTCAGTGGTATACATAGGGTACACGGGGCCCACAATTTCTTTTTTTACCAAGGCTTAATGAATCCACTAGCCGCAGTCAACTGCTTTCAGAAACGTGGACACTCGATGGCAATTTGTGACAATATGTGTAAAACATCTCGAGTCGGTAACCTGTTGGTGGGTTTTCTCCCACACAACTCGCCCACTGCATGGCAAATACCCCCTAAAAATTTCAGCCCAAAGACACTGTTCCCCCTCAACATCCTGTCTATGGTCATAGGGCACACAAGGTCCACCGGGTTTTTTTTTTTTTTTTTTTTTTTTTTTAACAAGGCTAGATGATGAAACGCCTTTCTTCCACGGACAATGACAGGAAAGGAAAATATGCCTTTTTTATTTTTTTTTGATATAATTGAACTATATGTTCATCTGTAATGTATATTTATATATTATGTATATAAAGATGTACATACATAATAAATAGACAAAGAACTAACAATGAACATACATAATACAAATACTCATAATATGTATATTTATATTATATGTATATATAATAAAGATATACATAATCATCCATAATGCATATCTTTATTATATTCATCTATATCTGTATTCACTTTCATTAGTACGTATTTTCGTTTAATGAGTAAATTAGTGCTTTCATTAGTAAATTCATAGGAAAATCGATATTTAGATTATGCGGTATAATCAGTACATTTTATAAATATTGATCAGTAATATATATTCATTTTTTAAAAAAAAATTCTTAAATATTTAAAAGGTTATTAGGTTATTTTCTGTGATAATTATGTGGTTTTGTGTGCTATAGGCTCGGCCTGACTTCTTCAAGCAGCGTGTGGGTAGGAGCGTGGTGGATCGGCTTCATTTTTACCGCTATACTTGGAGCACTCGTGGCCATTCCCTTAACAGCATTCCCCAAGACCCTACCAGGTAAAATATTTTGGAAATTTAAAAAAAAATTAAAAAATCTGGATTTTTAATTGATAATATTTGTAATCACAACTAATTTATAGTTTAACTACCCATTGGAGGTCGAACTATAAGCAAAGGTTGGATTAACTTAAGGTTGTTAGAAGAACTGTTTTCAACTGAAAATCAGAGCTACTAATGGCCTAGTTTTTTTCTCCGCTTTTCATTGTTTTTATTTTGAGAATTGAAAGGGAATCGTGGCTCCCTCTGTTGAGCGAAAAGAAATTTAAAATAGAAAAAGTGAATGAAAGCCTTTTAAAGGTAATAAATAAAAACAGTTATAAATTACAATAATATATTTTATAAAATAAAAAAATATTCACCTCATGATAAAAAAAATGTGTTTAAATCATGATCAAAATGCACATCAAAGAAACGTAAATGGCATGCCACATGTTTCATACCATTCATGTGTCACCTAAGTATAATCATCAGCATTAGTGGTGCAAAGCCTCATAGTGGGCCAAGACCGATTGCCTACTGGCAGTTTTCTGGACAAGAGCTGTTTTGTTTTTACGAGGCCTTACGCCCAACGCTCTACAGTCGTATGAGACCGGGACCTACGGCTTAAAGTGGATTCCGAACCACTACAAACATCCAGAGCACCGAGCGTTAGTCACTCAAACCATCAGCTCCTAACCTAAGTATAATGGCTTGCTGAAATAGTATTAAACGATCAACTAAAACAGTTCATAAACGATAAGGATTCTATTTATTATAAGTGTTGAAAAATTCAAGTAAATCCAGCTATTAAACATATATTATTTAAATCCATGCTATTAATTCATAATGATTCTAGGAAAATATTTAAAAAATTTGAGATTTCTAGAACAAGTATTAAAAGTAACATTTATTAAAAGTAAATAAATATTTCATTTAATAACTTTAAGATACTATTTTTTGATTTTAGGTAGGAGTTTTCCTCTACTCCCATTAGATCATAAGGATTTTTATCAACCGTATTCGAGATTTTGATAAAAATCGCATTGGTTTCCCTGTTTGAAATCAGAACAAATTGAATTAAAGTAATTTTTTTTTTTTTATTTATTGTTTTATTTCTCCCGCAGGTGCTTTGAGGATCCGTGCCGAGAAGACGACGGAGATGCACCAGAAACTCCAGAACAGCGAGGCCGTGCAGAACGGTTTCGGAACGAGCCTCAAAGACCTCCCCTCCTCTTTTCGGTTTCTCCTCACCAATCCCACTTTCGTATTCCTCAGTCTCGCTGGAGCCACAGAAGGTGAAATATTTCAAAAACATCTTTTTTTTTTTTTTTTTTTTTTTTTTTTTTTTTTTATTTACATTGAATCAACCACATAATATAATCAATGACTTTTATGCCGTTGTGGTAGATAGTGTACTGACTGGAGAAGCGCTAATATGGGTAAGAATTATGACACACGTTATTGCCGAAACGAGTTTCTAGCGTGCTTTTCTTGCCGAGCAACTGCTGACGTCAGGCCCCTTACTGTTAGACATATTTCCCCGTAGAATCTGTGGAGAACGTCTCAGTTTGGGTGTGGATCAGAGATAGAGAGAGACGCGTTACTGTGTGGCAGTCGTGCCATGGCTCCTTGTAGACAATGCTGATATATATACGTATTTGTAAATAACGTACATACGTCAATTAATAACAGATATATTTTGTGAACAACAATCTGAAAAAAAGTTATTTGGCTGCTTATAATTTATGATATTGTAGTGTCTGCCAGAAAGCAAACAACCACAACTTAGTATTATAAGTATAAAATTTATTGTACAACATAATTGACGTATAATAAATACATTTTATGCTTAAAATATTAAACTTTGTTTAAATGTTTGGTTTCTGACAGACGCTACAATATCATAAATTATAAGCAGCCAAATAACTTTTTTTCAGATTGTTGTTCACAAAATATATCTGCTATTTGGTAATCCAGTGGAGCCCAATTTAAAGTAAATCGAGAGACCCGAGTGAAATAAATCTATAGGCGGGAAAACGTTAAATCAGGATTGATAAAAAAAACAACAACAACATAATACTGAGTATGTAATAAAGTAAAAAGGATAAATACAATTAATTTTTTCCTTTGCAATGGATTAGCCAACTATTTGCTAAATTATCCTTTTAATCACTTCGGACATACAGAAGGAAAAGTTTCTAATCCGCTTGAACGTTCGTTAAGCCGCGTCCAGACAAGAGAACGAAACAAGCGAGTCGTTCTCGTGAACCAATTATAAGCCGGTTTGTCTCAGCGTGGGCTGAAACACTCTGCTCCAACCAGAATCGGTTTTTCCCGCATATCAAAGGGATTTCTCGCGGACGCTATTTTCGATCATCTATCACTCGCAGCGAGAAATAATGTGGTTTGTCTCTCACGGTCAGACGGAGACATTCGGAGCGATAGCTGACCGATCCACCCTCACCTGATGGGGGTTGCATAGCCCTAGGTGTATGAGTGCGGAGAAAAGAAAAGAGGTAATGTTACTTCGTGAGTTTTTTCAACTTCTCAAGTATAGAGAAATAATGTAGGACTCGTGAAAACTACGTTTTTTTGCGGAAAATCGTTGAAACTGTGTTCTATTGTATTTCATCTATTATTGTATTATATTATAATATTACTATATACCAGGAACTTGCCTACTTCTATGGGAATCTTCTAATTTATTTATTTTTTAAAAAACAGGAATGCTCGTTTCTGGATTGGCTACGTTTCTGCCGAAAGTCATTGAATCTCAGTTCAGCATAGCAGCCAGTTATGCTGCAGTTCTCGTGGGTAAGGATTCATTTCTTCTGTTTTAGGTGTTTTCTCTACAGCTTTTTTTTTTTTTTTTTTTTTTTTTTAATCCTTTATTGATGTAAAATAATAATTTCGCAGAGGGGAAATTAAAAATTAATTATTTTCTTAGGTTTTATAAAATGAATATTTCTAAAATATTTTGGTATCTTTATAAATGAAATTTTTTTACATGCGAAATATTGTGCTTAAAAGATGAAACATCGATAAAATAATCGTATTAATCACAGAGTATTAATGATTTTATCGATTGTTTTTAATAATAGAGCGCGTCCCCATATTCTAAAGGAAGAAAAAGTTAGTGTAAACATCTCCCCTCCTTTTCGTACTACAGTTGGGAATGTATCGCCTCTTGGCTTTTCTTTTTCTCCGCACGCATTTGTTTAGAAAACGTATAAGTGTTTATGGGGCTTGGTAGTCAAGTGATTGTGCACTCGGTGCAACAGGTTTCGGGTTGTAGTCACCACCGGCGGTGCTATGGATGCTTGTAGTAATTCGGAATCCACTTTAAACCTTAGATCCCGATCTAATATGGCTGTAAGAGCTTAGAACTGACAACTCTAACCTGTAAAAATAAAACATCTCCTATCTCGAATCTGCCAGTAGGCAGAAGGCCTTGGCCCACCATGGGCTGTTGCGCCGTTGAAGAAGATGAGTAATTGTAAATTTCATGTAATGTAAACCAGAAGGAAGATATCCATTTAAGAACTACTGTAAAATCAAAGGAGATAGTTTTTCGACGATATGTAATCCTCATAATTGGTAACATTTATTTTCAGTTGGTAGTTTTATAACATTGGCTTCATAAAAAACAATGCTTATCTTTTCGTGTCTCATTTATTTGTGTTCGTGATGCGTCACTCCCGACCCTACATTACGATACAAAAAAAAAAAAAAATGTGCTTTAGTAAGGTGTACCACGCCTCAAAGTTTGTCTCATGACCGGTGAGCCACCCTATATATATGTATGTGTGTGTGTGTGTGTGTGTATTTTTCTATGTGTTCATGTATCATGCTCACTTATTTTTGCAATTGTTTTTCCAGGCGTTGTGACGATTCCCGGCGCCGGCGGAGGCACTTTCCTGGGTGGTTACTTGGTGAAGAAACTGAACCTGCGCTGTGCGGGCATCATCAAGATGTGCATCATCTTCTCCTTCATCTGCGTGGGACTGGTCTTCATCTTCATCCTCCACTGCCCCAACGCTAAGTTCGCTGGACTCAACCAGTTTCTTCCCAACAGGTATTCCTCTTCTCCATTCATATGAATTTTTATTTTTTTACTGAAAAATAATACGCGGTCTCCTCTTAAACAGCACCTTGTTCTTTTAGCATTCTGCAAAACCTGCTTAGTATATAGCTGTCATATATTTTTCCCTTTTGATGAGGGGTTTTTTTTTTTTTTCGTGAAAAATTATTTATCAAAATTACTTCAATTGTAAACAATTTTACTTTAAAAAAGATGAAAGTGTTTGACTTTAATATTTATTACAGCAGAGTAAAACATTTTCAAATATTTATCTTTTTGTTTAAATTTAAAAAAATCGGGCCTGAATGGCAAAGTGGCGCTCGGTACCACAGGTGTCGGGTTCGAGTCCTGGCGGTGCCATGGATGTTTGTAATAGTTCGGAATCCACTTTAAATCGTAGGTCCCTATCTAATAGGATGGTAGAGCGTTGTGGGGGTAGTATTACGCCACGTCCGTAGCTTATCTTCAAGCTACACGCTGCACTGACGTTACTCACTTCCTGGGTAGTGTTAAGTGAGTAATGTCAGTGCAGCTCTTGCCTTAAGGCTAGTTGCCTTAAAATAGATAGACAACTGTCTATGTGTTTGCCCGCTGCATTAGAACGAAAAAAAATATATATAATCTCTCTTTTTTTTTTAATCAGGATTTTTATATTTTTTTGTTAGAATTCAAAAATTCATTCTTTATTCAATACAAATTCTTTATAAAATAAGATGAGCATTATTTTTTTTTAGTGTGGTGTTTGTACGTGTAAGGACCTTTCAATTTTTTTTAATAATATAAAAATAAACTTAGGTCTTTTTTTTTTTTTTTTTTTTTTTTTTTTTTTTTTTAAATCTGATAATTAAAGACCTTTATATAAATATTTTTGAAAAGTGTGAAAAATATTTATATAACGGTTTATAAAAAAGTTTATTAAGGCGATAATACAAAAATTAAAAATATATATATTTTTTTTTTAACTTTTGTATTATCGCCTTAATCATCACAGCGAATATTATTCACTCTTTAGAAGAATCTTTTCATTATTTCGTCCCAATTTCAGCACCGACCTGTCGGGCGTCCCCAAGTTCCAAGGCTCTTGCAACGAAGCCTGTAGCTGTTCGCCGAGGCAGTACGACCCCGTCTGTGGAACCGACAACGTCGTTTACTACTCGCCCTGCTTTGCTGGCTGCAAAAACACCTACCAACTGCACAGTACAAAGGTAACTGTGTCCATTTTATATTTGGAATAACTGGTTGGCAAGACTTTTTGCCAATAAATATTATTGAATTATTAAATATATATGTATACAGGGTGATTATAATTAAAGTCCTACTTTCAAAATGCTGTAAAAAAAGAACCACTCGTCACAATGAGTTCACATTGGAACTGAAGATACTTAAAGAAGGGGGAAACGGTACGGCATCAAAAATTTCCAAAGTTTATTAATAGTTGGCGGTATAAGCGGCCTAAAGAAAATGAATTCGGCTGCTGCTGATATTTTGAATAACGTATTTGGTGCGAGTTGCACATGAAACCAACTGTAGTGTTCAATGTGCTTGAGTGTCGGTTTTTTGATGGAAAAAAGGACTTCCAAGTCATTTAACAGTTGTGACACTGTGAGTGGAAAGCCCATCCACCACGGCAAGATCGTACCCAATTGGATGGGAAAAATCGGTGGAACTTTTTTTGGATGCCATACCATTTCCCCCTTCTTCAAGTATCTTCAGTTCAAATGTGAACTCATGGTGACGAGTGATTCTTTTTTTTTTTTTATAGCATTTTAAAAGTGGGACTTTAATTATTATCTCTCTGTATACATATATGACATATTTTTCAATGTAACTTCGAAACACAAATCCACTTTTATTCTAATATAATTTAAGCCGCGTCCAGACGAGAGAACGAGACAAGAGAGAAGTATTATCTCTCCACGTGTCTCCATCTGATCGCGGGAAACAATACATGCTATCTCTGGCTGTGAGTAACAGCTGGTCGAAAATGGCGTCCGTGAGAAATCTCTTTGATGTGCAAGAAAAACGGAGTGTGGTGTTGCTTTAGATCTTAAGTTTAATTTTAAAAAAAGAATTAGAATCAAAAATTTATATTATATCAATTGAAATGTTCAGTTCCTTCGTCTAATCGTCGTTTAATACTGACTGCAAAATATTATGAACTTTTTTAAATTGTGAAAAATTTTCTTAATTGTTAGATATTATAGTATTTTGTTGTGTATGTTTGCATCATCTGCATTAATAAACTATTAATGAAAACTATTAAGAATCTGAAATATGCTTATTTATTTTATTTTTTAGGTGTACGGTGACTGTTCGTGCATCGACCACGAAGGACGCAACGAAACAATAAATGGGCAAAACGTTATCATCCAGGCATCCAGAGAAAAATGCGTCAACTACTGCAGCTACATGCCGGCTTTTCTGCTGCTGATTTTTCTCTCCATGCTCTTCACGTTCCTCGTCAGCATGCCGTCTCTGTCTGGAACACTCAGGTACTGCGTTCTCTCGTTGATTGTGATTAGTGAAACTGTTATTATAGATGTGTATATATAAAACATGTATAGACATATTTCTTTAATTTTTTATATTCATAATTATAGAACAAAATAATAGTACGCAATTTTTGTACAATAAAAAAATAAACATAAGACAAGTGCTTTGAAATTCTTTAATTAAATATGGATAATTAATTAATTATGAATACAGGGGGATATAATTAAAGCCCCACTTTCAAAATGCTGTAAAAAAAGAACCACTCGTCATAATGAGTTCACATTTGAACTGAGGGTACTTGAAGAAGGGGCAAACGGCAGGGCATCAAAAAACTGTTCTACCGATTTTTCCCATCCAGTGTGCTATGACCTTGCCATGGTGGATGGGCTTTCCACAAACAGTGTCACAACTGTTGCATGACATGGAAGTTATTTTTTTTCCGTCAGAAAACCGAAACAATCCAGCACATTGAACACGATAGTTGGTTTAATGTGCAATACATGCATGACACATACGTTGTCATTTCGGTTCAAAATATCACTGGCAACCGAATTCACTTTCTTTAGGCCGCTTACAGCGCCATCTGTTAATACACTTTGAAACCTTTTTTTGATGCCATACCGTTTTCCCCTTCTTCAAGTATCTTCATTTCAAATTTGAACTCATTGTGACGAGTGGTTCTTTTTTTACAGCATTTTGAAAGGGGGACTTTAATTACAATCACCCTGTATATTCATGCAATAGAATTTTATTACTAATTATTGTTCATATTTATTTTATACGTACAGTTTTTGCTTATACTGCATTCTTTTAACAAAGAATTAATATGCTGAAAAAAATATATGTTGCACAAAAAATGAATAGCAAAAAAATATATTCTATTATAAAAATATATATTAAATTTAGATATATTAATGAATAAATTGTGCTATTTATTTCACTATAATCATTATAGCATAAAATGAACTATTACATATATTTAAAAATTAAATATTTATAGGATTTAGGTTTTCTTTTATTTAATGTTATTTATGTCTTTTTTTATAGTAAATCCAATTGATATTTTTAGTACTATTCAACTGCAAATATTTTATAATATTTTTTGTAAAAAAAAAGAAATTTAAAGGAATTTATTATTAAAGTAATATTTTTAATTTTCCAATTTGAAAATGTTTTAATCATATTTTAAATATGTGTTGTTAGTCACTTTAAATTAATTAAACTAAGTCAACAGAACTGAATAGTCACATAGAATTTTTAGCATGTGCAATTTGCCAAACATTTCAAAACGAAATAAAATATTTTGAGTTCCTTTATTGTATGATGTTAAAAATGTTTGCAATTTAATATAAAAATACTTTGATTGGACAAGAAGACAATCAAAAAATTGAAAATAATATATAATAAAATACGTCTTAAAAATGTATGATAAACATTCAATAACAAAAATATAATATAAATATGAAAATAATTTTATTAAAATAAATTTTAAAATATCGTATAAACATAAATTACTTCAATAAAATATATGTTACAATTTATAATATATATTTTTCAGATGTGTAGCTGAGAGTCAAAAATCATTTGCTCTCGGAGTTCAGTGGATTGCTGTTCGATTGTTAGGTATAGTTAATGTTTGCATATCTTAAACTTTTGTATAACTAATGTATAGATTTGAGAATTATAATTATTTTTAATAATTATTATTAAGATATAAAACAAATTACATTACAATATACAATTGAATTCAAAACAAACTGTGTTACAATATACAAAATGATGTACCTCATTAAAATCAATAAGCAGCCCATTAAAGCATTCATTTAATGACAAGCCAATTAAATATTTGTTTTTAAATATAAAATAATTATTTATTATAAAAATTGTAAATGAAATTAAATGCATTCATTATATAATAATTTCATCTATTGTTTTTAATTATGACCAAAATATGTGTATATGGAAGTGCCAATATGTATAATATATACTCTTTTTCCTTTTTAAATTATAAATTTCATTTTTCTTGGCTTTAAAAAATAGAGAAAATTCCAACAGTGACTTTTAAGGTGCAAAATTTATAAATTAAGAAGTACTTTTATTATTATTATACATTAGAGAACATTTATTATAAGTGCATTTGCTTAATAATAATAATAATATATGTTCTTGCATTTTTTACGACCTTTTGCTTGTTTACAGCTATTATATAATATACTTTGGTAGTTGTTCATTTGGTACTTTTTATAGAATGCATGTATTTTTTGTAAGCACACTTAGAATAAAGGAATGTATTTTAAGTGAGTGCAAATACTAAACTTTTTTTTGAGGGGGTGAAAAAAATGGAAAATATGTCATTTTTAAGTATAATGCTGAAAAACGATAGAAAGGTTAAACAAAATCTTCGAATTCTAAAGAAGCATGTTGTTGTACTTTTGTCTAGCCTGTTGTACTTTTGACATTTGTAGAAACAAAACCTTCTTCCGTAGCATTTGTGAATTTCCTGCCTTTGTATTTAATTTTCTTTGCAAATTGTTACATTATTATGTTATTACTTTCTTTAGATTTTTCTCCTTTTATCTTATTTTATTAATTTTTCAATCCATCTTATATCTTTTGTGTATCATATTATATTATATTACATGCAAAAAAACTATGTGAATATTACATACTTTTGCAAACTTCCTGTCATACTTGTGGGTGCCAAAGAAATTGCATGGTTAAATAGAGAAGTAACCATAAATAATATAAATGACATTTTTTTTCCAGTTGCATGAAGTGATTATGCTAGTAGTATTGCCTCTAATCAAAACCTAACCTCATAATTTTTGCTTTAGTATTTGTGTTTCAATGAGTGTTTTATTTCCACATAGGCACCATTCCTGCTCCTATATTGTTTGGATCTCTAATTGACGTCAGCTGTGAACTTTGGCAGGACACATGCAAAGAACAAGGCGCATGTCTCTTTTACGACAACCAACTCATGAGCACTAATGTCCTCATCTTAGCATGCGTTCTCAAATCTTTGTCATGCATCTTCTTCTTTTTTGCCTGGTTGCTGTACTGCCCACCTGAAGGTTCCGAAGAGAGTGCAGAAAACACCACAAAGGTCGACAACTGCGACCCTGTCGAGTTGAATCACAAAGAAATCATCCCAACCGACAACTTCAACAAACCCAGTTCAGAAGTTCACAAAGTCAGCAATGGAAACATAATCTGAGCACCTCGAATAAAGCTGTACAGGAATCTAAATGTGTTGTACATAGTTTGTTGAAATGTGATAAATTGATGAATTTCAGTTCAAAAACATACAAAATATCGGTTTGCAAATCAGGGCTTTGAAAATGTTTTATGTAAATAGGTACATCCTTTATAAACCATTTATTTTGTTATTGTTTTTTATATTATTAAATTATTAATGAATGATTAAATCTTTTATCAAATTTATTTCCTGTCGGTAAACTTTAAATAATAAAATATTGATGTATGAATATTTAATATAACATTTTATTACATATAAAAATGCTCTTGAAAAACAAGACATCGTTTTGATGATTCTATTTCTGCAAAGTTTTATTTTTATTTTTATTTTAGGCAGCTTAAAAAATTAGTGTATAATTTTTTAATATTTAATTTTATCATAATTGCTTTTAATAATATATTTTCCATTTCAATAGTTAATTTTCAGAAAGATTTTTTGGTTCTAAAGCTTTAAAATTTATTTTTTTTTATTGGTAAAAGTCTCAAATTGAAAAGAATTTTATAAATAATTGACCATAGTGTTTACTTAGATTAATTTTTGATAAACACAATTAATAAAGCATTTATAAAGGCTAATTAAATGACAAGAAAAAGAAAACCTTGTTTTTTAAAATTTTAAATACTAAAGATTTATAATTTTTTAAATTTTAAATACTAAAGATTTATAATTTTAAATACTTTGTTTTTTAAAATTTGAAATATTATAAATTTTTTTTTTCCAACATTAAAATTATTTTTTAATTTTTTACAGAGAATTTTTTTTTTTAGAATTATTTTTGAAAATTGCTAATTTACTTCAAATATTTTAAATAAATGTTATAACAAATTTAAAACAAATAAATATTATTATTTAATATTTATTATAAATTAATATTATTTGTTTAAAAATATTATTAAACAAATAATAATTTAAATTGATAATAATATATTAAAAAAATTAGCTGTAAAAAAACTGTTTTTTTTTTTTTATTCCCCTTGTAAACATAAATGTGTCATTAAATTCATCAGCTTGAATCAAATTTCTTAATTATGAAAATTGCTGTTGTTAGATAAAATATAATTAATTAAATTAAGTCTTAGTAATTAATTTAATTAAGGCTTTATTTCTTACTTCTGAATCATGCCTATTTTAGAAAAAAATATAAACTAGCATTCATTATATTTGTTTCATTTAAATTAATTTGTCAGAGGTATTATAATTTTCTCAAAACGATACTAAATTTAGTGAATAATGATATTTGTTTCCAACGAATCATTTCAATTTCATGTAAAATGAATGGTGATAAATTAATTTTTAAAAAAATTTAGTTTAATTATTTAAAAAGATGTTTAAAAAGTTTTAAATCCTTTTTTTATCTGCCTAATTAGAATCCTCTTTCACATAATGTCTGAAAATTTCTTACTCATTTACACCAAACTGAATCTTTGTAATTAATCACAATGCCATCTTTCACATATATATGTAGTGTTTGTAATTTAATAAATGTGTCTCTTTATAACTGTTTATCATATGCCCCAGAAAATTGTTTCATTATTAAATATTTCTTTTAAAAACGTTAATTTATTTATTATGTTTGTTTCTAATATGAATAAGTTTGTTTGTTTGTGTTCTTTTTTAAATTAAAATCCATCTCATCCATTACATATTCATAAGTTTAGCAAACAATAGTTTTATTTAGATTTTGTATAATTGTTTTTAAATAAAATTTTATTGACCTCTATATTTCCACATAGAAAATAATTTTTGTATATTTTGTACATATTTTGTGGTTATGGTTCTATACAATGGGAAAATAAATATAAGTGTTGAAAGAAGTCTTTTTTTTTTATTTCTCTGCCTTTTTTCATTACTCTGTGTGTGTTTATAATACAATAAACAACATTATTAAAAAACAAGGGGGGGGATGAAATAAATTGAATTCTTTTCAATATTCTTTTATTAATTAATTGTTTAAGACACTATTATTTTAAATAAAGTGAGAACACAACTGCTATTTCTAATAATAAAAGACAACTTATGAATACACTAAGTCAAATCTGCCAGTTAAATTAAGTACAAATCAATGCAAGCTGCAGAATGCAAGCTTTATTAATAATTTATTTTAAATTTCCAATATTCAGCTATTATTCCTTTGTAGAAAATAAAAAATGCATTTTTCTAACATGTACTGCAATAATTCATGAAAGTTTAGCTGTCAATATATTATTCTAATTATATATAAGTTCTCAAAGAAAATGTTGAAAATGATATCGTTCCTTATAATAACAATATTTAAAAAAAAAAAAAGTTTAGAAATGAGTATACATATATCCTATAAAAACAAGTAATATATAAAAAAAAAAAATTTTAAGTCAATTTCTAGTATTTTCACTCTAATGCAGAAAGCCATTCATAAATAATTTTCATTCATTTTTTTAAGTTTATCGGGCGCCATCTATTGGTAGATATATGCAACTAAAATATAAAAAAACTAAAATTAATTAATGAAATTTAATTACTGAATTAATATCTGAAAAAACTGTATTCACATCCAGTGTCACTACAAGTTGAAAAAAAATGCATTTGAACTTGAGTGGATGAATAAAAAGTATTTTATGAACGATTGAAAATGTGAACAAGATATATATAGGGAGAGTGTGAGGTAATAGAAGGAATTGAATAAGTTTCAAAATTACAGATATCAAAGAATTATAGGGTATCTTAAAACAAGTTAAAGAAAAGTGTACATTTTGATCTCAACAATACCGCATTTTATTTGGTTTCAATAATAAAATAGCTTTTATAAGATGTGGATCCAAGATAGCTTTTTTAAACCATGGTGCCGAGAAAAGTAGATTACTGGATTTTCTGCTAAAGCAGTCACTGTCTTTGCTAATGATACAAGTGAATTACTTCCTTGACATTTAATTTTAACATTAATTCTATTTTTAATTATTGAATGGTAAATGTATGTGCGCAACAAAATGAATTGATCTAAAACATTATATATATATATATATATATATTAATACACAAAGAGAATTATTACAAAATTATTAAATATATATATACCAGAATGATTGTGTGAGCATAAATATTTTGAAAAGTCTCTGTGTAACAACATAGCAAAAAAAAAAAAAGCAAACGTTTTATCCAAATGAACTGCCCTTTGTAAATGTCAGTATTGTATACCTTGAATAATTCTATATTCTGACCTTGTATCATTCTATATTCCTTTCTAGGTACAATGAATTTTCAAATGACTTCTTCCAATACATTCTGAAATAAGAGAGAAATTTTCATTCAAATGTAAGTGAGAAAAAAATAAATATGTAAATAATAATAATAAGAAAAAAAAAAAAACATTTCAAGGTAAAAATGAGATGTAATGTATTTCCGAAATTCAGGAAGCTGCGTTCTTTCTTTTTACCACATCTGCTTATCAATTTGTAATGTCAGCTAAAATAAAAATTATAATAGTAATCCTTTCAGAAGAAGAAGACGCTGATTTACCTAAACATTTAAATTGATTACATGAAAAATAATAATTTTACTATGAATGCTCATCGTCATCAGTGGCGCAACAACCCCATGATGGGTCAAAGCAGTCTGTCTACTGGTAGAGTTAGAGACATTTTCTTTTAAAGGGTAGAATTGCCAGCCCTACGCCCAATGCTCTACGGTCATTTTCGGCCCGGACTTACTGTTTAAAGTGGATTCCGAACCACAACAAACATCCATGGCACCGCTGGGACTCGAACCCGAAGTCAGGGCGATATTAGGCCCCAACAATGAATACTAACAATTCTGAAAATCAATATCAATACAAAATTCAAAAATAATTTCTATTGGGTTCCGAATAAAAAACCCACAATCAATTATAAGTTTCGATAATACTATATGACAGAGGGGTTTTCTTTCAGGAAAAGCGAGAATTCCTGACAATTAACACACGACCTAATAGCCAATTGGCTAACGCTCTGATCGTTTCAGGTTCGAATCCTGGCAGTGCCATGGATGTTTGCGAGTGGTTCGGAATCCACGTTAAACTGTGGGTCCCAGTCTAATTAGTCTAAGTGTGCACAAAATGACTGTAGAGCGACAAACCAAAATAGCAATTAAAAGTAATTCTCAATATCTTTTTGTGTAAAAAGAGGATCAGAGTCCATTTAGGAAGGCCTGTTGCGAAATCTAAAGCAAAATGATATTAAGTGTTTAGGATTTAGTGGTCACTATGGCTGGCGGATATATATAGCAGCCCCATATTCAAATAAACTTCGAATTATGGAATTTACAATTTGAATTAAATGCCAAGACCGACAACCCCAGAAATTAGCTGCAATTGCTTTGATTGCAGTCAATTTTTTAATGGGTTAAAAAAAATAAATTTATAAAGATATAGGAAGTGTTGTTTGAAAGTGAGATTATAAGAGAAGATTTTGCCTAGAATACGGGTTTGTTTCCAAGAGATATGGATACTGTAAATTTACTAATGTTAAGTTGTCTATTGTTTTTTTATCCTCTTGCCTCTAGTGGTGAATTTTTACAATTCACCACTTCGCATTTGTTAGATTTAAGGATGAATTTCCATGTTTCGTACCTTTGAGTGACTTTATGAATTAGATTAAATTAGATTAAGAAGCAATTTGAAGATTAAAGAGAACTTTTTCAAAACATTTGTCACTGCTAAAAATCTGCATATAATAAACATTCGGTATGAGCATAGACGATATCAAAAAAATTTCGCATATAGAGTTGAAAAGAAAAAACTGAGAACACTACCCTGCTGTACACCATCAGTGGAAAATCATTTCATCGACGTAGAATTTCTCCATCTAACGTGATAAATCCTGTTATTAATGAAAATATAAATCCATTTTTCAGCAGTAGCCTGTATATCAACCTGTAAGAATTTTGATTAATTTTGCTGGAATAGTATCTGAAGTATTTGGAGCAGTGCGAATAGCATCTTAAAGTTCACTAAAAGCAAAATTCTTATTGTAATTTTGAGAGGAATTGTCGGAAAAATCAAAAGGAATAAACTGCGTTTTTGGAGGGTTTATTGAAATGAGATGCTAACATAATGTAGTAGAACCTCTTTAAGTCGAACCTCGATAAGTCGAAAACCTCCACAACTCGAAATTTTTTTTTTCCCCTTCCTTTCAAGCCCCATAACCTCCATTACTCGAAATTTCGGCACTCTATAAGTCGAAGTAATTAGTTAATCCCCACAAGCCATTTTGGTAGATAATTTCACTCCGTAACTCGAAAAAAAAAAAAAAAAAAAAAAAAAAAAAATTGGATCTCAGTATCTCGAACATTAACAATGTTTGATTTTACAACTCGATCATTTGAAACTAATTACCTCTGTAGCTCGAAGAAAAATAAGTTACCGACTTTAAGGATTTGCTGACAATGCACGTCATTGTTACTTAGAAAACAATGTATGAGTATATAGTAAATAGAATAACCACTTTTATGAAATAGCAACTCGGAAGAAAAAGAATTTTCTGCTCTTTATAGCTTAGATAATGCTATAGATAGAGAACGATCGATTTGTCTAAAGCAAAAAATAATAATAATAATAACAATAATAAATAACTGACTCTTTTAATATATAATATTTTTAATTTTAAGGTTGTTTCGGAATTATTTTGATTTTTTTATAGTAATACATAATATGACTTTTAAGTTGCAAATAAACATGTTTATTACCTCTGTAACTTGAATTTTTATTTATTTTACCTCTCTAACTCAAAATAACTTAGAAAGAATCTAAACATCTACAAATGGAATATTCCATACAAAATCCGCGATTATTAGGTCGAATTATTTGGCGTCTCCTTGCAGTTCGACTTACAGAGGTTCTACTGATCTGTGATATTGATTCATTAATTCATTCACTGAACTCATTGATTCGGATCTGTGATAACCAAATTTATACTAGTATGAAAGATCTTGTTGCCGACAAGATTATTGTCTCTATCGTGAATAGTTTTTAATAATTTTGTCATTACAGCCAGTAGAGGTACAAACGGAATCTCAATAATGTCTCTTAACCTGAGAAATTAAACGGCGAATTCTGGCAGAAGTTTTCTCATAAGAAATCCAGAGATCTCGATTAAGGTCAGACCGAGCTTGTTGCAAAAGTTTTCGTAAAAAGTTAGTGCAAGGTGTATTCCACCAAGGAAGATGGGTGGTGATCAGGGTCGGATTTAGATGAAAAGAGGCCCTAGGCTATTCCACTTATGAGGCCCTTTCACCTCCCATTTTTAAGTTTGTAAATTACACGAGAGATAAAAAAATACATCATTACTGGGATATATATCGATATGTTAAATGAAACATGTTGTGATGGGTACTGATCTTTATAAAAAATATATATTAGAATACTTTATAACATGAGGCCCCTCTTGATTTTGAGGCCCTAGGCTGAAGCCTATAGGAAAATCCGGCCCTGGTGGTGAGATTTCATAGGTTTTCTTGTTATTATGTAGAGAATTGGATAAGAAAGATTGTAAGTCAGAATAGGACGCAAAAGTTCGATCGAGATTCTGTTGATCATGAAGAGATAGATGAACATTAGGCAAAATAATGATCTGTCTGCAAGTTTTTTGAGGATAATTGTATCGGTAAGTGATCACTGTCGAAAGTTTTTTTTTTTTTTTTTTTTTTTGTTATAATGCAGCTGGCAAACATAATTAAGACATTAGATATTATTAGCATTATTCATCATCATCATTGGCACAACAGCCCAGTGTGGGCCAAGGCCGTCTACCTGCTGGCAGATTTCGAGACGATAGATGTTTTTTTTTTTTTTTTTTTTTACGGGGTAGGATTGTCAGCTCTACGTCCAACAGTAATATGAGACCGGGACCTACGGCTTAAAGTGGATTCCGAACCACTACAAACATCCATGGCACAGCCAGGACTTGAACCCGAAACCTGTGGTACCGAGGGCCAGAGCGCTAGCCACTCGGCTTCCTGCATTATTAGCAAACACATTAGACAATTGTCTTTGATACCTTAAGGCAAGCGCTGCACAGACGTTACTCACTTAGCACTACTCAGGATGTACGTGTAGCTTGAAGATAAGCCACGGACGCGGAGTCACAATGCCCCCGCAACGCTCTACGATCCTGTTAGACCGGGACCTATGGTTTAAAGTGGATTCCGAACCACTCCAAACATCCACGGCACTCGAATCCGAAACGTGTGGTACCGAGCGCCAGCCATGCAGGCCTCTCACTGTTGAAAGTATTGGAGTGAATAAAGAAAGATAAATTGGGGTATCTGTACTTTCAAAGGAGAGATCCAATAAGAGATGCAGAAGTTAGAATAATATGAGTGGGAATACTGGTATTTATAATGTTTAAATTATTATTAAGGATCCATTGATTAGTTTCAGTAGTAATAGTATGATTCGAGAATGGGGAAATGAGAATTAAAATCCCCCTAAGAATAATGCAAATGATGGAACTTGTTGATAAATTGCGACTTTTAGAGGAATAAATACTGGCAATGGGCCTGAATGGCCGAGTGGCTAGCGCTCTGGCGATCGGTACCACAGGTTTCTGGTTCGAGTCCCAGCGGTGAAAAGGAAGTTGGTAGTGGTTCGGAATCCACTTTAAACCGTAGGTCCCGGTTTAACAGGACCGTAGAGTGTTGCGGAGGTATTGTTACTCAGCGTTCGTAGCATATCTTCAAGCTACACGCACCTCCTGGGTAGTGCTGAGTAACGTCGGTGCAGGGCTTGCCTTAAGGCATCCAAGACAATTGTCTAAGTGTTTGCCAGCTGCATTAGAACGAAAAAATACCGACAATGGTAAAAGTTTTATGCTGTAGATGAATTGTGATGGCCGTATTTAATTTTTCAGTGTGGAGAAGCTTAATGAAATTGAGAATTCTGCAAAAAATACTGGAATCGACAGCAATTAAAAGCCCTCCTCATCGTATATTATATGGGTGATCATTTCCATAAGTTAGTTTTCTGGCTGGAGGGAAGCTGATTTTCAGAATTAAGGAAAGAAATTGAATTGCTAAAACTTCTGCTGAAGGAAAGAAATGGAAGCAAGATAAAATCTTTTGGCTTAGACACTACGAGCGTTCTGTTGTAAAACTTTAAACATAGTATTGGACATGAAAATATAAACGACATTGGCGAACATTTAATAAATAAAAATAAAGAGAGACTTATTATTATCAAATTTAATGATCTGAATTGATTGTTAAGTCAAATGAAAGACAGCGAAGTATGAAGACCATGATCTGTTAAGTTTTTTTATTTTGCAATACTTTGAAGCCCAGTTTTTTGGGGGGCTTTTATTTTTGCTTTATCTTTCAACAAAGGTATCAGAGTTATACCGGTAGGAGAGGATAATTTCTTTATTGTTTGATTTAGAAAAGTAATAAATGCTATTAAATTTTCTGTGAGTTTTTTTAATTGATTCTTGAACAAGTAATATAAAAGAAAAATTTAAAGTCAATTCCTACTTTTTTTTCACTCTATTGCAGAAAAATCCTTTATAAAAAATAGTTTTCATTCATTTTTTAAAATTTATCTGGCGCCCTCTATTGGTAGATATATGCAATTTAAATCTAAAAAAAACTAAAATGAATGAACTAAATTTAATGAATGAATTAATATTTGAAAAAAACATCCAGTGTCATCCACTACAAGTTAAAAAAAAAAAGGAATTTGAACTTGAGCGGATGAATAAAAAGTATTTGATGAACAAATGAAAATTTGAACAAGATACATAAGTATATATAGAGAGAGTGTGAGCTAATAGGAGGAATTGAAAAATGAAAGCTTGGGACTGAAAGATTTCTTTGACTAATTATTGGGTTTCCATGGCTTGAGGTTGGTATAATTTAGCAATTTTGTCCTTTGTAATTTAATTGGAAAATAATGTAGTGTGGCTTTCAGTTTAGATGAGAAAGAGACTTACTTTGGAATGCGATATAATTCTCCAAGCTTGAATAAAAGAAAATCGCTTGAGAGTTCTAAATTTCAGAAAAATTTCTTCTCCTTTCCGTTTAGGACAGTTGTTATCAGCGGCTTTTGTGTGCTTCATTACAAATGGTATAATTAGGAATTTGGCCAGAGCATGAGTCCATAACATGTTGGGTACTTCTGAATTAATAGGTAACTGAATTTTTGCAATTTGCAATTGGATGTGTATATGAATGAAATTTCCAACACTGACGAGGTTTATCATAAAGAGAATGGTTATTTGATTTTTATTTGGTTTGTTGTGTTAACCATAATCTGACTTTTCAAAAAACATATATAGCTATTGTGCATAAATTTACCTTTGCATTATTGAAGAAGTTAATTATCTGTATTGAATGTTCTACTGAATGCTAGTTTAAAATTCACGTGTTTCTTTAAATGCTTATTTTTGAATATTTTAAAATTTTTATAATATGTTCGTGATACATATACTGTCGATGTCCAACTACTGGCAATTGATTTTTATTTGGTTTGATTAATTTTTTTAATTGATTTTGTAATAGAAATTAAATTTACATAAGACAGAATTCGTGACGAATAGTAATTCACAGAATTCATTTCTGTTTCCTGATTGATGATAATCGTAGATTAGTTTGGATTTTTGTCATATTGTTGATAATTGCGTATTTTTATACCATACTATGTACGCATTTTTAAGAGGGTACAGGTGGTGAAGATGTTAAAATTTGTAAGCCTTTCAGTGCAGATAAAGTAAAATATTACCGTGCCCAAAAAGTAAGACCAATTTTTTTTTTTTTTTTTCAAAAACTCTTTATTTATTCTTCCAAATTTATTTCATCGCCTTCAAAGTCATCCGCTCCTGATACAATGCACGTATGCCAACTTTCTTTCCAATCCTCAATGCATGCTAGAAAGCCATCGGCAGAGATGGCCTTCAAAGCGCGCGCCGATTCACGTTGAATCTCTTCATTCGACTCAAAACGGCGTTTCCGGAGTGGTCTTTTGAGTTTAGGGAAAAGCCAGAAGTCTCACGGTGTGAATATGGTGGTTGTGAAACGATATAATATTTGGGGAAAAAATGTCACGAAGAATCAATGTAGTGTGAGCTGGCGCATTCAGTTTTTTTTGGTGCCAATCGAGATTTGACGCGTTTGTAGCCCAAATTGGAATTGACCGATCCTTTTGAAATTCTAACATCATCAGCAAGGTCTTTAATTGTAAATCGACGGTTCACTAGCACCCAATCTTTAATTTTTTATACGTGAGCTTCGTCGGTTGAGGTTGAGGGACGACCAAAGGGCTCTTCGTTTTCAACGCGTTTTCTGCCTTCTTTGAACTGTTTATACCACTTCTGAACATTTCTTTCCAATGTAGGAATGCTCACCGAATGCCTTCTGCAGCATTCTATACGTTTCCGTAAACAAAATTGAATGCAAGTTCTTTGTTCAATTCATTCAGGCATTTCCAAAATCGCCGGAATCAGTTTGAGCGACTCACAAAGCCAAGCGCAACTCAAGCACTCATGAATATTTTGACGTCAAATTTCAGACAGATGTCAAAGACAGTGCCAGCAACGTAAAAAAAGAAAGAAAAAAAAAATTGAAATTCCATAAGACCTGGGAATTTTAAATTGAAAATGGACAAAAATAAGAAATTTAAATCCTATATTACTATAAATCATTTGACAAAAAGCAAAATACAATATGTCATCCTTTACAATGAACTAGTTAAAATGATTTAAATTAAACAGCTTTGAAAAAAAAAATAACATATTCAGCATCATATTACATTATTCCTTAGTTAGAACTCTTTTCTTGTAAAATCAAGATTTGTGACCAGGGCCGGATTTTCCTATAGGGTAACTAGGCTTCAGCCTAGGGCCTCGAGATCAAGAGAGGCCTACATTCAAATTGTTAGCAAAATTAGAATGACACTATTCTAAAAACAGTAAACACTAAAATCGAAAATAAGGAGAAATTCTACACATATGACTCATAAACAAGCATAAAAATGTATTGGTTAAGATCAACGCGTTCGGCTCATTGGGTCTGTTCGTTTGCATATACAAGATTGCACCAAAGCATAGTTCATACGTTCGTTCACTGATTGCTATGGCAAATATTAAGACAGGCTTTATGCTACTGAGCTCTGTTTGTTCGTGCATAAATAAAGTGCAGATTGGAACTTTAAATACGAATTATTATGAAATAAATTTATCTGAATTGAATTTGCTTTCATCTTCAATGTATTGAATATACTTCATTTAATTTGTTAGAAAATATAATAATTTTTATTGCATATTTTATTTTCGTGGGCAAAGATTTTTTATTATTTGAATTTTGTTTCTTTGTAAATGCTGTGTTTGATTAGCTATTGTTACAAGTACTCTATAGGGTGCCGAGAATAAATGTCCAAATAAGTGTTCTCGGCCTTTTTTTTTTTTTTTATTATCCGTGCCACATTTTTTATGAAAATTAATACTAATCACAATCAAGTACTGTGATATATATATCAATATGTTTCATTTAGCATACTGATATATATTTCACAGTAATGATGTATTTTATTATCTCTCGTGTAATTTACAAACTTAAAAATGGGAGGGCCTCATAAGTGGGATAGCCTAGGGCCTCTTTTCATCTCAAATCCGGCCCTGTTTGTGACTCATTCCTGCATGAATCTCGAGAAAATGCTTTTAGACACCCAATTCATTTAAAGGAACGCTCTCCGTTATGAGTCAACATGTGTCGACTCAGAGCAAAGGAACGAGAAAATCTTTTATCACACGAATAACACTTGAAGGGACGCTCTCCAGTGTGAGTCAAGACATGTCTGTTCACGTCACTCGGCCTGATGGCTCTGAATTCACAAAAGGGACACTGATGTCTTTTCGGATGCCCTTCATAATAGATGCCATCATCTGTAAAAGGAAATAACAAAAATTATGACACATTTATTTATAGAAATTAAAGCCCTAAGCTATTTTTTCTCCTAATTTGGCCTTTGCTCATTCTGTTTTATTACATGCAACAGATTTTATCAACATCTACATTTTTGAAACTTTTGTTATTTTTCATTTTATAATTTTATTAAATAAATAATTCTCTTTTTTTAAAAAAAAAGGGCATTTAATTATCTATTTTGTTTATTAACTCAAAGGGCATGAGACCACCGCTATGTTTCAACATTTTACAATGAAGGATCTAGTGGCCGCTACAAGGATCTCCGTAATAATCTACAATAAGAGAATAAGACAGAAATTAAAGTGTCTCACAAATAAAAATTTGTAAAAATTCAATAATTTTTTTTTCTGGCATGTTTTAAATAATTTAGATCCAGTACTTCAAAAGAATACAAAAAGAATTTTAAAGAAAAAAAAAAAAAAACAGAAATAAACAAATCAAGAATAAATACAAGAAAAATAATACAATTTGTTTAGAATGAATTGTATTAAAATGCAAAATGTCAATAAATAAATTTCCTTCAGATGCAAATGTTGGCTTATCTTGTTTCTGAAAATAGCTCTACCAAGGGTCTGATTTCAGCATGTATTTTAATAAACTGATTCCTTACATTTTTTAATTATATTTAAATTTTCTCCAAGTATAATTATTAATAGTTTGTTTGGCTATTAAGATTAAAGAATCTTTGATGAATTTCAATTTCTTTATTTTTTTAGCAAGTTATTCTATAATTCATTATTGTTCCTACAACCAGTTTGGATACACTGCAATTAAATATTCTTACTTAATAAATTACAAAAATATATATACAAATATATACAAATACAAAAAATATGTATACAATGATATTAAATATTTTAAAACAAATATTTATTGAAGATTTATTTTTATATATTAAAATATAAAAATTCAGAAAAACTTATGTGTATTCATAGTCCTTTCTAACAAAGACAAAAATTGAAATAAAAATTGTAAAAAAAAAAATTAAAAAAAAAAAACCCAGAAAAATTATTTCTTAAATCACAAATATAAAATTTATAAGACACCTCAGAGCATCTATGAGGACTATAAGGTACTATTTTTTGTCATATGTAAGCTCGTATATTATACAGTTTTTTTTTTATATATTAAAGAATATGATACAAACATTTAAGAAGCTAAGAAAATAATGCAATTATTGGTTTTCTATTTACAGGATAAAAAATTATTATTTTGGCATTTAATTAACATTTTTATTATCAAGGAAATGCAACAAGACTTAACAAAAAACAAAAACACACTGAATGCTCAAATAATTTATAAGCTGTTTATATATAAAATTATTGTGAATATTGTTGTTATATAAAACACTGAACACTGTTATTTATATAAAAATAACTGCAATTGTTCCTCATAAATTTTACTCAATGTATTTACTAAGGAAGAAAACTGCCATTTAAATATTAATCTAGCATTACTATTTTGCGAAAAAAGTGAAATTTATAGAGAATATTTAATGAAGTATTAGAGTGGAAAATCAAAGCTTTCCTATATATATCTACCTATCAATTTACTTGAAAAAATAAAACTTTTAAGCATAATTAGTGGAATTTATAATATAAAATGCAACTTGTTCAATATTACATAAATATATATCAAGAAATACAGATGAACTTTTATTATAACTATTATTAAAAATTCAAGTACTCTCATTTTAAAAATTTTTCTAAAAATTGATGCTATCAAACAATGCAAATTTAAAAAAAAGATTAGGAATTACTTTTAAAACTCATGTAATTTTTTTAAGCTGAATTTCCATTTTAATGAAGAAGGAAACATTGTGCTGATATCTACAAGAATAACATCCAATTTTTCATTCAGTGTAAATTTCCCTAATAAGGATAACTATAAAATTTTTAATTTATAACCATAAAGATAACAAATAATTTAAGATTGATACAGTGAACATCTATGGTTTCTTATGAATTACATTATAAATTTACAACATTTTACTCTAAAAAAACCCTAACAATTAAGCTACAATATGTTAAAAATTGCAATGAGATAAGAAAGTATTATTTTCATTTATTTTTTTTTAGAAATGAAACCTCAACAAAGTAGAGTAAAATTATCACAAAAATAAACTACATAAGCAATTTTAAATAAATGTATTGGATAAATTAATTTTCAAAATTGAAAAACGAACTCATGATATTTAATCAATAATTATTGAAAATAATGATTTTGTATTATTGTAAAAATATTTAAAAAGAAAGTGATGTACTTTACTGATTAATATAAGCAGAATTTTTTTTATCTTGCAATGTACAAAATGCAAAATCAAAAAAAGTTAGTTCTAAACATAATAAATTTAAACATTAAACCATGAAACAAATGTATAATTGTAACTAAAATATTATTTTTCACTTTGCTGTTAGATTTGGTTAAATTATGTATAATACAAATATACATAATGCAACCAATTTATTTGATAAAACATACATTTGATAATACATTTATTTGATAAAATGTAAAATATCATTAAATCTTTTAAGAAGATGGACTTTAAAAAAAAAATTTAAAAAAATCAAGAATTTGTAAGGCAGAACTAATTTATGAATTGAAGAAAAAGGTTTAATTAAGCAAATCATCTCAATGACTAATTTTGAAAGATTGTACATATAAATGTTAAAATACCCTACGCATAAAATCATAAATGTAAAATGAAAAATGTCATCATAATAAACGTCTGCTAAAAAGCTTTTCCTCATGAAATCAAGCTTCGTAATCCTATACTACATGGATTTAAATGTTTTTTTAAGTGAAATTTTTAACAAAAAGCTTTCAGGCACATACGACATTTGAAGACATGTTCTCCCGTATGAGTTCTCATGTGCCAGTTAAATCATGTTTATGAGAAAAGCATTTTATTCATAATACTAAGAGTGCTTTACTGTATTAGTCCTGAGAAGAGTTTTCAGCTGCTAATATTAAATGCTTTGCTACACTGAAAAGATACTTAAAGATCACTTTCCAGTGCAAGTAAAAACAAACCTTTCCACAATATGAGCATTCTTCACAAAAAACACATTGGAATCTCTTTAATTTTCTTTAAAACTTTTCCAACATCTGCAAAAGAAAATAAGAATTAGAGTGGATTTAGTTACAGAAATTAAAGTTTCTCAAATAATAAAATGTAAATAATTGATAAATTCAATGAATGTACATTGAAAATATTTATTTGTTCAACTTTGGATATAAAACTTTATCCCCAATAGTTATAATATAACAAATTCAAGGCAACTAAAATACTGAATTTTTAAACAAAAGGGAAAAATATAAAAACATAAAATTTAGTTTATTAATGAAATTTAGTTATCTTAAATGAACTGCATTAGATCTCAATACAATAAAATATTATTATTCAAAAAATAAAGTAAGAAGAGTATAAGAAGAATGTCATTTTTACACAAAATATTTTTAAAAATGCAAATTCTAAATTTACCTAGATTTTTTAACAAAATATACAAATAATAATAAAAATAATAGAAAAGTAAACAAAAATTACTCTTAACACATAGTTTTTACTGGTTTAAAATTTCTAAACTCTAGGTGAGATAGATTTTATTCCAACTGCACCTAAAGTTTAAAAAAATCACATTTTTAGAAAACCACAAACAATCTGATATTTTATTATATACACTTAATAAATAGAAAATGAAGTTTTTGTGTTCTGCATTTAAAAAGGCATAATTTTTACTTTCTGTATTTTAAAGTTTTACATCAGTCCTGCTTATTAAATTATTTTTTGTTAAATAAATTTTCCTTTATAAATCTGTATTTTTAAAATTTGTCTAATAACATGATGTATGCTTAATGCTCATAACTTTTATTAAGATGACTTTGAGTACAATCATTTAAACATGCTTATGCACTTATTACACATACATAGAATATTACAAACAATAAAAAGTACCACAAGTTTTGTTAAATAACCATTTTCACAAGCAGTTATTGAAACTTCCTTTTGGACTTTTTTTTTTTAATAATTATGTCATCTGATATAAAGTAATTGTCAAGCTAAATTACTATGAAATTTATCTTGATTGAGGCAAGAAAATAAACTTAAGTTCAAAGTGAGATAATATATATACATATATATTTGCACACATAATTTGTAAACTTATAATAGTCTATGATAACAGAATGACATAGAATTTTAAAATATTAAACATGTTTAAATATACTTGGCGAGCTTACAAATAATATATACATATATAACATCAACTGTTTGATGCGCAGCTTTAAAATATTGTTTTTTTTATTTTTTTATTCCTGTTATGAATCCATGAAAATAAAGGGTGAAACTTTCTTCATTTGTTTATATACTGATTTTGAAACAATTCATTTTTTTTAACATTGCTTCCTCATCGCATGAAATACCAGTCCATATTTTTGTCTTGTTTTATAAAGCTTTTTGCCATGACTTCTAATATGATATTACAATTAGTTGTTGGCCCATTTAGAAATCATCCTTTCATGATGAGGCATTTCATCACTAATGGGTCTTCTCTGTTGTCATTATAACGATATATCAAAAATTCACAAATAGATTAAATTAATTTGCGATTTTTGTGGCAGCTGGGAAATTCTTTTCATTTTGTATATGATATTTGGGCGAGTTTTTTTTTTCTTCTTCCAATAAAAAAAATATCCTCAACACCTCAGGTATCCGCGATGTTTGGATGTATACAAACACACGCGTCTGTATTTTGAAGACGAACGATTGCAGAGATCTTCCTAAGCAAGACGAGGGAAAATTTTAGTGAAAAGCGAGAGAAATTTCAGAGAATCGCTGTAGAAAGAAAAATTTAGATACTGATAATGGAATGACTTCCAACTAGCCATAAACTTCTATTTGAAAAATAATGGGAAGGTGTTTTCGATCTATGCGCATTAAAATTTTAAAACCAATAATATAATAATAAAAATTAAATAAAAAATTTAAAAAAAAGCTGAATTAGACTTAATATTTTAAACAATCGAGAATATTTAGCCAAAAAAACTATTAACCGTTTTCTGCTTTCAGAGAAATATTATAAAGGTGGAGAGAAATTAAAACAGTATTTTTTTTATTGGGGATAGAACTATAAAATGAAAAATGAGCGAATCATGTTTTGGAAATATAAATAAATTGCTTAATATTAGAAAGCTTAAAGATGTCTAATGTCCAAATTTCTGAAATGCCAAGTTGAATTCGAAATCATTCGGTGAACTTTATTTTCCAATCTCTAAATATTTTCCATAGAAGTAAAAGCTGTAGTGTCCCAAACTGGACTTGCTTATGTGATCTCAGGATGCATGCAGTTACATGTGGATTAGTAGTTTGTTATAAACTGACAGTTCCGATTTTCTAGCGAGAGAAAAAAAAATACCAAGAGTAATAAAACTCTTGGTATTTTTTTTTTCTCTTGTTACGTTTTACTCGTTCTCGTTTACGTTCGTTGAATTTAGTACGAAGAGTGTTAATATGGAAATTATAAGTTAGTCTTTTGTCAAGTATTATTTCTAGATAGTTTCGTTAATCCAGTTATTGTTATTCTCATTAAAAATAGTGATTTTGAGATTAGTATATTTAATTTTACGTGCAAAAAGAACAGCGACAATTTTTGTTAACATTTAATTGAATCTTCCAACAAACCAATTATTTCGCTAAATCATAAATATAGCTTTGCTTTATATGAAATATAATAGGAGTTCTCAACTTGACAGAGTAATGCAGTATCGTCAGCATAGAGACCGATTTTAAGGTTCGAAATTTGTGAAAAATCTATATCAGTGTTTCCCAATCATTTTGTGCCAAGCCCCACCTAAGTCATTTTAAACTTCATATGATCCCCTATGTAACATATACGCATATATGAGATGCGCCATTAGAGGCATAGGCAAAAAAAAAAAAAAAAAAAAAAAAATCGTTTTGTGGCTTGCTGAGGTCCAAACCAAGTATTTTTAATTCGGAAATACAATGTATTTTTTTCTATCCCCCAGTCCACTTCTACCATTGTTATATAGAATGTAAATAATAATGTTTTGCTCTGGTTTTCAGCTGTTGAGTTCGTGATGTACTTTTTTTGGATTTAGGCAATTTTTTAAATTAATTTTACGTTTGCAGTAAGGTTTCAATCTAATTGGTCAATAGCGGAAATGGCTTCCCTACATATATTATTAAGAGGCCAACCATATTCCATATTATACTAAGACTATTTTCATATCTAAACTAGCAAGGGAATTTATTTATTTATTTTTAATCTTGACTAATCAAATCACAAGGTTAAGTGCTTAATAATCGAATATAGTTGGATGTATAAACCGATATCTTGCGATACGAATTAGTAACGAAGCAATATGTCACAAAATTTCGAACGAGGATGTGATACAACATAAGTAACTAATCAGAATTTGTTTCATTTATATATTTTCTTCTAAAGTATTCATAAAGATATAAATATTTTTTATTTGCGTTTTTAAAATTATGTTAATGTCAACTGTATTTTCATTGGTTTATAAAACACGGATACACTACATGTTTTAGACCCTCGTAAAATAACTTGTATAATTGCGCCAAATTGATATTTTTTGACGCCAAGAAGTATAAACATTAGTTCAGTGTTATTTTGTTTCATCGTGCAATTCTGTTTGATTTTATTTTTGAACATTCATAATGGCTTTTTGTTTCAATTTTTCCAACCCTTTAGTAGATGATTCACAAATTAATGTGGAAATGAATCCTGAGTTAGCAGATAAAGATGAACAAGAAACTTTAAAAAAGGAATGTGCCGATGTTCCATGCGAATATATTTCTATGTGTAATGTTCATTTCAAGGTTTGTACAGCAGAAAATAAATAAAGTGTGTGAAAATAATCAAATTGTGTAGTAAATGAAAACAATTATGTGTTTAATTATTTTGTGTAATTTATTTATTTAAAACACATCTAAGATTTTTTTATGTTCCGTCTATTCTCTTGCAGAACAGAAACTTCTGACTGAATTCAAATTATATATATAAATTATTAAAAAAAATGGAAATATTATACTTTGTTTTTAATTTTAATTATTTGATAAATCTGCAGCAAATGAAGTACAGCATAATTTTGTTAATAAATGAAATGCAATTTACAATATATGAATAAAAACGTCACTTTATACAACTAAAAGTGATATTTACAGTGAAATAAATGTGAGATTATATATAAAAGTCAAATTTTATAAATAATGTAATTTTTTAGAAATATACATATATATTCAGTATTTAATCTAGAGAAGCATCAATTTTACATCTAGCTTGAATTATTTTATTAAATTTCTTCAATTTTTTTATAAAATATTTCAAAATTTGTTTGTTTAAATAGCAGTTTCAATTTTCTTTTAACAAGACATACCTGTTGAAGCACAAAATAAAATACTATTTCAAATTCTGTGTCATAAATTTCTACAAACTTAAATTCTTTCAACCATTTATTGACCCTTAGCAATCACCAGTTTGATGCCAAAACAAATCTTTGACTACTTTATCTGGTGAACAATTCTCCAACAGACTTCTAAATTACAATTAAACATTTTTTTTTTGTTGTGATTTAATTATATTTTTTTATATTTTGTCACATCGCTGTTTTATTTTAGTTTGTTTCCTCTTCAATATTTATTTAAAAATTCATTTCAACTTCCTAAAAAAATTCCAATTTAATATTGAAGTACGAGAATAAAAATTCTATATACATGTAAATTCATTTTCAGAATATTCTTTTCATTTACGGAAAATTGAAGATCAAATTATTCTTGTCATAACCATATCCGAGGTTTGGTTTTATTTGTTGCTCTGCGGTCATCTTGTGCACACGAGGGCTAAATAGGCCGGGAACTACAGTTTAAAGTGGATTCCGAACCACTGCAAACATCCATAGCACTGCCAGACTCGAACCCAGAGCGCTTGCCACTCATAGCTGGGAGCACGGCTTCCATATCAGAGCAACAAATTTATATTTCAGGAAAGGGATTTTAACAATACAGTTAAAATATAAAAAAGAAGAAAACCTTCTTAATCAACAAGCCCATGTTCATTTTTCAAAGATTAACACATACAGTTATTAAATTTCTTCCCCAATCAGATCAACAATTAACAAATATATAATTTATTGTAAAATCCATATTTATTTTTCAAGATTCTTCATTTTAATATTTGCATTACTCTGATTAATGAATTCCATTTTATAACTTCAATTTTATTTTTCATTTATTATTTTTTTCATTCCTTATGTAATATCCTTTACATTTTAAGTTTCATTTGTAGGAATTTTAAGAAAGTTTGTGAGGTATTTTTATTAAAATGTAGGCTTGCAAGTTACTGTGGTTTCCAAGTGTAATTTATTTGTAAAAGCTATATAAATTCATTTATTTGTTAAAGTTATTTTTAAAATACTCTTTTAGGAACTTCCATAAGAATGCTAAGGCTATGCTATGCTATTTTGTTTATGTTATTGTTACTATTAGTACTGGTATTAAAAGGAACATATTTTTTTATTAACAATTGCAATTTTAAAAATTATAATTATTCTGCTTTAATTTGAAATTAATCAATGGATTTCTGATTTTAATTACTGCTGCTTTCATTCAGTTCCTTGGAATGATTTTTATCATAAATTCTCTTATTATTTTGAATCTGACATACAATATTTAAATATTTAATCATTTATGCTAATGTATACACACACACACGTGTATATGCGTGTTTAATTATTTACTGTTAGTTTAATTATTTCTTTTGTCAATATTAAAATAATAAAAAGTATATGTCATAATAATGCAATTTTTTTTTGTTATATAATGCAATTTTTTTAGTACTTGTTCATTATAGCGAAATCTAACTACTTTGTAATGCTATAAGTGAAGCTTTGACAGAAATAAAAAAATCTCAACAACAAAGATATTAATATAACATTTTTATCATATGTAATAGCATTGAATGCAGAGATTGGAACTAAACCTTGTTTAAGAGAATACATAACTTTCTACGATACCTCAAATTTTAGATAATGTTCTTGGTATACAGTTCATGTCATGTTGAATATGTTTCCATTTAATCTTTAAAAAAAAATCTGTGTTGTCTAGCTATATTGAATCATTTTGAATTATTACAATTTTTCAACTAAGTATATACTTTTGTTTTCAGATTCTATTAAATTAAAGTGTTGATTCAAAATTAATAAACTATAAAATGATCCAAACTGGCTGTTTTTAATTCATCAGTGTTATAGAATTTACAATCAATAAAATAAATTACCTATCCTATTTCAGTTTTAGCTGATGCTTCAGTATTAAGATGATGGGATTCAATACAACAATCAAATTGATTAATCAACTATTTTAAAATGAAATAAGTTAAATAAACAATGTTCTCTTTTGTTTATGAATATGATACAGATATACAAAAATTATACAAGAAAATCATGAAATAATCATTTTCAGTTATAATTAACTTCTTTTTTATTATTTAATTTAAATCAACAATTTGTTTTGAGTAATAATTCTTTTTACTTTTAAATATATTACTGAAAAAGAATATATTTAATCTGGTTATTACTTTGAATCTTAGTTAGATCACATTTTTTAAGTTAAATTTGCATTGGAATTGTTATTTGTAATTATATGATAAATTAATAGTATTTTCATATACAGGTTTCTCCTGATTTAAATTTGAAAGAAATGAACTTTGGTTCGATGAAAGTCAAATATAGTACACAAGAGACCATTGCCAATAAAATTGAAAATTTAGATGTATTCAGTGAAAGAAATTCAGATTTAGTTCCAGGAAAATATGAAGGTAATGTTCATTTATAAATAATAAATTACACAAATTTATAATTTAATTTTTAAGCACAGTTTGTCTTTAAAGTAAACTTTCTTAGAATAGATTAAATTATGCTACTATTTGGGCTAAATATAAGAATAAAATATCACTGATTTACAAGAATTTTATGGTTAAATTATGGATTTAATCTTTTTTTTTTTCGTAGGTGGCTTGAAAGTTTGGGAGTGTTCTATAGACCTTGCTGAATTTCTTGTTGAAAATAATTGTGTTAAGAATGGTGATGTAGTGTTAGAGGTTTGTATTAATAAGTAATTTTTCTTTATATTTTTTATCCAAATATTACTTATGTGTAGATTTATTAAACTCTTCCTTGAAATTAAATTCACAAGTAACTTTCACAATTCATTTCTAATGTATTAAATGGACCTAATTTTAATTATCATTTTAAAATAATAAATTTGTTATAAAAGTTTCCTTTAAGTATCTTTTAAAAAGAATAAAATATTTTATTTATTTAAATATGTTTATTTATCCTTGTAAATTTTCAAAAAATCATTCATATAGATAAATATAATATATAATTATTCATATAATTTTGAATGTTACCTAATATTTTATCAAATTGTAATGTAATGGATAAGTGAAAAGAAAATCACTAATTGAATAAAAGATATTGTTATAATATAATTATATAAAGTTAATTGGGAATTAAGATTTCTTTACCTAATTAAATAATTAAAATTTCATTGTCTAATTACATTATTGTTTTTTATAACATATAATTTTAACTTTATCCTTTTTGATAATTTCATGAATTTTTTCAACGAATTTCATTTTATATAACATGAAATTCATTGTTGTATGTATTGAAGGCATGACAAGAAAAAATTGCTCATTATAATTATAAATACAGATAACTTTGCAATTTGATTCAATATTATAATTTTTTAATATTAATTTTCAAAAAAATAAAATTGCTTCATTTAAAAAGTTTTGTATGCTATTATGATAATGTCAAAAATTAGTAAAAATCTTTACATTCTTTTTCTTTTCAAAGTTAGGTTGTGGTATAGGCCTTCCTGGTCTCATAGCCTACTTATCTGGTGCATTGGTTACTTTTCAAGATTTTGTAAGTGTTTAAACTTCATTCATTATTTAACTTAAAAGTAGAAATTATTTCTATTTTTATTTAATTTTATATTTTTTCAAATAAATTTTTTGCACATTTTTATTTGAAATCCACAATATTTAAAGTTTTTATTAATCTACATTTAATCTGAATTGCAGAAAATTGTTCAAATTTTTTTTATTTATTTACTGAGATCTTCTTTCTGTTAGTAGAAGGTTTTTAATAATCAGCTTTTCTGATAAACATATTGAAATAAAATTGTAAAATATGATTGTAAACATTAAAAAATTTACAATAATTGTATTGCTTAGTTTAAATAGATAATTTTTATTAATATTGTAAATAATTTATATTTTTTTTTCTAAATATATTTATTTATTTAGAATTCAGAAGTTCTAAAATTAATTACTGCTCCAAATGTATATCTAAATACTCCAGAGGAAAATAAGTCAAATATTTCAGAAAAATGCAAATTTTTAAGTGGAGACTGGCAAAACATAAAAGAAAAATATTTTTTAGAAGAAAAAGAACAGAAAAAGTAATGTTTCACATTTTTATTCATTCATTTTTCAAATTTATAAATTACGTTGTTTTTATTCATAAAGATATGATAATGAATTTAAATTTCTTAATTAGAATTTCTCCAGGAGTTTGAGTATCAATTTTTTTTATTATTTATGTATTTTTATTATCTAGTTTTTTATTATTATTTTTTAGAGAGTCATTAAATCTTTTTACAAAAATTTAAGTTACTTATTTGAAATCCTACGTAAAGCAGCAAAAGGAAAATAAATTTGAAAATCAAATAAAGCTGGATTATCAGATGTTGAAACAGCTCTACCCTCTTTTTCATATTAAAATATTTGTAAATGTTTGACATATTTTACATATTTAAATGATAAGATTAAAAATTTTGACTATTTGCATTAGTGTATTCTAAATATGAGATTTACTCATATGTTTTACAACAATATTTTAACTATTGAAGTTATGCCAATTAGTTATAAATGTTTCATTTTACTTAATTCTCACAAAGTCTTTAAATTTCTTTAAAAATTTTAACATATAAGTTTAGATATATTTTTTATAGAGATCATATAGGTTTATAGAGACCTTTTTTTTTTTGTTTGAAAAGAAAGTATATAATATTTAATTATTGAAGTTTTTGTTAAGTTGCTCTTATTTTTTCAAATAACCACAATTATCTATTTCTTAATAGCAAATATTTTAAATAAATATGTTTACAGTAGAATTATTATTGTTTTATTATTATATTTGTTTTTGTAAGCTGTAATCATTGCATCAATTGTTATCGTTTCTATGCATCGATTAATTATAGTAATATCAATTTAATAATTATTCAATTTTATAGTTTCTATGCATCAATTTTTATTTTTGCACTATACTACATAATTGTGTTCTTAGTTTAAAATTAAAATGCTCACTTGATACTTGATTAAAATTTTCAATACAAGATGTTATGAATGAGTACAATTTACTATATATGTTTTAAAAAAAAGGAATTTTTTATATCAATATAATAACTGTAAGTTAAGTATTTTATTGTAACAAATTCCATTAATTCCTTTTTGTTAAAAATCTCTGTTGTATAATATTATTAACAGGTATAACTCAGCTTTACCCAGTTATAGAAAATAAATGATTTTTAGTTTTGCTTAATTTTATTAGAAAAAATATAAGTGTAGAGTTATAGATTTGGGATTTAAAATAAATCAATCAAACAGTCATTCTTTTCCAAAAATTTCCATTTTTTTTCCTACTTTTAAAAGCATTTATTTTTAAGAATATGATAGAAAAACTAAATGGAAAACTAAATTTATTTTTGAAAAAACTTAATTGGAACTAAATTAATTTTTTTAATTGTAAAAATAAGTTGCAAACTGATATTATAAATGTTTTAAGTTTTTTTTTTACAATAAGTTATTGGTGCTATCAGTTTTTTAGGATAGGCACCATAAGATTGTATGAAAATATGATGAAATTGAAAAATAAGATTCTTATATCAAAAAGTAATTAACAAAAAAAAAATGTCATAATTTTAGGCTATGAATTTTCTGAATAAAATAATAAATTCAAAAAAATAAAAATTGAATTTCTAAGTGTTATAAGTTTTAAGATATGCTTATACATGCATACATATTTTTACATTTATAGATTAAAATATCAGCAATTTTTTTTAAATGCCAATTAAAGCATTCTTGCAAATTGTTTGAATGCAAAAACAAAACAAAACAAAAAACAGGAAAAATTTCAATTTGAAATAATTATGTCTTTAAATTTATGCTGAACATTGGCCATTTATATAATTTTATTTAAAAAAAATAATTTCAGTTGTTTTATTAATTTTCTTCTTTTTTATGCATTTTTATCTCATTTATAAAACTCTTTTATGTTCTATTCTCATTTACAAAACAATTAGATAATTGTCTGAAGTTGTGTTTTGCCTAAATATGCTTGATACCATAATTTTGTTATTTACTAATAAATGAATAATAATACTCTAAAAAATAAAAACATTTAGAATTTAGTATATTCATATCATAATTCATGATTTATTTATTATAATTATTTCTTATAATCATAAAATTGTTTATTTCGAGTATTATTTTTGATAGTTGTGTAAAATTTGGTTTAACTTTTCAATTTTTAAAAAAAATTTGTGTAAAATCACAGAATTATATTTATTGTGGTAAATACTTTTTATGAAATATGAAAATAAAAGATAATTTTTCTGTTTCATTTATTATAGATATGACATTATAATAACATCAGAGACTATATATGATAAATGTAACCAAAAGAAGCTTTTAAATCTCATGAAGGCTACATTGAAAGATGATGGTGTTATGTATCCTTTTATAAGTGTTTCATTTTATTTCTGTTTTAAAAGTAAAGCGGAAAATAAAATCGTCAAACTGCTTACAAGCAATCCCCCCCAATTACATTTGTGTATGATTAAAATAAATTATGGAAATTTATATTAAAATAAATGAATTAATTATATTTATATTAATAATTATTAAATTATATTAATTAAAATTAAATTACTCGGGCCTGATACCCAAGTGACTAGCTCTCGGTACCACAAGTTTCGGGTTCAAGTCCCGCCAATGCCATGGAGGCTTGTAGTGGTTCGGAATCCACTTTAAACCATAGATCCTGGTGTAATATGATTGTAGAGTATGGGGCATAAGGCTGACAACCCTATCCCAGAAAAAGGAAACATCTCCTATCTCGAAATCTGCCTGTTTTCAGAAAGTCTTGGCTCACCATGGGGTCAATATTATCTTCAGATTGGAGATTGAGAGAAGCCATACATCATCAAACGATCCCCATTTCGAGATCGGGTTTTGCTGACGAGATCACTGCAAACAATTCAGCATATAATAATTATAAGTAAATGAATGTGTATTTAATCTTCAGTGCAGTAAGTGAAATAGAGAAAAAATTCAGAAAGCTATGGCAAGATTGAAAGAATTGGCAGCTATGTAATGAATACTTTTTAAGTAAAATGAAATATATATATGTTATAAGAAATACTTAATGAATTCAAAGATATTTAGCATCTAAAGTTCATTATTTTGGAGTTGGTGGAAGTATTATTGATTTTGAAGAATTGCTAAAACAAGATAATACATTTGAATTTTCTACAGTTTTTAGAACAACAGAAGGTAAAAAAAATAAGCAACATTTCTCCTATTTTCTTTTAAGATCACATTTTATTATAATTTCACCAATTTTAAATAATAAAAAAACAGATGAAATTATTTTAAATATATTTTTCAATAATTAAATTAATATTCTGATATGACATTTAAAATTGTCTTTAATTTAGATTTTAAGTAAACCATTAATAATAAAATTACTTGCATAAATATTTCTTTTTAAATTTGAAAATTTTTATCAAATAAATTTTTCATTAACTTATTTTCTCAATTTTAGAAGGCTAAGCAGTTTTTCTATTTAAATTTAAGATATAAAATAAATAAATTAATCTATTTTGCAATTTTTCTTTTCTTACTTTTGAATAATTGCATTTAGCAAGATTCTTCAGCAGTTTTGCTTTCAAACAAAGTTTTTAAATTTGGTATGATTGCAAAATTTACATAGAAAAAGAAATATACAGACTTGAATCTTCTCTCTCTGTATATATGCATCTATACTAAACTTTAAAAAATTACAATAGTATTAAGAATTATCTTTTTATTTAAATATGTAATGGTATTAACTTTTACCATACCATACAATTTTATACTTTAAATTATTGCAAGAAAAAATGAGTCCTACTAATAATTTTACTTTGCAGGTGTAGAAAGACAGATACTAAAGTTGATTCGAAAACAACAAAAATGACTGTTCTTGAATTAAAATAAAATATTTTTATCATCAAAAAGCTTTATTCATATATTGTGAATATATATCATTTTATATTATTACAACTTAATGCAAAGTTTTTATCTGTTCAATGGTGCTATCTTTTGAATTGAATTGTACCTCTTACATAATTTTTAGTAAGTGAATGGTTTTTGTTATCAGGCTCAATTATGACATTTTAAAGATAAGGACTTTATTGTTTTCCACTTAATTATTTCATAACTGAAAGATCCAACTCTATTTTTAAATTAATTATTGAAATAATTTCTCCAGACAATATTTTTATATACCCCGTGCATTTAATACTGTTACAAGAATGCTAAAATAAGTGAAATATTTTTTCACAAAACAACTGAAAAATAAGAAATACATTGATGTAAAACTTAGCAAAAAGTTTTTTTTTTTTGCCGCTATTTTGCAATAACTCATTCGACATGAAATTCACAATATAGAGGCAATATTTTATGTAGAATGAAATATATTAATGCATACAGTATAGAATAAAAAAATGCTTTATCAAAATAGTGTTAGTACAGATGCTTGTCTGCCCAAGAAATAGATGTCATTTAATTGAATTGGTTGCTATACTCAACACCACATTGTCCAATAGTTATTAATATAAGTTATTTTCTGTGATGAATATAATCTTACCATAAGGTATCTCCCACATGTTCTATGGGATTTAAATCGGGAAGATTACTGGTCAATCCATTCTAGTAATTTCTTCACTTTCTAGATGCTCCTCAAAAGTAACAGTCCAATGTGACCTGGCATTATCCATAAAAACGATGCCTGCACTAGTGATCTTTAAACTTTTACGAACCCATTCGACCTCAGTAACTGCAACATTTGTTATCCCATTGTCATAATATGCATCTGAACAATATTGTCTATTGCAGTTGGACCTATGATTTAAAAGGTTTTCAAACTCATAAAATACTTTTTTCCAATTCAAAATTCTTGGTCTACCCATCACATTATGGTCCTTCTGGAGTTTGCCGATCACAAGTAAAATCATCCGGAGTGTCATAAAGGTTCCATGTTTCTTTTGCGAGTCATTTTATATTTTTAATAAAATTGGGTACGGTAGTTAATACTGTTTATGTTTAATAACTATATTTTATTTTTAAAAGTTCAGTTGACTTTCTTTTAATAATTTTAAAAAATCTGGTGTGTAATTTGTCACAGCCATTTGTTAAAATGTTGATTAATTAATTGTGAACATATTTTGACTTGACTAACATCATAGTTGAATATAAATTCACAGGAATATATTAAAAAAAATTCTCAATTTTTGGTATAAGTTAGGATACTTTGCTTCTGTTGCCAGTTTACAAACTTAGGGAAAGAGATTTGTAAAGCCTGGTCCCCCTTTTCTATTCTCCCAATGCTTTGTCAGATGGTTTTCATGTAGTACTATCTTGAATAATATAAATTGTAAATGGATTAACAAAAATGGAGATTTGAAACTTAGATCTGTAAATCTAGTTTTCAGCTCTTGCTAATTTTATATTATTTGATATTAAAAGAGATTGCTTTTATATTGCAGTCTTCCTTGCAATATAAAGGCACTATTACATGCTCTTGAACTGATAACACACCTTTTTATACAATTTCATAGCTGTCTGCTTTAAGGACGCCGTGGACATCCTTGCTTGTTTTTGAGGCTTGTGCAATTTCTGAAATTCTAATGTTATGTTCTTGTTTGTTCCTACAACATTAGATTGCATTATAATCTGCCAAACATGATATATTAAAACAGTAACTTCTGTATCAAAAAAATTGATTTAATGTACATAAAATAAAGTGATGGAAAAGAGGACAATAAACAATAGTTCTGTTATGTAATTTTGGCTTTATTTACATCAATAAAAAACAATATTTACAAAATAATTGACTCCAGTGACTAGGTAACAAAACACTTCAAAATACAAAAAGCTGGTTTTATGCTAATAAATGCACATTTCAAGTATAAAAAAAATATATCTACAAAACAATACTACAATGATTCAAGCTGATACAAAATGGTAAATAAATAAAAATGCACTTCTGAATGAACCAAAAATGGCAGGTACAATGTCTTGTCAATACAAGGCAATATTCAAAGAAAAATATATGCATTTACAAATTTAACTATAATACATTTCTTTACGAGTAAATATTTATATAAAAACTTTTAAATTATTCTGTATATTTTGATTTATTCAGCAAGAACAGCTATTATAATTTCTGCCTAAAGAACAATGGAAAAAATAATCATTTAAAAAAAAAAAGATTTACAAATATAAGATATCAAGAAAAAAAATTGGATTTCAACAAAAGATTTTATAAGCTAATGAATCCATTGCAAAGAAAGTTTCCATTGTTTTAATCTCAAATAAATCACATGTAAAATTGGTCAATTAATTTACAAAATAAAAAAAAAAGGCTACTTATAATTCCTTTGATTTTAATTGCTTTTGGAATAATCACATTTAAGATTTGTATGCATACAGCTATTTAAATAAATATTAATAATTACACTTGATTATATTAACATCACACATATTGTATAAAATGGTCCCCTATAATGTATGTTATGAAATTGAGACATTTTAAGACAATTTTTTTTTATAAATTTAACTGCGCAATGCTGTTTAAAACAACTTAAAAATATAAATTATCAAGTAAAGTGATTCAAATATCAGTATTTAATAATTATTTTATCACATTTTAAGTATTAAAACCACATATCGTCAACATAAATTTGTGTCAAATATTACAACTTTTCCTTTTTCCCAAAATATTCCATTTGCATTTTGTCAGTATAAAAAACACATAAATAATTAAAAAAAATTGCATGTAAATTACACAATGTGCACACTAGGATTATAACACAACAAATTTCTATTTTTAGCAATATACATACAAATCATCTCGCAGGCCTCAATACAATGCTTGAATTCTAGTGCATAGAGACAAGACGTAATTATTAATTTCATAACAATGATTTTGTGATTACTTTTTTTATAGCAATGCCTACAAAAGGAGGGATAATAATAATAAAAAAGAGATTAAAAACAATGGCACTTTGAGGGAGACACTTATTCTTGCGATTGCGTCGCTTTTTGCAAGCTGTACCATTCTTGGTATTTTTTAATTTGAACAGCTGCAGTTTGTGATGCAGCTTGAAGCCTCTGATTTTCCTCTCGCAACTGGAGAACTTCATTTTCTAAATTTGCCTTTTGATGTTGTTCCTAGAATGTGGAAATAAACAAAAAGAGTACATGTAATTGCATCCTTCTGCAGGAATTAAATTTCATTAAAAAAAATTAAAAATAAAATGGAAGTTTAACCAAATATTATGTTTTATTTCCTGCATTTTAATCGACTAAAAGTAAACATTACTTAACACACTAATGTAAATTTCAATTTCTAATCAAAATGTGATTGTGGGTGATATTGAAAGTTTCAGAAACTATGCAAAACTACTTAAACCCCTCTTCTCCAGCAAAAAAGTAAAATTAGAAAGAAATTCGCATATGTTGCATTTTACTTTGCCTAAAGGAATTGATGAATTTTTATGTATGATTGTTTTAGAGATGGAGGAAGGTAAGATATACTTTTGGAAAGCATAACAATTTTAATACAACATAATAATTATGTAATTTTTGACATGCAATGCCATATTTTTAAAACCTAATTAAACATGCTTGTTCTAAATCTCGAATAATTATAGTATAACATATGATGTCACCTTTAATGAATACTCTATTTTAAAATGTAAAATAAAGAAAAATCCAAATTAAATTTTTTTTTAATGATGTAAATTATGGAAAAGTTATATTTTGAAATTTATTAACAGTACAATATGATAGAATATATTAATATAAAATAAAACTGCACATCATACAAAAGAATAGCAACTGGGGATAATTATGCTCTAGAAAAACAACTGAAAATTAAAACAGCACAAAGAAAAACTTTTAAAATGTTGACCTTAATTTCTTACAATTTTTTTAATGCCCATTTGTAACAATTTTATTACAAATTTCTGATGCAATCATTTTTAATTTGTGAATATTGGAAGAAATGAAATGTTACTTTCATATTTATAAGTTTTCTCCCAATCTAGATCAAAGATTATTAATAAATTTTAAATCTTTCCATGTATCTCAGTCCATGCAACATACAACATCATAAATTTATACAATTTACATCAATTAAATAAATACCTTTATTAAATCTTGCTGCATTTTCAATAATCTGGATTCCAGCTCTTTGACATTTGAAATGCCAGCTCCCAAGGTACTAAAATTGAAAAATACATTAAACTTAATGTATCAAACTAAATGGTACATTTTAATTGTAGAATTTACTCTATAATATAAAATGAAAATAATCAAACTAAAACATTTTATAGCCTAATGTATTTGGTCATTTTTTAACATATTTGCATTCTTATATAGAACAAAAGATATGTATATTTTATATGATGCCATAGAAACTAAGTTCATATTACAAAGAAGGGGGGAGGGGAACTTGGTTAATAAATCACCGCAATTGGTGATATAACTTGGAGATACTTATGTTCTTCAATGGTTTGACAGCCCATGGTGCACTAAGGCCGCCTGCCTACTAGCAGATTTCGAGACAGGAGATGTTATTCTTTTTATGAGGTAGGGTCGTCAGCCCAATTCCCTACTCTTTGCAGTTATATTTAGACAGGGACCTACAGTTTACAATGGATTAAGCACTGACTGGGCTCGAACCCGAAACCCATGGCACATAGCGCCAGTCACTCGGCCATCAGACCCGATATTTCCTATACTTTAATTAATATTGTCTCCAATTCTGTACAATTTACCTTTCTAAGGATCCTTTGGTTAAAACAATGGTCACATGCATTATTCTGAATATTTGGACAAGATAATAACTTTAACGAAATGGAACATATTAATACTTCAGTGCGTACAAATTCTGTTTGGAGTTCCTAATCAATGTAGTAATTTTGTTTTTACATCAATCTGACCAAATGAGTTTCATCAATGGCAAACTTCATTATTTTGAATGCTGATGATGTTTTAAAATACTTTTAATTATATGATGTATAGATTTCATAACAACTAGACTGTGGATATAAGCCAAACTAAAATATGTGAAACATTATATAAATATGGTAATATAATTATTAAGTTCTCATTCTACATGCAAACTGAGATTTAAGGTATTTTATATTTTACAACTTACATAAAAATGTTTTAAATTCAAACATTATCAATAAAATGTTACAGATTTTCAAGTTACAATTACATAATTCAAGCCATAAATGTTTTTAAAAAATACAAAAAGGAAAACGATTCTTTACTGGTTAATTTATATATTTGCAAATTTGTTTTAAATATCATGCAGGAGGCACTTGAACTAACTGCATGTGGCTCAAGAATCTGCAAAACATTGATCACTTAAAAATAGACAGCATCCCATTGATAGATTAAAGTTGTCTCTAAAAGTATCATCCAAGAGGATTTTTAAGCATTACTGTACTGCACATTTTTATAACATTAACTAGTGAAAAACTTCTGTCAAAACAAAATACAACGTCAGAATTTGTCGAATCTACTATTTTTTTAATGTTTCTACATCACAGGACATAATTTTGAAATATTATAATAGTCAGTATGAATGAATTTCTAAGCTACCTACTGGTTTACAAGTACAACAAAAATAATAACACAATACAATACTTTAGAAAATAATAATGTTACTAACTTGCTTTCAAGGCACAGCTGTTTTTCAGCTTCCTCTAACCAAGATGCAGAGCCAATGGGCAAAGCTGAAATGATTAAAACTTATTACATGAAGCACAAATTAGATTATAGATGTTCCTTAATATATCAATAGTAATAATAAAAAAAAATTCTAATACACTTTGTTAAATAACCTTTGATTCTATATTATAAATGATCTAACAGATTTGTTACAAATTCATCTTTTTTAACAATAAAATAACAGAATCGTCACGAACACAACATAATGCTGAATCTATCTAATCTAATCTATTTTTTCCTTACAGCGGACAAAATATTACAATAAGGCAATACCTTAAAATTAAAAAAAAAAAAAAAAAAAAAATTGTGTTTTTACTGATGGATGATATAAAATATTCCAATTTAATTTTACTTATAACAATTGCAATCTAAATTTTGGAATTAAATCTTAATAAGTTAACATATTAAATAATGAAAACCTAAAATAAATTTCTATTTTATTATTATTATTTTTTCCATTGTCGACAAGCCTAGTGGAATAGGCAAAATGGAAATATTTCTTCGAGGTGATAATAATCAGAAATGAATAGCAGTTTTACAATTGCTGTCTATGCAAGAAAAGAAGACTGAAAAATATTCATAAATATTAATGTGAGATAAAGTAAGAAGGCAATCTGAAAATTTTCCCAGATAAATCTGAAAAGTCAAACAAAATTTTTTGTGCAATTTATGGAATATAAGTAAAAATTAGCAGATGAGCAGCAATCGGTAAATCAAGTAAAAATTAATTTAAATTTAAGGCATTTATGTAAAATGAGGGTAAGGACAGATACATGCTCTGCTTTTATCTAAAGCATTTTATTGATATTCAGTATTTCATAAAAATTAAACTTATGAAGAAATGCATGTGTGTAATATTTTCTATTATTTTTATGCAACTCACCTTCAATTCCTTTTGTAGCGGAAGATACAAGACTCGCCCAATCTATGTCTCTATTGTCAGTTAAGGATATTAATGATGGTGATGATGGGGGTGGAGGCAATGGTTTAAATTTATTTTGGGCAGATAACACACGTGGTGAAAGCCTAAAATATGAATAATATTAATTAGTTAAATTATGCCATTTATTTCCACTTCTATAATATTAATGCAACACAATATATTATATTTACCTTTCAAATCGCATGTCAGAAGCAGGAGATGATGGCTCAGAAGAAATAACATGGGCAGGTTGAGCTTTGGTGAGAATTACATCCAATGCAGGATCTGGTGTATTGCCAGCACTTCGCTCTAATGAAGAGGAAGGAGTGGATAAATGTGTTCTTGATCCAGCATCAGAATCCAAATGAGATGATGGTGGATCCTGGTTTTAAAAAATATACACATCAAAACTACAACTTAATTGCATTTTGGCAGAAAGCACTTCATATAAAATTAAAAAGGTTATATAATTCAGTATAAGCCACCCCAACAGCAAAATTTAAAGACTTCACTTGCACAATAAATATGTTTTAAGTACATTTAACTTACATATACTAATTTACAAAATACAATGGATTTAAAAATTGTAAATGCAGTAGAATCAACTTTAAATTATATGCAAGAGCAATTATGTTACAGTAAAAAACCCCAAATGATAATAAATATGATGAGTATTTTAAAGATGCATATTAATAAAAAAGAACAATGTATCATTGAAGAATAATTATAATAAAGATGATTTTGGGATACACACTGAAATTTTTAAAACAATGAGTCAGATTTTTTGAAGCCATAAATGAAACAGATAGCAAATTAGATCCCCTTAACCTCCATGCTTCTTCACCAAAACTGTGATGTAAAATTTGCCAAGGAAGTCCCCTACTATTTATTAATACACAAGTAAATTCCATTTTATATTATATATTTTTGAGCATATTTATTTCAAAGATGGAATACAAATATTTTCAAAAAGATGCATTTCTGAAAGACAAACTTGAAATTTTCAGAATTATCGGAACAAAATCATCACTGCATTATTGCTCCAGATAATTCATTTTTAAACCCATGCAATTGCTAAAATTCTAAATCTTAAAATACTTTTTTTAATCAATATAAATCAACTTTAATTTATTTTTGAATTAACAATTATATACACTAAACTTTAAAAAAAAAAAATGTTAACATTTTTTGTAACTTAAAATAACTTTTTGTGCGGGGGAGAGATGTAAAATTTATCACAAATATTTTGATATTTAGTGGATTGAATAGCATTTTTAGAATGAAAACAATTAACCAAATTAACACTTATAAAACCATGCCATCTTAAACAACTTGATTAGAATAGTATAGTCTGTCCACCAATCGTATGGCAAGTGGCCAAATTAAAAAAGAGTGATATCATGGGGCAGAAATGTCATTTAAGGTTTTCATTGTAATCAAAAGAATTTTAATTTTTCGTAATTCAAATTTTAGATTATACAATAATAAAAAATAAAATAAAGCAGCTTTGAGCTATGTCTGTCCAACAAGCACCCCTAACAAATAATTGATTCACCCAGTTTTGCCATTAAACCTGATGTTTACCATTCTGCACTATCCATGACTCTGCCCAGCTATCAAATCTTTAGATGTATATAAATTGCTAAAGAAAATAGTGACTACTTTTTATATTTTAAGAATAACCATTTAATTACACACACAAAAGAATTGTGCATTATAATTACATAAATATTGCACCCATTATTTTTTCAATCATAAAAAACATCCATTACTTTTTCTTACCTCACTGTTGCTGTCGCTATCCAGATACTCTGGATTAATAAGCTTAAGTAAGTCCTCTTGCAAAGTGCTTGTACTGCCACTGCAACTACTTCCACTACTTGCTATTGCAACAAAGTTAACCGTTGGCTTAGATGGACGGGTACTACAATTGGTTACACCAGGACGCAACCTACTTAGTTTTGATTGTGTTGATTCAGATACATTTCTAAAAGGAAAAAAAAAAACCATTGGATATTCATGCAAAATAAAATACATTTTATTATGCCAAAAAGTGTTTGTAATATGTTACATTTCAAATTGTTTCCCCGTTTGAAAACACTACACCAATACAAATATTTTGAGCTTGCAGACTAAACTAAAATTATGCATCTATTTTACAATTCATTTTATGCAAGAATAATATATATTTTAGATAATAAAAAACATTCATAGTGAAAAAATAAAAAACTTACTTGGACGGACTTTTTAAAGATTGAGTAGCTTTAGATTCTTGAATAAATCGATGTGGACTGCCATTTAACCTTACATCACATAACTCATCTAAAGAAAAAAAAAAGTCAAAACTTATTAAACAGAAAGCTCCATTAATTACAAAGAACAAAAATATAAAACTTTTGTCTACAACAAATATAAAGAAGATTGGTATATTTTAAAAACAGTTATAAAAATAGAAATAAATTCATAACAGCCAGTTTCTATAGTTAGAAAAGCAAAAGAAATTTTTAAGAATTCAAAAACTTTGAATAGTAAAATGATAAAGTGAAAACATGCTTAACAGTTTTATCGTTTTTTTCTTCTTCCGATTCTTTTTATCTTTCTTTTCTTGAATTAAAAAAACTAACAAGACCTTCTTAAAAAATTTATATGCCTTAAAAAAAAACCAATGAAATTAATAGGGGATGTACGGATCTTTTCCATGTTAAAGCTAATAAGATCATAGTTCCCTTCGTTTTTCGATTGTGCAAGTAGTAACAAAAAAAAAAAAAAAAAAAAAAAAAAAAATGTATAAGATTTAATCGTCATACAGAAAAGCAGAAGATTGGTTTGCATAACTGCTAATTCATCAACATTTTAATTCTATAACTAATCAATGTTTTTAAGGTTTAAAAATTAAATTCTAGAAAAAAAAAATCTAATTGAAAGCCATTTGTGAGAAAAATTGTAAATTCAATTATTCCATTATTTAATATAATTATGGATAACTTGTGTTTGCTTATATTACTATATAGTGCTATTGGTATAAACCAATTAATAATTAAATTAAATTAATTTATAATGGATGGTATAATTATATTACCGGCACTGCTGGTCCCTTGGTGCCAATCACTTGAACTATCAGAATGATAATCAGAGTTAACACTTGGAGGAGATCGCTTTGTAAAAGAGTTGCCAATTTTTGAAGATGGTGAATGAGAGGAATTCTGATGTAACTGTGGTTGTGACGAGAGACTATCAGATGGCGACTGACTTTTAGATGAGTGCTGGCATAAAGAAACTTTCTGATATGAATGTGTTCTCATATGGAATGGATTAATGTCTGTCAAGGACAGCTCACTGCGAGCTGACACCATGCCACCAATGTGAGTGAGACGTTGGCTTATGCCATTACGATTGCGATCATGAAAGCTGCGATGCAGATGACTTTGAATGTTGCCATATGTGGGCAAACCGTGATCATGAGAGTTGGATGACAGGTACACGGGAGATGATCTTGGAGTAGGAAATGAAGTGCCTGTCTTTTGACTACTTTCCCGATCAATGGATTGTAAGCTGCTGACACCACCAGAGTAAGGGGTGAGTCTGGTGGGAAGAATATTTTGGGATGGATCTTGAATGTTACGTAAAGAAAGGATGGAATGATGTTGTATGTGGTCCCTGCGAGATTCAGAAAAAATGTTTCGAACCTAAAAATAAATAAATAATTAATATACAATAATTGTAATAACATGTTCTTTAAGTAAAGATCACACAGACTACGAATTTCTTTTGATAAGAAAGAAAAATTCTGACAGTGATACATTATTGCATAAGATTGAATGTTATCTTTTTGATTATAAAAAAAAAGGTCTGCTCTTTAATTGTGTTAAGAACAAGCCAAAAATGGCTTTTTTTAAATTTCTGTAGAAAGATTTAGATGGTTTAGAGACTTGCAGAAGAAGATTATGTATAGATGTGTAGATTAGTTTTTTGTAGTCCATAGATAAACCAAAGTTTTTGTCTACCACAGAAATTATGAAGAATACATAGTACAGTAACCTCTCTTGAATCCAACACATTCAGGACCATAGCCATGAATGAATGAACGATTTTGCTGGATTAACAAGCATCTACATAATTCTAAGGGGGATATCCAAAATACGACACTCTAGGTAAATATTTAAATGAATCAAACATGTACATATTAATGTGATTAACATATTGGATGAAAATGTGAGTAGCATTGTGTCACCTTCTGGCAATCAAAATCAAGAAATGGCCAAATTCATACATAAAAAATATGAAAGCAAAGGCTTAATTGGTGCCGGATTATAGAATGTGCTAACTATCAAAGGCCAGATTAAAGAGAGGTTACTGTAGTACATATTGCTGTGCTTATCTATACTTACATACATAAATTGCCAGATATAAAAATTTTTTAAAATATTTCTTTATACATTCCAAGATGTAAACAAAATTTTAAAAAAGTAAAGCACTGTTTGAAGCTTTTTTCAAAATTGATTAGCTTAAGAAGCATTATTAAATGGTAAGTATAACACAATAATAATAAAGCATAGATTAATATTACAAAAAAAAAAAAAATACTAACATCAGATTTTGGTAAGATACGATCCATAGAAGGACTTCTGTTAGAATGTTGAAGATTTGAATGTCTGTCTTCTCTTCTAAAAATTAGATAACAATTAATACATTTAATCATAAAACAATAATTTATAAGTGAACTATTTTTAAAATCAAACAAGCCACATAATTTTGAGCAGAATTAAGAAAGACAGAATATTTTAAAAACAAATACTTAAGTTTATTAATAAAAGTTAAAATTATCTTTTATTATGTTTATAACCATTATATTTAAAAAGAAGCAAAATACAACATGCTTCATTCACTAATAATTTTATCAATTAAAAAAAAAAAAAAAATTGTTTCTTTACTTGGAAGTTATACGCTGCGAATGAAAAGCAGTTTGCTGACGGGGTGTAGCTGTCTTATGATGACTTTCACTATGATCACAGATACCTATATTTTCATAATCTCCAACGCTGCCACTTGAAAGGTAATTACAATTGTGCAGGTTACAACCCCTATAAGAATTACAATTATTAAATTGAAAAAAATATAAATAAATAAAGGTTTCTAGAGAGGGTAGGGGGGAAAAAAAACTTACTTGCGAGATGTACCACTAGAAAGAGGAGGAATAACAGTAACAGACACTGTCATGGAAGTTTTGAGAAGGTCGACCATTTGATCATAAGATAATGTTGCCACAGCAACTTTGCATATCTAATTAAGAGAAAAAGTAATTAAAACATATAAAATAACATCTTTATACATATTTTTATATCATTTATTGAAGTAGAAGTATACATACATCATTTTTCTTTTTATTTTAGCACATTAGAAATTTCCTCTGTGCAAATTTCAAATTAAATTCAAAATACATTATAAAGCTTCTCTAAAATTCAAAATTTATTAAAAAAAACTTGCAAAGTAAAAGCTTAATTGTGCAATCCCATAAATTGAAAAATCATACCTGCCAGATTTCATTAACAAAACATTATCACAATATGTAGCAAAAATGATAATTTACATAAATTTGCAATTCTAAAATAATAAATATAAAATTTCTTAAATACTGCTGATAATTGAAAAATAAATACTAATAATTGATATATAACCCAATTTACTTATGTAAAGAATTTTTTGCTATATTAAAATTAAAAATTAACATAAATAATAGAAACATACCCAAATAAAATGTTCTAATATGGTATTATATAATGAGGTTTTAAAGTTTTTTTTTTCTCAACATTAAAAATTCTTCTATTTATTTTATGAGGAATGGATAATGAGTTTTCAGAGGTGAGTATATACAGCAACGTTATGAACAGTTTTAAATTTATAGCAGCTCCATTATTATTTAAATAACTACAAGGAATTAACACACAGAATGTAAAGTAGATATAATAGTGTAATAACAGTTGATAGTAAGGAAAAAAAATTTCTCAAACGATTTTGCTTTTAAGAAATATGTAATAATACCCATCCATAAAAAGTATTGCCTTTTGTTCTAACCCACATTCTTAAAATCATGACATTTTTCTAATACATTTGAAAATGAATTAAATTATAAATAAAATACAATAATAATTATAACTTATACATTTTTTTTACTTATTTTAAATAAAATAGCACACTGAATGGTAAATCAAGATGTGAACTTTTATTACCTCAACTAAACGACTTCCTTGACGCAGACCAGCTTGCCAAGCAAAGCCATAATTTTCCACTTCCGTTATCACACCTTCAAATTGCACATGAAATCCCAGCTGCCCAAGACTGTTTCGTCGTAATATCAACTCCTGAGTCTAAGCAGAAATCACAATATCAATATGGGTTATTCCAAACAATATTCTAAGTAACAAAATATTAATATCCAAAAGCTCTTCCTTACTTCTGCTCCTTCTGAAACAGCTTGGAGTCGACTAACAATTTCTTGAATCTCATCAACATCTGGATCTTTGGAACGTATTACAAGGCACTCGCCTTGATGATAAAATAATTTTAAGCTAAAATAGAGAACAGAAATAGTTATTTTTAGGCATGTTGAAATATTTTTAAAATTTTTTTCAAATGTAAATAACTATTACCTTGTAGTTTGAGAAGACCAACCCAAAATGGAAGCACATGGACAAACAAATATAATTTCCTGAGTAGTTTCATCCATCACAACTAGAGTATCTACAGAAATAGCAAGCAGGCAATCCACTAATGTAGATTTGCCAAAATCCTCAACCTTTAACAAAAGAAAATTTATTTAAAACCTTAGAAAAGCAAGCATGTCATTTATAGAATTCATACAATGTATATATATATATATATATATATATAAATACACTATGTGGAAGAAAGTGACGGGACACGACACTATAACGACATAAACCCATATTTATTAAAATTAATAGGAGGTAGGGCCTCCTTTGGCTGCGATCACAGCTGCAACCCTTCTGGGCATGCTTTCCACTAAATTAGCCATTGTGGCAAGAGGAATTTCCTTCCAAATGTTTAACAGGAAGTTCCATAGTTCAGGCTTGCTTTTGGGGAGTGGGGTGCAGGCCCTCAACCGACGGTCCAATTTGTCCCAGAGATGTTCAATTGGGTTAACATCAGGGCTCTGCGCCGGCCACTCCATGCGTTTAACGTTGTTGTTCACATACCAATCAAGAGTCCTCCTTGCAACATGGCATGTTGCGTTGTCGGCTTGATACCAGCAATCATCCATACCGTACGTTGCCCACAAGGTAGGAAGGACATGATTGTCGAGAATATCACAGTATCTATCGGCATTCATCGTACCATCAACCTTCGCCAGTGGGCCAGCCCCATTCCAGGAGAAACAGGCCCATACCATCAATCCTCCTCCACCAAACTTTACAGTTGGGACGACACACTCGGGCAAAAGGCGTTCTGTTAAACGCCATACCCAAACACGTCCATCGGAACGGAAAAGGGTAAATCGTGACTCGTCACTCCAAAGGACGCGTTTCCAGTCATCCAGAGTCCAAGTACGGTGGTCTTTGGCCCATCGAAGGCTCGCTTTCTTGTTGGTTTTCGTAATCAAAGGCTTATGGGCAACCGAACGTCCAGTGTAACCTAACTTATGGGCCTCGATACGAAGAGTCTTGGTCGAAACGGCCACACCTGTGGCTTGTCTAAACTCATTAGCGATGTTATCCATGGATGTTTGACAGTTACTTCGAATCTCCCGGCCGAGCACCCGCCAGTCCCTGCTGGGGAGAACTGTAGGTCGTCCACTTCGGGGTTTGTTCTGACAGTGTCCCTCAGTCTTATAGCGACACACAACATGTGCTACATTTGATTTTGAGCAGTTACGGAGACGGGATATCTCCCTAATTGACACCTTGGCAAGATGCAATCCAACCAATACACCTTTCTCGAACTCGGACAACTGTTCCCATGGCGGCATCTTGACAAAAAACAACTCTAGTCGAATCGACAGAGTATTTATAGGATATGGCTGACACGTGATACCTATTATTGTGCATGTGTCAGCAGTATTGTCGACTTTTCTACTTTTCGAGGGGTGTCCCGTCACTTTCTTCCAGATAGTGTATATATATATATATATATATATATATATATATAAAAACAAATATGATGAAAACATCAGTATTTTAAAATTAAATTAATTAATTACTTCAAGTTTTTTTAAACATACTTTTAATTAAAATGATTGTAATAAAATAAAGAAATATTCATGAATATATATTTCTTTGTTGAACATCTATGGATCCCGTGTACCATTTATGTATTTTATGAACAACCACCAACAGGTGACAAAGGGAGAATTTTAGGAGTTACTACCATGTATTTCAATGTTTACGAGAAAAAACTACCACAAGGTAGCCTGAATATTGATGCAAGATACTTTTACATATATTGTCACAATCACTAATGATTCACAATTTCTGAAAGAGGTGACTACAAAAAACCCGAGAGCATAATCAAACCATGGCTCTCCTGCAAGCTAGCTGTGCTTCTTGCCATGGGTCAAACTTCAAGACAAGCTTAAGTAATTTTTGGCAGTAATTAATTATACAGAAGAAATACTACATGGCACAATAATATAATTTCATACTGGTAAGCAAAAATAACTGCACAATTAAAATAGAGATAATAAGAAAAATATTCTAACCTGAACCTGCCAGGATATAGCACCCAAAACATAACCATCTGGAATGAACCGAGGCCGACTTCTCTCCTTTTTACGACCGCCAAAGGAAAGAATAGCTAAATTGGAAGAAGAAAAAAAAAAAAAAAAAATTATCAATAAAAAAATGTAATAACAATAAAAATATATTAAAGCAGCAATTTTTATAATTTCTTACAGAGGAACATTATATTTAAAAATTAAGAAATATGAATACTTACAAAATTTTGGTCCTGAATCGATAGTTGTATTTGTACAATAATTTGTCGCAAGATCTTTTAAATATTCTTGGCGCGTTCTTTGTGCCATAGTTACAAATTTATCAGATCGATGAGCTGCATTTTCAGCATTAATAACTACAGAAAAAAATATATAATTTAAAAATGGATCTTATATATAACATAAAACAACTTCAAAAAATAAATAAAAAGCACTAATCATTTTAGTTATACAATGTAATTCATCAGTAAAAAATACCTTAACATTATTTTGAAAAATCCCTATCTACGAATAATCATTACAGAACTAAAAAAAAAATCTTTTAACTAAATAATAATTTTGATAAATATAGAATATTTCATATTACCTTTTGCTACTAAAAAATCAGCAAATTTCTTTGATTTAGGAAAAATAGCACCAGCTGGAATGGGTGGACCAAATGCAGGAACTTCTTTGGAACGGCTTACAGCAACCCTTAATAGTAAAATTAAGTTTATTTACGGAACATTTTATTGAAAATATATTAAGACTGTGTACTTTTTTTAATTAAAAATACTTACCTATAACAAGTATTATCTGAACATGGGTTAACAACACGTACAACTAGGAATACATGTTGAAATTGGGACCGAATATTTTTTGGTGTAAATGGAAGAGCATCCGGTTCCTGGAAGACTATGGTGACAATGTCATTCCCAATATGCCTTTTTCTTAGGAGCTGAAATTAATAATATTTTATAAGTTATAAAACAAATATAGATGTCATATCAAAACATAGTTTTACTCAAAAGACATCTTTATTTTGAACATGTTTTACTTAAATTAATTATAAATAGTCACTATAAATTAAATAAACTCATCACCAATATATAATTTAACAGCTACATACAATAATATACAAAAAACTTTTCAAGATATTTAATTTAATACAGTGACTTCTCTTTAATCCGGCACATTCAAATCCACGCCATATTATCAAGCATCAATATAGTTTTAAGGGTTTGTCGCTCTACGGTCATCTTGTGCACATGAAGGCTAAACAGATAGGGACCTATAGTTTAAAGTGGAGTCCGAACTACTACAAACATCCATGGCAACACCGGGACTTAAACCCAAAACCTGTGGTACTGAGCACTGATGAAAGATAAAAATGTAAACAATTAAAACATGCAGATATTTAACATGTTTACTCATATTCTGAATCCCTAAATATCTCACAAATGCCAGCAGCATTAGGTAGCCATCTGGCAGTCAAGGTCAATAAATGCCTGAATCCATATTAAGTGAAAATTTGATCATTGCCAGATTAACTATTGAGTGCAGGATTATAGTGAGGTTATTATACAATAATAAATAGATAGCAACAAATGGAATATATTATTCACTAAAAATAACATTGTATTTAAAAATATCTATAGCTGATATTGAAAGAAAAATCATTATGCTTCTAATATATGATTATTAAGTTTTTTAAAGGTGTAATTTATTATAAAATGAATGCTGTACAAAAACAAGTTTCTTTAAAAATATAAATAGTAACAACAATTAAAATTACAAACAATATGAGTAGATGTAAATGTTAAATATGGATATTTGCTTACTTGCTGTTTATTATTTGGAGTATATGGTAAAAGAGTGGATACATGAAACATAACTTCACAATCTTGATGAGTAGTGAAAATAGAGTAGAGACCTGTGGTATCCGCTAAGAATAGACAGAAAAATTAACAATATTAATTTGTAAAATAATTTTCATACAAATAATGCATTTTGCAAAAAACAGTATTTAAAAAATTGTCTATTAACTATTAATTGTCTATTAACATTCATAAAATAATTATTTTTAAAAGAATTGACATAGTTTATTGTTCTACATAATGTCAAATTATAATTTAGAATCTGTACACATAGATTAATATACTATTTTAATATTAAGAAAATTACCATCAATAAAAAACAATGCACTTTAATTTCAAATTTTTTGCTAAATATTAAAACAGAAATATTTACTTTTAGTATCAAGACCACCTCGGTACTTTTCAAAACCTTTTAATCTCGCTCTTTGGCCAAGCATATCTAAAAATTCTTCAAAAGCAGGACCAGCAAATTCTAAAAGTATAAAACATAAAACAAAAATTGAACAAGATTAAACATAAACAATAATTTAATATAATTTTTTGATATAATAAATATTAACAAAAACTTTCATATGAAAGTCTAGTTTTATACATCATTCAGAATAACAAATCATTGTTTTGAATTTCATATTATCATAGACAGAGATACCAATTTCCAAATAATTTCAAAAATCAGTAGTTCAATGAATACCTTCATTATTAATGAATAATTAATTTTTAAAAGAACAAATAGTACAGAAAAAGGTAAATTGCACATCGACTATAATCAGAAAGTTATTTGTCTATGTAAATAACAGAGAATAATAAAGTTTCAAATTATTATTTTATGTTAATTTATATTAAAAAATTTATTAACAGGACAATAATATTAATTGCGCACTGTAAAACTTATTATAAAAGTTAAAAAAAAGGAGGAAAAAAAAAATGGAAATAACAGCATTAAAATGTATTATTTGATATTGGACCAATATATAACAAAAATTTATGACCTTTCAAATATAATTATATTCTTCAGCCATGTACAAATTTTAAACAATTGCTCACTTTGTTTCTGACTGCTGCAGTTTAAATGGAAAAAAACTTATCTCTTCAACATGTGAGCTCATAGTTTCTTTTAGAAAGCAATAAATTCTATGATATGGGACTAATAACCAACTCTACAGCAAACTGAACTTTTATTTCCTTGAAAACTGACAAATTAAAATTGGTTTGGAGAACCTTTGTGTGTAACAAATGTAGACCACGGCTATAGTAATAGCACTTGTAATTTCTTTAGCATTTAATTAGTATTGTATTTATAAACTTGAAAAGGATATATGAAAATCTTAAAATGACAATAAATAAAATATTTTAAAAATTTTGATTAATTGATAGCATGATACATGGCACATACCATTGTTATACATCTCTTCTTCAGTCCCTTGTCCAGCTTTACAATACATCACACCAATTTTGAAAGTTTTCGTTAGCTAAAATAAACACGGACAAAAAAATTTCATTAAGTTCCAAGTGTAGATGCATTTTTTCATAGTGTCATAACACAAATTTTAAAAAATGAGAAATTATCTATACAGCTGATCTTACCGCTTGCTCATCAAGTCTGACCAAATGCTCTTCGGTTTGTGAACCAGGATTTGCAAGACGCAAACATGGTAAATGAAGCTCTGGAGCAATATATTCAATCACTTCTTTGACGTGGCAAAGTCTAGGCTGACTTGATCTGCAAATTGTTGGAACAGAATCTTCTAGGACTGTGCCCCTCATGACTGATAACTGGGAAATAAAAACAAAATTTGTTTTGAAAAATCAAACAAGCATAACTATTTACACAATAAAACATAAAGTTCTACCACATAAATCTCAAACTCAATCTTATACTGTTATTTTTTCTTCTACTCAACAAAATCAATTTTATTTACAAAATAGAACTTCCTTTTTGTTATAGTGATTACAAATGTGAGTTATTTTATGCAATATGTTGGCAATTTACTATATTAAAATGGAAGCACAAACAAGCTTTTAATGTAAAAGGCTTGTTTAGTTATTTAAACTCTACATTAAAATTTCATTAAGTAATAACAATGCAAGACATTATTTTGATACAGTTCTTGACATCTTTTAAGTTTCCATAAGCATTTAAACGGTTGCATAGATTTTAAGACTAGACAGTACATGCTAATTTGTAATCTTGAATACAATAATGAAAATTCATAAATTATATCAAATTATTGTACATAGAAATTATTTAAAAATACTTAAAATATAAGAAGCATTGTCTTTGTGTAAAAAAAAAAAAAAAAAAATGTTGATTCTAAAGTACTATTAAAACTGCAAAGAAAAACCATTCACAGATTTTAATATTACTAATTATTATTGCAGATCTCATTTAAATATATCTGAGAACACTCGTAGTCTGCAAGCTATATCTTCTACAGTTGGTATCTTAAAATTCCATGCTTGCAATTTTTTAAAATTTACATTTTCCGTTTGAATAAAGGTCTAAATACATAATACTAAATACTAATATTAATAAATATAAGAAAAATTAAAAATATAATTACATTTTAGTTGAAACATGAGCAAAGCGAAAAAAAAAATGATTCTAGATAAAAAACTTACCTCACTCGTTCGAATTATTAGTCTGTACTGAATGTGTGTAATGGTTCCGTTGCTGTTTTTAGCACTGTTATCAATATGCTCCAGTTTTTCTCTTTTGATACTAATAGCAACCGGTCCAAGATTTTCATCATTTCCAAACCAGTTTTGATGTTCTATTAAAATAATAGTAAATATTAGCTATGTACAACCAAATGTCTAATTATACTGAAAAAAAAAGTTTACATGCATACAGATAGTTTATAAACTAGATGATTCACTGATTATTTACATAATGTACAATGTAATAAGATAATCAAAGTTGAAGTAATAAATTTTATATTTGACACATGACTAGCAAATATTTTTTTAAATAAATGCAAAATTAATTTATTTTAATGTTTTACTTCTTAAATCATGTATTAATATCTAAAAAAATTAAATAAAACTTACATATTGGAAAAAGAAAATTATAGATATCTTAGAAAATTGTAAAATTAAAAAATCATATTATCACACTTAATAGCACAATTAACAAAGAGTTCAACATCTAAATACAATAATTGAAAAGAAAAACTTACAAATGATCTTTATGTACTTGAATAAAAAAATGAATTGTGATAAAGAAAAAAAAATTTACTACAACATTGTTAAGCAAGCTATTTAAACATTTAAAATAAACATAATAAAATGGAAGCAGTATAGTAATCTATGTAAAATAAAACAGCAAAATACAGAATCTATCTAACACTTAAAATCATAATAAGATATATGTACTAGTATTTCAGAAACTTATTTCACGCTATACTCTACACATGTATTTTTTTACATAAATAAAAGAGGTTTAAATTTTACTTAAATTTTTGAGTGGCAATTTTAATAGAATTACTGAAATAATATAATTTAACTTAATTTTTATTTCTTCACTACTAAAGATGTAGATTTATTCATTTATAACTAAAATACTATGGCAGCTTATATAATAAAATGCAAGAATTAAAGTAATGCTGATCAAATAATATAGTAGGGAAAAAAAAAAAAAGATTTATAAAAATCATGTAGCACGTAGGAAATATGAAATGTATGTAAATAAAATAATGAATTTTAAATTGATTTTCTAATTTTAAAAGATAATTTTTACAATTTCAATCTCTATCTATATATAAAAATAATATAATATTCAAATAAAATTCTCAAATCTTTTCCTGTTTCTGTGATATATTTCTTGTTAATAAACAAACAAAAAATAATTCTATTAATGAAGCATAATATTGAAATTTGTGTCATCTTTCTTGAAAGTAAGTATTATGAAAAAGTATACTAATTATTTTAATATATCAGATTAATACATTGAAAATTGTGTATCTCCATTATTTGCGAGTGTTGACATAACAATTTTCATTTTATTTATTTTTTCACAAAAATTAACTTAAATACATACTTATGTTAATGTTGACAATATGATAATTCTTCTTTATTTTGCTTTAATATACATTTTGTTTATAATAAATAAAATTTATCTCAATCAGATTAAATGTTATTATACGATTAAAGCTGTTTTAAAATTCAAAAAATTATTATTCTATTGAAAAAAAACAAAAAAACTCTTTTATAACAGGCATCTTTTACAGAAAAGATAAAACAATATTTCTTAGCAAAAATTAATAGAAACACATTTACTAATAAGCAAATTATCATACATACTAAAATATAACAAATTTATTAATTAACATCTAAAACTATGGGCATAGATGACTTCATTTACAAATATATACCAAGGATATTGTTTAGTATTTTGACTACTACGTTATAATAGCCTTACTGAACAATTTCTGCATTACACTTATTATATTTTATGAAGGATGATGCGACAGTTAAATAATGAAGTATTCAATTATTTAAAATCAAAATAATTGAATATTTACCTTGACCATAAAAGAAAAGTCTATAATATAAAGCCCCAGCACCCGTTTTTTCCATCTGGAGTGGATGCCGTTGATATGGACAAAACCTCTGGCTCCATCTAGAACCAGAACTCTTTTCTAAAACTGAAACTCCATAAGCTAAATTTGGTTTGTGAATTGTAGGAGAAACACCAAATGCATCCTCTGGTGCTTTTTGTTTCTTGCAAGTCATCCTATTCAAACTTATTACTCTTTCTTCTTCACCACCAAGTTCATTTCTGAAGAAAGGACAGCTTAATAAGAGTTCACTACTTTGCCCATCACCAGGATCTGAATCTTCTGGATTCATGTTCTCCAGATTGTTGGCATGGGCACGATTTTGCATTGAGGCAGCAGAAGCACCAGTAGTTGTGTTCCGCCGCCTGCTCAACAAATTTCTCAGTCTTGAGGCATAACTTAGATTTGCAACAAGACTTTCACAGTCATAGTGGGCAAAAGCTTTCCTCCGCAACTTATCTTCAATTCTAACTTCTGCATCTAAGGAATTATCAGATCCTTTCCCTGTGCAATCTGACATGTCAGTCTTGCTACCACGCAATTTCTTAAAAATGGAGGGTTCACTGCTTAACAATTTGTTCTTGGCTTTATTTTTGTCTTTGATATCCCATAGTTTATAAAATTTGTTTTTAATTTTAGGACTATTGGATTCTTCAAAAGATTCAGGTCCATTGACCAATGCATTTGCTGCATTCTGAATGGACGGAGTAGGGTCTATCTTTCCCTTTAAAAACTCTTGGATCTTGGCAGGACCTGGGCTCCTCTGATCAAAATTTTCTCGCCGAAATTCCCTCAGCATGGCAAAGAAGCTCTCACCACTTGCACTAATTAAATCAAGAGAAGAAGCACTTCCGTAGTCTCTCCTCAGAATACCAGAACGTTCTTCAAACATTTCAGAGGTGTGGTCCAAATCCAAGCTACTATTACTTCTATAAAGGCCAATCTTAGTGGGCAATATACCATTATTTCCCACCACATAGTTCAAATTCTCACTGGGAGATTTATTAGATCGTTCACTGTGAGAGCGATGCGGACGTTCGTTTTGGTATCGAAGAGGTGGCGGACAACTGGGTGGAGTGACCGGGTGACGAGGACTTTGTTCATGCTTTGTTGGTGTCTTTACTCCATTTACAAAGCCATTGATTTGAGTCATACTACCACACTTATGAATAGCATTACTTTTGAAGGCAGGACGAGGCACATGGGGATGGCAGTTGTTGTAGTACTGTTTGGCTCTGGCACGGAGGACATCAGAGGTCAGACCGTTTCCAATCAATGATCCACCAATATTGTCTGATGATCGTAAATTGTCTCCCGTATCCATGCTGTAGGAAACATGTTCTACCTCTGACAAACATGGTAGGAGCTGCCACTTAAGCACATTGCAACTTTTAAGAGTGTGTTTCTAGAGAATACCATTGTAGATGGATATCACTCTTCATCATAACCTAATAAAAAAAAAACATACTTAATAAAAGTGAACAAAATTACCTAAGAGAGCTATTAAAGCAGTTTAAAATATGAAAACATACAGCACAAGATGCATTTCTCAATGCTTGCTTGCAAATATAAAAATTTTAAATAACTTATCCTAAAAAAACTTATATTGAAATGAAATTTCTTTAATACAGTTTAATCCTCTGATTATTAAAAAAATAATTTTACAACACATATTTACTGAAATCTAATAATATTTAGAGTTATAAGTTGTTTTGCTCATTTGAATTTTAACATACTCATATATAATAAAAAAATTGAAGCTCATTTATTTCACAAGAAATGAATTAATTTAAATGCTTATACAGTTTTAGTAAATATAACAATATGAAAACAAATGAACTTTCTACTTCCACACTTTTTTACTAACCTATACAATATGCAATTGACTCTTAATATGTACAAAATATATATAAACAATTTTTTAAATTCTAAAAAAATTAAAATCAGAATTTAATTACGAAATGCAGTTCACATATACAAAAATTATTAACTCTCATATTTACAAAAAATTTTTGTGCAAATACATTTTGTCAATGACAGTATGATGTGGAGAATTCTTTTTAAGAGAAAAAAAAAGAACCATCTTGTTAAAAAGCGTATTCTACTTCCCAAGAATCCCCGCGAGTACTTGGCTTCACTAAACGAAAACAAAACAAAAACCACGCAAAACAAACAAAACTCCAACAAACACGTTCCAAGAAATTCATACCAAAAAATAAATAAATAATACTTAAAAATTACACTCATAGTCTTAATAAACAATCCATAAAACACTACATATACTCACGTTAAAAAGCTTCATTACCACAGAGAATAATACTCAAGAGATCTTTTTAAGTGGCCCACTGTATGAAGAACTTATCCGTCAAGGTAAACGTGAAGCTCGATCGCATCGGACTTCAGCCAATGAGACAATAGCAAACGACTTAAACACAATCGTCCAATAATTAGCCCCAAAAAAAAGAACACAGAATCCAAGTCCGAACTAAATGTGGCGGTTAATAAAGGTTGATTGTAAACAAAAGTGAACGGGCGGGCACAGGTATTATGTGAATGAATGGAGTCAGCAGTGGAAAACAACAACTGTGGCTCTGGAAACACACCTACACTGGAGAAGCTAAGAGAGAGAAAACCTGCGTTACTAAGCACATCCGGTAAAGTTTCCGGTCACATGATCGTATCTTTCCGACAGACAGAAAACCGGTCTGAGGAGAGAGGCTTCCACACTCACACACACCTCCCCGTGTGCAACAGAGAGGGGAAATAATGGGACACAAAACGCAGGATGCCCGAAAATGACAAGCCTGTGTAGTGCAGTGTGTAGCGTACGGCTGCGTCAGAAGTGCACAGGGGTAAAAAGATGTTTTGACGGAAATTCGGATTGGAGGGGAGCGCCCGGTCTGTCCTCAACATCCCATATTCCCACCGCTACCTGCTTTGCATATCGTTTTCTTTCAAAGACCCCTCTCTTTTTCCTCTGAGGATGGGAAGGAAAACATTCTGCTTATATGGGGCAATTATTTATGCCTTAAAAACAAATTGACAGGTGACGTATTTTATATTTTAAAATGTAAAACCAATGTAATATTGTATATATTTTAAATTTATTGACAAATTTTGAACATATATAAGGAAAACATTAAATTTAACAAGTCAGGAATGATTTAGCTTCTCTTGGGTTGCATTAAATAAATAAAATTCACTTTTGTGGCACGTAAATTTACTAGTTTTGTTGTGAGAACTTTTAGTGACTTGTACCTGCATTACCTTTTTTTTCCTTTCTTCCCCGGCTGAAAGAGAGAACTTGTCCACATTCGTGTTGCATATGAAGAAAATCAGTTTTTTTTAACGAAATATTTTTTATATGTGCATATATATCTATATTTATATATATATATAAATTTTAATTTATTGACAAATTTTAAACATATATCAAGGAAAATATTACGTTTAACAATTGAAGAGTGTTTTAGCTGCTCTTGGGTTGCATTTAAAAAAAAATAAAAAAAATCACTTTTGTGGCATGTAAATTTACTAGTTTTGTGAAAACCTTTAGTGACATGCACCTGTATTATTATTATTATCTTTTTTTTTTTTGGCTGAACGGCAGAATGCAAGGAATTGGTCCACATCGGTGTTACACATGAAGAAAATCAGTTTTGGTAGCGAAACAACATTGTAGAAATGCACATCAGTTTTGGATCTGTTACGTCTTCTCTTACAGAGCTTTATTATTGCCACTTAAAATAATTAAAACGTCAAAGACGCCAAACTTTGTTACTACAAATATGATTTTTTTTTTTGGAGTTCGTATTTTATTTCGCATTCACAACAAAAATAGAGACAGATTGTGATCAATTATAGGAACGCAACACGGTTTAGCTAGGTTTTTTAGATGATAGGTTGCTAAGATGACACTTTTCAAGTCAGGATTTTTAATGTTTGTCCACACAAACATCACTATCACTCAAACCAACCAGCTTTACTAAAAACATTTACATCAACAGTTGCATATTCATAACTGAAGCCTCATTTTAGCAGCGTACTTCTATATTAAAGTCAAAAGCATTTAAACAAACAAGAGAACTTTCACTAATAAAGAATTAATTTTACAGTAGTTGAAGACTTGATGGCAACCAATATATGAGTTGAAAACATTGATTCTATCCTCCTTTATGCAGAAACATTACAGACGAATTGTGGTTTTTCTTATAATAAATGAAAAATGTAACGCATGTGCAATGTAATAATGTGTATATATATATATATATATATATCATCCTCCTCCTCCTCCTGATTGGCGCAACAGCCCCATGATGGGCCAAGGCCGTCTGCCTACTGGCAGATTTTGAAACACGAGATGTTTTCATTTTACGGGGTAGGGTTGCCAGCTCTACGTCCAACGCTTTATAGTCCTGTTAGACTGGAACCTACAGTTTAAAGTGGATTCCGAACCACTACAAACATCCATGGCACCGCTGGGATTCAAACCCGAAACCTGTGGTACAGAGCGCCAGCCACTCGGCCATTCAGGCCCCATATATATTATATTTCCGTAGTAGTTTTACAAAAGTTAATACAAAACTAATTTATAATTAATACAAATTTCTTGTTAGAGAGAAAATACCATTTCTGGTTTTACATCGGAGTAAACACTTGTAAAAAATTATTATATGATAATGATAACTCAGATTCAATAAACGACAATTTACATTTATATAGTAATTATATATTCGACCACAATGCTTTTAACTACTCAATAAAGATAGCACGTATATCCAATTAATTCAGGCAAGACATTAGCTATTTAGTTAAGACAATAAAAAGGTTTTTTTCTAGTCTGACATATAAACATCTTGACACAATGAAATGAAACAGTGGTTGTTATCTATTGCTACAGAATTCTTTATCAAAATAAACATAAAAATTTTTTGCAAAATAAACAATTTGAAATACCTTTCTTGCACTAAACTAGACAAAGTGCTGTGATTGCACTACCAAATGCTTCGTTGAAATTAATGTATCTGGATTATTTAAGTATTTTAATCGTCAGTAATTAAATGGTACATGCATTTAGGTAGTAGATTATAGCTAAGATTAAAAGTGTGTTATCATAGTATATTAAAGTCTCCCATCGTCACCCAATCGGAAGCCTGATCTCCTGTTCACTGAGGCTTCTCATTGGCTGACAATCTACGAATTGAATTTTAGTATAAAGGTAAAATCCATATCGTTTTTTGTTTGTTTGTTTACTGTTGTTCTAATGAAGCTGGAAAACACTTAGACAGTTGTCTCGGATGCCTTAAGGCGAGCGCTGCACCGACGTTACTCACTTAGCACTACCCGGGAGGTGCGGTGTGTGTAGCTTGAAGATAAGCTACGGACGCGGAGTAACAATACCCCCGCAACGCTCTACGATCCTGTTAGACCGGGACTTACGGTTTAAAGTGGATTCAGAGTCACTACATACATCCAGGGCACCGCCGGGACTCGAACCTGAAACCTGTGGTACAGAGGGCCAGAGCGCTAGCCACTCGACCATTCAGGCCCAAATTCATATCGCTACCGTTGAAACTCTTTCGAAGCAAACTATACTATATTTAAACAACCTATACTTTGGGTATATTTACCCCATAGCTACTTCGAAATAGGTACGTCCGTTTCCGTCCTATACTACAGTCGCGTCCAGAAGAGAGAACGCGATAAGCGAGTAGTTTCCCAGTGTCTTCGTCTGAGAAGCCACGTTATATCTCATAGAGAGTGACAGCTGGTCGAAAAAGGCGTCTGCGGAAAAATTACTTTGATGTGCGGGAAAAAAAGATTCTGGTTGGAGCGGGGCTCTACGCAGTTGGCTCATTCTGAGGGTTCTGTCCACATTAAGAGATGCTGGTTTATAATTGGTTCGAGACAGCAAGTTGTTTGTTCTTGTTCTCTCGTCTAGACGCAGCTTAAGCCGCATTCACACCAAGGCGTGAAGCGTCAACCTATTACAAGCCTCAAAGCATTATGCATGATTGGTTATATTTTTCGTGGCATGCGTAAGTGGAACAAGGAGTCAAATGTTGTTAAGATTTATTATACTTGTTTATATGCCTCATTATTAATTTTCTTACAATAATAAACATTAAAACGAATGAAAAAATATGACATCTAAAGCTTTCCTCTTACTTATCTTAGCATTTTAAATATACTGTTATGTTATCATAAAAAGTAATAAAGTTTTTCTTTTTTTTTCCCCGCTTGTAATAACTATAACAATTTAAATTTGTATTTGTTTATTACTTATTCTGTGAAAAGCATACAACTTTAAAATAAATAATTTTTTTTTCTAAATTTACAAAATCAGCTGTAGTTGTCTTTTGGTTATTTCCCATAATGTATAAATAAACAAAGACTAAAAAAAAAAAAATCCGTGTACATAAAATTCCGTATACAAAGTTGTAAGAAACTACTTAAAGTAAAAAAAAAAAAGTTATCAAAAATATTAAAATTCGAAAAAATTGTAGAAATAATAATTTTATTATGTTTTTAATTTTTATTTGAAAATAATATATATATTTTTTTACTGAAACAATTTTAATTACATACAAACAAATGGCTTTAAATATTTAAAAAAAAAAAAAAAAATTTAAAAATGTCCACGGCGTATACTGTTTCCTTAAAATATATTTAATTAATTCTTTCTTTAAGATATATTAAATTAATTAAATATACAAGGGATGGGTGTCACATTAAAAAACCATCGAATCAGTCACTGTCTCTTATTTTTATTGAACTTTAATTATTTAATTAAATATTTAATAAAAAAACTAATACCGATAAGAAATTCAATAGGTGGTAAATAGAAAAACGGCTCAGTGGGCATCCTTAACAATACCACAATCAGAAGTCACGCATCTTTTAAATTAATTACTTTCTCCGGACAAAATCTTTTTTAATTACTAATCTTTAAAGAAAATTTCACATGGAAAAAAAATAATGTAAACACTGAAAAGGCACCTGTTTTTATTTATAAAACTAATGCATTTATAAAACATCTTTTAAATTACGCTAATTTAAAATAACTGTAAAATAAAAAATAAAAAAAAACAATCTAACTTAAGTTAATTGATATAATTATCTAGTGATCTTACGATATAACTGTATTGCGTATAAAAGGACACCTGCTTATAAGCAAAAAAGAATAAAGAAATAAAAAAGATTTCAGTTAAAAATAACGTGATCGTATTCACGTGCGTCGATACGTTATTCCAGCCAATGGAATATTGCATAACCAGAGTCGTATTACTGAATGATAGTTGCCATGTTTCTTTGAAAGATTTTACTTAAATTACATTGCATAGCTATTTTATTTTTAAATCCTTATGTACTTGGAGCCAAGAGCAAACTTAACAATACAAAAGAATTTTTTTTTTAAATAAATCTTATAGTTATTGTAATGAAACATTAATTCACTGTTGCCACACAATTCAACTAAAAAAATATTCCTTAGAACATAAAGATTTTTTCAATGCAGTTCTAAAAAAAAAAACCTATGCAATGATGATTAAATAAAAAAATTTCTATAGTTGTTTCCTCATCTTTTTTTAGAATAATTTGCTATGCAAAATGTAATAAAAATTGATTAGTTATCTTACAGAATAAAAAACTTTTTCGATTTGTATTAATAAAAGAAAGACAAAGTATAGAATAAATCAGCAACAATTTATTTGATATTTTTTAAAACCTGAATTTGATCGCTACCTCTTAAATCCAATCATGCAATACATTTAATTAGAACAAAAAGAATACTTTTTTATCAGTGTGCTCCTACTGTACACAAATTTTGTAGAATCAATCAAGCTAAAATTATTACATACTCAAGTAAAGTTCTATCATCTGATATTTACTTGCCACATTTTTTTTCAATTATAAAAACTATTAAAACTAACGACAAAATATTACTTATCCTATGATTTTCAACCAAATTCAAATACTTAAAAAAGAAACAACATACAAAATAGAATAAAGTTCTAAACAAAACAAGCAAGCAGGCAGGCAAGCAAAGAATGAATTTTACAATGTTTACGTTAAATAATCTAAAACAAAAACTTCATCAATTCAGAGAAAAAAATTGTTGCCACTAAATCGAATGTAAAAAAAGAACATCAACAAAAAAAATTCTATTATTGAATGCAACGCACGATAAAATAATTATGAAATCGTTAACAAACAAGTTGATGATAATGACGATGATAAGAACATTCTTCTGGGATATCGCTGTAAATAAATGACACACCTGGTCTTTAAAAACAGGTTTCATGGATAAAAAAAAAAAAGAAGCATAATTTGTTAAGCAAGATTGAATATTCAAATTCATCAATGGAAAAGCTATCCTTCAGAAAAGAAACAAGCATTTAAAACAAACGATTTTTTTTTTAACATTCGATGGTAGGGAATTCAATACGAACATTCAACACAAAAAGAATAAATGCATGCATTATACTAAAATTGAACCGTTTTGAAAGTATAGGAGTGTGGAAAAAACTCTATTAGAAAGAACTACAAATTATATATGACAAATACAAAGAGAAAATTTTATGAATTTGTAAATCAAACAAAAGATATTACAAATTATTAAATTGTACACAAAAATACAAATAAAGTTTTCCCATGCCATAATACTTCAAAAAATAAACAAACATATTTCTTTAAAAGCGAAAAGAAAAATTCTACAAGCATTGCAAAGTCTGGCAAATTCATTTTTTTTTTTTAAAAAGATTTTCAGATTCTGGTAAAAGATTAAAACAGAAAAGATGACACAGCTTTAGTTTATTTTTATTTTTTTTATTCAAGTAAACATTTGAACATTTCATTCAATATTTTCTATTTTATTGCTGACTAAGAAGATAAGATCTTTTGCCATAACGTGGATGCAGAATCCATGTCTACGTATTTTTATTATTTCTATTATATTATTTATAGCCAAACATGTTCCCTTTTAAAATGGCGCTTAATAAAATACGTGTGCTTGAGTCTATATAATGTACTAAAATTCGCAAGCCTGTTTGGATCAACTTATACTTGTAAACAAACATTTTAATATAAAAAGAAGAACATCGATCAATTAAAACCATTTGACTCTACAAGTTTGTGCAATCCTAAAATTGAGTATTTTTGCGAAATTTCCTTAAAAACAAAGAAAAATAATTCGAATACGAATAAAGTGCATGTTTAATTCATTTACTCACAGGAGATAGCGAGTAACAGAAAAAAAAAAATGTATGTTTACATATTAAGTTGAATTGTAATTGATACAACTCACAACTATTTTTAGGTTCGTCTCACAACGATTCTTTTTTCTCATTTCATTATTCATTTAATAGCACAAGTTTTCATTTTTTACAAAACTGTCGTATATTTTAACCCTCTATTTTTCGATTATCCTTTTTTGTGCGCGCGTGTATGTGTGTGTTTCTAAAATTTCAATAATAATAAAACTGCTGTTGAAATGAGCGCTGAATTCTCATAATTTTCTAAATTGCCGTTGCCAGTAAATTAATATTAAAATACATTTTTTTTAAAAGAATTTCATTCTCTAATTTCAGAGGCCCAAGATAGCAATCATACGATAATAATTAATTCCAAATGGTTACTGACTTTTTTAATCAGTGTTACCAAAAAAACTTTTTATTTTATTTCATTAAAATTTATGTATACTTTTTATTATTTTGTTATCAAAACTGATCTGATAAACAAATTTATAAGAACATTTTTCTAATGTTTATAGAACAATAGTAATGAAAAAAAAAAGTTATCATTCACAATAAACGAAAGCAGAACCAGATAAGATTATTATAATTCTATAATTGAATGATACAAAAAGGAATTCCAAATTCTTTTTTGTGTTACATTTCTATGAAGATAATATTATATAAAATAAAGACACTCCAGTTTTCGAAAACTGATGATAATAAATGTAATTTTGGTGACAAGGATACATGAAGTGCTGAATAAATATATCATTAACATCACTCCAAACAACCAATCAATTTCAAGTACTGTGTCAGTAGCGTGGACTGCTCACCGACATTTATCTCGTCAGGAAAAAGCACGACAACGAATTCTTCCACTACCACCAAACGATTACATCGAGCATTTAGTTTGTCTATTCTTATTTATAATCGGCGAATACAAAAAAGAAAAAAAAGCCATTCTTTTTTTTTCTTTCTTTCTTCTTTTCCCCCAAACTTTTCTGACCTTATCACCTGACAGATATCGTTTTCCCTTGGGCTAGAGAAGCCAGAAAGGGTGATGCATCGGTCATTGCTCCAGTAGCTAAAAAAGCATCCTTTTTTTGCTGCTGGACACAGATCTGGGAAAGTCACGACGCGGTGTTATTTTCAAACGGTGAAAATTCTACGATGATGTGTGCTTGTTTGATTGCTGCACAAGACCCATCAGACGACTTTTTTTTCTTTCCCCTCGAAATGCTTGGAGCGTTGCGTCATATTGTGGTGGACTTCGTGCTCTAGATGGTTGGAACATTTTTTTTTTTTGTTCTGCTCTTTCTTCTTATTTTTGTTCTTGTTTGTTTACTTACCTCTCGTTGAACTTGGCCCCGCCGGCCAGATAACTGGCAGTTCGAGTCACCCCACTGTACGGTATCTCAGGATTAACTTGGAAGAATAACAAAAGAGAAATGAGAAACGTTTTAAGCGTTGACCTGACGGAGAAACGGTATTTCATGTCTGGTTCTTGCGCATGTTTCCTGCACCGTTGTTGAAAGGGGCAAATGGGTGAAATCGTTATTACAATTAAATACTTCATGGATATTATTTTTTTTAATTATACTTTATTTTTTTGGAAAAACATTTTACAGAGTCAAATTTAAAAATTTTTCTTTTTCAATTCCTTCTATTAGCTCACACTCTCCTTATATTTATCTTGTTCAAATTTTCAATCGTTCATAAAATACTTTTTATTCATCCACTCAACTTCAAATACATTTTTTTTTAACTTGTAGTGGATGACACTGGATGTGAATACAGTTTTTTCAAATATTAATTCATTCATTAAATTTAATTCATTCATTTAAGTTTTTTTTTTTTTAGATTTAAGTTGCATATATCTACCATTAGATGACGCCAGATAAACTTAAAAAAATGAATGAAAATTATTTATAAAGGACTTTCTGCAATAGAGTGAAAAAAAAGTAGGAATTGACTTAAAAAAATGTTTTTTTTATATTACTTATTATTTACATTACAAATTTTATTTTACTATGTTGGAAAAATTATTAATTATCAAAAAGAATTGTTTTTAAGAATGTCATCGTTATTAATCACTAAATACTTTTTTCTTTTTGCTAATAAACCAATAATTTTTCGTAACATGCCCTATTTAACAACTCGGTAAGTTTACAAGATTTACTACTGTGCCCGAAAAGTAAGATCAGTTTCCAAGTTAAATTTCCCGGATATATGGTATTTCAATTTTTTCTTCTTCTTCTTTTTTAGATTGCTGGCACTGTCCTTGACATCTGTGTGAAATTTCACGTCAAAATATTCATTAGTGTTTGAGTTACGCTTGGTTTTGTGAGACGCTAAAACCGATTTCCATATGTCCAGGAAATTTAAATTGAAAACTTACTTTTTGGACACAGTAGTATATATTTACTTATATTACAAATCTAATTTTACTATGTTGGAAAAATTATTTATTATCCTAAAGAATTATTTTTAAGAATGCCATGGCTATTAATCACTAAATACTTTTTTTTTTTTTTGCTGATAATCCCATCTTTTTTCGTAACACGCCCTATTTAACAAATCCATCATTAGCTGAGTGATTTTACGAGATTTATATCCTTTTTTAAAGAGCATTATGCGATCACATATCCAACTACGATTGTGAAAACTAATGTTTTGCATAATTAAAAATTTCGAATCTTCAATTTGTTCTTTTGTTTTTCTTACACCATAATATAAAAGAAATGTTATTAGGCATGGTTTTACATAGAAATATAATATTCGAGATTATAAATATTTATATGTTTAAGAAATATATATACAAATAAATATTTAATTTTAAAAAGTCGTTAGAAAATGTTAAGTAATGTAAAGTTCATTTATTTTAACTCATTGCAATAGTTTATCTAAATTTAATATCCAATATTTAAATGTATTCCTTTTTAAATCCAATATTTATTTTACTTTCCCCGTTGTAATTATTCAAATTAATAACTCGTACACAAATTGTTTTCATGTAATTTATGTATAATTCTAGATGATTGCTTTATAATAATATTTAAAAATAGGAAAAAAACTTCAAGTTATCAATTGAAGTATGCAAAAAACGATTAAAAATACAATAATTAAGAAAATCTTATTTTCTTTAAAGCAGTCAATTCGTTTTTCACGCTTATTTAATTTAAATAAGCACAAAAATGTTACAATTTGTGAACAAATTCTTCCCAACATATATTGTTAAAATTCCAGAAATATTTCTGCAGACCTTCTTAACCATTATTTAACACATTTTTTTTTTACAGCTAGCTATAAGTCAATTAAAGGGCATTCGGTAATAAAATATTATAGATAAATAATAAAGTAATTAATTAATTAATCGCTATATGTTTCCCATGAAGTACCAAGGCCATTGCACGGGAAATTTTGTACCACACCGAGATTTCGTATTTGTATGTGACGAAAGGAGTTAGTTAATCAAAGCCAATAATGAAGATAGCAAGAGGATTGAGAAATTCTGTAAAATGAGGAGAATATTTTTATAAATTTATGCAGATTTAATTAAGTATTTTTTCATGCATTTCATCACAGCCAGCGTGCACACTTTTTACGAGATCGACATCAAAACAAGAAAGTATTTTTCTATCCCCTCTGGTCTTATGCTGAAAAGATTTGATTTTCTAAATGAATAACAAGTGATTTTTTTTAAACAAATCTTATAAATATGAATTCCTGCATTTGAAAACAAAGTGAAACCGCAGATTCCAACACATTTCAGGTGGGCGTCAGGAATTGCATCAGCATGCATCGTATTCATCTGCCTGTACAGATAAGCATAAATATTTGCAGCATATTTTCACTGGTTTAATAAATTGAATAGTTAGAGCTATTAAAACTTCCAAGTGAATGCATAAATGAAAGCACAAGAAAAAACTTTCATGAGATTTGAATAATTTTTTTTATTCCAAAAAAATCATATGCTTAACTTCTTCTCCCTTTTAATTTAACCACCGCAGTTAAGTATTCATTACGCTATATGCATTATAGTATTGGTTAGTATGTTAATTGTTACTGTCCGACAGGCTACCACATGCAAAACTGGTATGAGGACATATTAATTTAACTTTTTTAAATTACACAATATCAAAAGACAAATTGGAATAAAAAAATTTCCCACTAGCTATTAATTTTTTTCCTTTAAAATTTGTTTTGCACTACGTATATCTGACTATCACCCCTAACAAATATTCGATTCGTCCATTTCCGATTTTAAAGTGGATGTTCACCCTTTCACTGAATAGCTGGTAGAACAGTAATTCACTAACAGAACAGATTGCGGTCAACGGATGTACTTCGTTTAATAAAATTATGCACAAAGTAGAACTAAATAGGGGCGCAATGGCTTGGTGGATAGCGCGTTCAATTTCTAAACTGTGGCAGAAAGATACGAAGTCTGATTTAGTATAACAATAAGCGATTGTGCCTATGCAGGGAATGGATAAATCTGTAGACTAAGATGGGTTTAACCATGTGGGTGGAGTGTAGCAAGAACCCGACGGTGAATACCAAACAATGCTGAATATATTGTAGCATATGACCAACTCAAACTGCCTAACATTAGAAAACAACAACAGCTGTTCTTAATATTCTACTGACATTAATTTATGAAACACCACATTAATTAAAATCGAACAATCCTAAAAAAAATTATAAAATTTTATGCAAGATTTAAAAATAATAACTAGCTGTGATGGTTCAGTCACTTGTTTTAAGAAATGGACTGTTCCTAGGTGAAAATCACAACTTAAACGAAAGACTTTAGTTCAAAAGTGGGAGCATTAAGTCCCTGTATTTTCTTCAGAAAATTATATATATTTGGTTAGACAAAATAAAAACAATATCGATTTTCCCATGTTTGAAAAATTGCCACATTTCTTTTACTAATGGGGGAAAAAAATCGCAGAAATAGACAATACGATATTATAATACAATAATAAAAATCAAGCGGCATCTCCAAAATATCAGTACAGGGTAGCTCATTTAAACTCAAGATATCTCCAAGAACGTGATTTTAATAATCGGGATCGTATATAGCAATTAAAAATAATCCACAAATAAGTACATAAAAACCAGCAGATATAAAATAAAAAAATACTGAGCCGCACAAAGAATCAGAAATAATCAAGTTCTTGTAATAATATCACAAAAATACAATACCGAATACTATGCTATGCATATCAGCATAAAAGTTTTCAAAAATAAGTGATGGATTTTTTTTTCTTCTTACTCTTTTCAAGTAATTCTCTAGTGGATCCCTGGGCACTGTGGCATTTTTGGTAATGACCAGGCAGATTTGCTGGCTAAGAAGGGCACACGGATAGTCCAACAGCCGAATAGATGCAACCCATTTCATTCCATGAAACTTTATATCAAAAATCAAACGAGACTTGGATGGAAGGCATTACTCACTATGCTCCAATCTCCTCGAGGAGTTGGAGGAACGTTTTGGAACAGGGTATTTCGGACAAATCTCGTGAATAAGCTGTCGCGAATTCAAGATTTGCAGTGGATCGACTGTTTGGCGAGCCATCTGCAGCGCATTTGGCCTTTTGATAGCCCAAATTGCCCGCTCTGTGGGAAAGAAGAGATCATGGACAGGTACCTATAACTGGATGCCAAGCCTTGCGTTGAGACCGAGGTGAAAAGATATTGGTTTGTCGCTCTACGATCATTTTCTGCACACTTTGGGCTCATTAGACCGGAAATTACAGTTTAAAGTGGATTCCGTACAACAAACAAACATCCATGCCAACGCCAGGATTCGAATCGAAAACCTGTAGTACCAATGCCAGAGAGCCAGCCAATTGATCATCGGGCCACTGAAAAGATGTTGGAGCGCTAGAACTTTGACTTTTTTCTCTTATTGTTTTCTTTTGTGAGTGTGTTTTACACCTGTTTTGATCTCCTAATTTTTTTTATATTTTATTTTACTTCCAATGGCAATTCTTTTAAAAATCTTTCGAACACAATATTATATGCAATATTCCAAATATTTTACAAAATTCACCTTTTCCTCTCTTAATATCATTATTTTTATACATTTCCCTTTTTCTTGACAGTTTCTGGCTTTCCAGATTGTATACGAGCACCGATTACATGTATACACTCGCGCAGCATATATTACATTGAAACGATGGCTGCGTGAAATAATGTACGCTATTTTACAATCCTAGATGATATCGTCTAGTTATGGCCTATGTGCTATTCCGAGTTGAAAAGAAAAGAACAGCAAGAATAGAATAAACTTTACGTACAAGGTCTCGCAGTCTCTTTTCTGAATCCATTCACGTAACAGAAGGAATTTACAAAAGAACAATGCCAAATTTTTACTTTTGCCTTCAAAGTCATTGCGTAACTTAATTCATGCCAAACACAAAACCGAAAATTCAAATCAAATGAAAATACTTGAATGCAGCATAACGTACGACACACTTCCTATAAAACTTTGAAGACGTGCAAGTCTTCAAAAGAATCTCCTCGATAAATTAGCAGCCACCAGCTAAGCAGAACAAAGACAAAAACAATAAAAAAAGAGTTCTTTTTTTTATTTAACATACAATGAAAGAGCGGGGATTACGACAGAACAACGGATTTGACTTTCACGACGAGTCGTGTTGGGAAGATGAGCCAGGGACAGGGACTCATGCAAACCCAGTGTCTAAATCTGGAGGTCACTTGGACGAATTTAAAATAAATAGATAAAACCGGAGGCATGCACGCACAAACAATGAACAGCATTACCACTGATGCAATCACGGCCATAACTAGAAATGTATTCCTGACGAAATGGGTCATATACATAAAGTAATTGCAATTGGAGATATATTTGATACAAGAGGAAATAGAATATATTTTCTTTTAAATGATTTTAGTTTTGACTGAAATAATAATTAACAAAAGCCAGTATAGGTAATTCTCTGATTTTGGCAACCCAATTTTCTCGCCAAGTCGATTTTAAAATTGTAATTTTATTACCTAATCTTTTTAGTAGTATCTAAAGCAAAATTAGATTATGTAAGTTATATATATATATATATATATTAAAACATTGCGGTGCCATGCTATATATCGCCAATCTATGTTGCAAACTATGCCAAACAGCAATCATTTCTAATCTGTCAATAACAGCCCCCCCCATCACGAAAAAACTTGGCAATTAATTTGATATTGTTTATATAATCGGTGCCATAATACTACTACCATACTGTACTATACTATACTATACTATACTATACCACACCACACGTCTCACTGTGCCTAGAGCTGAGTTGCCCCTTTACAGTTTGGGAATGATGTGGGTGAGAAGAAGTCTGATTGGGCTCTGTGACTCTCTACGGTCATAGGAGACTGGAACCTACGGCTTATAGGGAATTCCGAACCAGGAGCCCGTGGTACCGAGCGCTAGCCACTCGACCATCAAGCCCCCGTGCCTTAATAATAGGATGGCACCAACCAATATTAACACATTTAGTTTCTCCAGCCTAACAAAAATATTTTAATTAATTGATAGAAAAAATACTCGCCAACTATTATGAGAAATTTGGTTTAATTTGTAATGTAGACTACTCGTATTATCTATAAAGCATATCTTTGTTTTGTTTTTTCTCACATATAACACTAATTACCAATAAAGGTTTAAATATATATATATATTTTTAATTTAAAATCTACTTTTGCCAATTTTGCTTATAACAGATTTAATTTTACCGAAGAAAGGATCATCATTAAGAAAAATTTTGTTATAACCATTGATAATATACGGTTTTCTTAAATAAATTATTAAAAAAAAATCTATCCATCATTTCCAGCACTACAATCATTTTTGATATGTCAACTGTATTTCATGGCAAAAACATTAAAATTAGTTGCGAAACTAAATGCTGTAAAAGTTTCGCCCATTCACCATTTTTAAAACACATCTATGTTGAAAATGCCATTGTGAATATAATGAAAAATAATTGGTATAAAAAATATCAGTGTTATTTTTTTTTTTTTTTGTATTCGTTTTTTAAATCAAAATATAATTGTAGTTTTTAAATTTTATAAAGTACCTGAGAATTATTCGCGACATTACAAATTTTTTATAAAAATAGAAGAGATAGAAGCAATTTTTACTTAAGATTCCCACAAATACTCATAGTAAATTTCGATGTGAGATCTTTGATTACTCGTAACATATCCAAATAATGTTCAATTTAATTTATGCGTATTGACAAATAACTGAGGATTATGGATGAATAGCATTTATAATTAACAGGCCCTACTTCAATTACTGCAAATTAATACAAAGCATCCGATGGGAATTTTTAAAAGTTACTTTGAATATATACAATGCAGTTTGACCTGCAGATATCCAATAATCCTCAGATATTTGCAGATTCATGGCATACAACTAACTACAAGGTCTTTTGTGGTTAATTTGCAAGTTATTAACGATACTTTATTTCGATCTCATTTTTGTTTTGTTTTATAGTAATGTGCCCAGTAATTCTAGGTCATTCTGTTCTTTAAAGGAACAGAACACTCGCACAGCTCTCTTTTTCATTTGGAAATGGCAACAAAAAGAATAGATGCAACCTTGGTGATCACTTTAAATGCATTTCTTCCGTGTGGCGTAGCTGGTTATGATCTTACTCCCAAGATCAAAATATCACTGTTAAGCGAATGAGCTTTTTGACTCATTAACTTAAATGGACTCAGTCGAATGCATCTTAGGTTAATTTCGTAATAAAGTCGCAGAACAACAGCGACAAATAAGTGAAGAAAGATATTATACTATTAATATTGCCTTCCTCCCATTGCAATGAAACATTTACATAATATAGCAAAGAAATAATATATATTTATAGCTAGAAATTTAATACCAACATGGATGAACGTGTGTCGTTTTTAACTAGCTAACTTTATGTAAATTTTTATCATCAAGTACTCGAACAACAACTCAACTCCAGATGTTGTTGCAGCCTGATGGTCAATTGGCTAGCATTCTGGCCTTTGGTACCATAAGCTTCAGATTCGAAACCTGGTGGTGGCATAAATGTGAGTGATTCGGAATCTACATTAAACAGTAGGTCACAGTCTAATTAGCCCAAAGTGTGCGAAAAAAAAAAATGATCGTAGAGCGACAAACCAGATGATGTCAACCGTTTCGAATAGAGCAAGCCCAGTAATACTGCTATAATGTCTACTATGTAAAGTACATTTGTTTGGAATGTTTTTTTAATGTTCATTTGTAAATAATGCATTACATCAATAAATAATTATCAGAAAATTCTTTCCTGAATAATGATACTACTACTACACTACACCAGAGTTGAGTACACTAATACTACACTACGCCTAGAGCTGAGTTGTCCCTTTACAGTTTGGGAAGGATGTGGGTGAGATGTCTGATTGGGCTCTGTCCCGCTCTACGGTCATATCAGACCTGGACCTATGGCTTAAAGTAGATTCTGAACCACTACAAATATCCATGGTACCGCCGGGATTCGAACCCAAAACTTGTGGTACCGAGCACAAGAGCGCTAGCCACTCGGCCCCTGTGTATAATAATAAAAAGATGATGGCAGTAAAAGCTTTCATTTTTTTTTACTGAGAATTTATTTTAAAATGCTTATATAACCAATTTAATGTTGTTTTACAGTACCACTTAAGAACAATAAACTTTCTAAAGTATGCTTTTCCCGAATAAACTATTAAAAAAAAAAAAAATTAGCTCAGCCATAACGCTTTTCGCAAAGACTTTTCCGTATATTACCATTACAGACAGAGCCTCGTTTTATTGCGTAATGTTTCCAATCAGTTAAATCTTCATTTAAACCAACACCACACAAACCCCGATACTCGCCCGTGGAGGTCACCAATGGACAAGCTTAAAAATAAAGAGATGAAAGAGAAGACGGAAAAGGAAAAGGACAACACGACATTGGAAGAGGCTTTATCTGTGACGCAATCAAGACATGCAGTATGAATAGTAGCCAAGGGAATGGGTCGGAACGGCATAAAAAAAAAACCAAACCTTAATCGTTGCACAGCGACAATGGTCCCGACCACAAAAGCTTATTAAAGCCGACTGGCTCCAACTTGGGTGTTCACCTTAACGTTACTTTCGGTGGCCTCCTTACTCGAAAATCTCTCGTTTGGAATGGAATGAGGTGGAGACTCTGTAATCGCTAAAAGCATTCGATTCTGGAGTGTTTTTCTTTTATTAATGTGTTTTATCTTTCTCGGATAGGTCTAAAAGCGAAAGCAAGTGGGGGTGGGGTAAGGTATAAATGGAATGCAAGCGATATTCATTTTAACCAAATATCACATTAAAAAAAATTCGCAGTTTAACGTGGATTCCGAACCACTCGCGAACATCCATGGCATTGCCGGGATTCGGACGTGAAGCCTGTGGTACCAAAGGCCAGAGCGCTAACCATTTAACCATCAGTGTGCTGCGAAGGTGGGAGTTTTAATGGTTTTCTACTACACCATACGTAAATGAGGGGCAATTCTAAAAGTTTTCTCGGAAGACTATGCCCTCCCTTCATCGCGCTTTGTTGGTATATATCAGTAAAACACGAGGCCTACCGATGTTCAGCAATTATAAAAAAAAAAAAAAAAAAAAAAAAAAAAAAAAAAACAGCAAGGCATCTGCTTTTATCAGTATTCTGCTAGAAATTCAGTAATTATTACTGCTTCTTAGCTACAAGCGAAATAATAATAGTAAAGTATAATAATTAATAAATTAATATGAAGTACAAACTTGTACAACAAAAGGAACCAGTTTACAGACTTTGAAATCAACTCATTACTCAATTGAGGCCTTTTTAAAATTATAAATTTGCGACGATTGCATAACAGCTTTTCTGTAATCGAACTGGCTACATAACCTGTAACACAAAAGCAGTAAGTCGTCCTTTAGAAGGATAATTCAGGAAAGCAAACACAATTAAAGAGCTGTTCATTTAGTAAAATGTTAATATCGCCATTTCACTTATAAAGAACTTATATGAAATAAAAAGGTCTATGATGTTATGCATACATATATAAGAAATAACACCATTGCATTGAAAACATTACGTTCACCATCACATTTATTATTATTTTTTTCCTTTTCTACTATTATGCATGCATTTGAACAGTTAATTGTCTCTTCCCATCTCTCTTTTTTAATTCCCTTCTTCATATTCGTCGTTATTCAATGATAATGGAAATCTGGCAATACAATACGAAAAAGATATGAATTTTTTTTTTTTTTTTTTTTTTTTTTTTTTTTGAAAGAAAGTTAATTTAATCACGAAAGAAAAAAATTACAATAATAACGACGACCTCAAAAGTACAAAGAACAAGCATTAGCGGGATTAGAATTCCCAACCGGAATCTTTTACCATTTCACCAACTGATTTTTTTTCCATTTCCCAATTCCCAGAAATTGCAATTCGACACACATTACAACAATTCGACCCGAGATTGCTGAGAGGGTGGAGCAATAATTTTATTATTTTATATAGGAAGGAAAGAAAAAAAGGAAAAAAAAAAAAAAAAAAAAAAAAAAAAGAAAGAGATAAAGTCATAAATAATACAGAATAGATTTTTAAATGGAAAGAGGGGAATAACTGTTTCATTTTATATCTTCTTGTCTTTCGAGAATCTCGTAATGTCAAATGTAGTTTGATTCATGTTAAACATTCCATTTATCAAACATCATTTCGATTAGAACCATGTTAAACTTCTACAACATGCAATGATTACTGCACGACTCGAAGATGTACAATAAGAAGTCACCAAAGAAAAGTGACATTACAATAAAGATTAATATTAAATATTCATTTCCATTTTTAACAGGAATAAATGTATAAGATAATAGCGACATTTTTAATCTATTTTACATCTATTATCAATGTTACATTGATCTTAATATTAGAATTACTACATAAATTCAAAAGCATTCTTAATTAATATCTTACTTTTATTATCTCTTCCTTTCCCCCCCTCAAATACAAGGAACACCAAATTTGAATTACCTAATTAACGTGAATTTTACAAGTAAGATTTTCGTAATGAAATCGTCTATAATTATGCATCCAACATATTCTTCTTCTTCTTATTATTTTATTAATTTAGTTGAGAATTACAGGCACGATCTTTATTAAAAAAAAATAAAGAATACTGTACTTGCCGTTCCAAATATTAAAATTAATGAAAAAAAATATCGGTTTAAATAGGGTAACGGAACACTTCAATTGAATTTAACACTAACATTTTTTTTGTTATTTATTGCTATTATAATTAAATTTTTAAATAATTAAGAATGAAAAATTAAAATATTTCAATATGAATATTTTTAAAATTACAAACACTTGCCAGATGATAATTTTTTTTAACAAAATTCTTTTAGTTGTAAATCTGGTAACAGAATAATGTTTGTTAAAAACCTGTAGTACATATATTTTTTTAAAAGCAATAAATTAAATGTAATTATTCAATCAATAAAAACATTACATTTATTTAATAGTAATTTAACTATTATGTTGTTGTTTTAATGCAGCTGGCAATACACAGACAGTTAAACTTAATGCCATAAGCAAGGGCTGCAAGTAACACTACCCCCACAACGCTCTACGATTCTATTAGACCGGGGCATAAGGTTTAAAGTGGATTCCGAACCACTACAAACATCCATGGCACCGCCGGGACTCGAACCCGAAACCTGTGGTACCGAGGTCTAGAGTGCTAGCCACTCAGCCATCAAGCCTCCATTTAACTATTATTATCAAATAAAAATGTTATATTTGATATTTTTAGTTTTTTATCTAACTTTTATAATTACTTAAAATATATTTTACTATACTTACATTATGAATTTTTATTTTTTATATACGTTTCTCTTTATTTATTGTAGTGATGAAACCTAACCTAATGGATTATTTCAATCTGAGGAATATACATTCAATGGTGGAATTGTGAATTGAATATTACATGCATATGAATTTAGGATATATATTTATAATTAAATACACCACAGTTCATAGAATAACATTCAATTGAAAGTTTAAATTCCATTATAAAGGTTCCATGTCCGCTTCTTAATTTTCTCTGAATAGGATATTTCAAAACGGTACGGTTCTGAAACCTCCAGGAATTTCCACATCCAATTATTTCCATGTGGACCCGCGTTAATAAATTGAAACAATTCTCTTTTCAACAGATACGATAGCGTCGATCATTATTAGGACTATCCCATTTATTACCTTATGCCCAGACAAGAAAGAAGCCGCAGTATAGAAGTAATTCCATAGCTTTGTTCGGTGGCCAGCCACGCGGGGCGATACTCATTGTTGAATCTTTTTCTTTTTTTTTAATCCACCGCCAAAAAGCATGCCAAAGCTAATAGATTGATGAACCGTGCACAACGAAGATTCTGTTTGGCATCTTGTTAAGGACCCTTGCTAATTCCGACCGAGATGACCATCTATCGCTTGTGAATCGAGCTGCGAGTTGTTGTTGCGGTGGTTCTTGTCGGTGTTTTCGATTCGCTCGACTGATCGTTTGTTGGAAACTTTTTTCATTTTCTTTTTCAAGAAGAACTGTGAGGCAGTGCAGCGACCTTCGATTTTAATTATCGGTTTCTTTGATTCATCGACGGCATCTTTCTGAAGGTATACTATACAACAAAAACTGCAAGCCTTCTTCATTTGTTTCGGACAGCTAAGCCTAAAGTGTAGCCATTTATAGTCTTAACAATTCGTTAAGAGTCGGAAGATTTAATTGTGGGTGAAGATCCAGTGTTCGTTTTATCATTGTAGGGAACGATGCTTCGCGCAATACAGTTTTCACGCTTGTTAAATGTTTATCAAGATAAGATAGTATAACTGCGAATGAGAACTGATCTTAATTAAGATGGACACGCTTTGTGAACAATCTAATATCTGTGTATCGATGCTAAGTTACTTTTTTTTCCCCATATCAGATTAAACGTACAGATTGCCCTGTTTAAAATTCGTGAAGAAAAAAAAATAGGAAAAAGTATTAAAAGAGATTTAGATAATATCAATACACAAACAACAATAAAATTTAAAAAAGGTTTTTGAGATATTCCTAAAAACAATTATTTTTAATTATTGATATGGCTGTTTAACTCTATTCAGTAGGCGTAAAGATTACTCATATTCGAGATCTTTGAAGGGTTAATTCATAGCAAACTGACAATATTAAATCAGAGATAACGAATTTTCACTATTGCACAAAAGATTTACAAATTTCACGTTCAATTTTTTCTATTTTCATTAAAAGATTTTTTTTTATAATGAGAAAAAAATGTCATTTTTTTTGTTTTATTACGATATATTTAATTTTATATTGATATTAATTCAAAAAGCAAAAAAGGGAAGAAAAAAAATACACACACACGAAAGCCATAACGTCCACATTTGAAGCCACTGAGTGTTAATAGTAATTTATAAGTGAAATGATTCCATACATACCAGCATAAATTATTAAAACTGAATATATTTAATATATCTGGTATTTTTATCAAACGTTAACGATTTGTTCAAATAATCCAACATCGATGACAGTCGAAATACTACTTTATGCCATTTTCATATTCCTAACTGTACACAGTAAATATTTGTTATCAGTACACTGAGATCATAAGATTTGTATTTTTCTTGTTCAGAAATACTGCAATGAATAGTCTATTACCATATTTGTATTATTTTTTATTACTGGTAGCAATTATAATTATGAAAAACTAAATGTTCACACATGTGTCCATTTAGCGTTTGTTTAACAATGAACATTTCAGATTTGTTTTAACGAAGATGTTAAAACGACGCCGAAATGTTCACTTTCTTGAAATAAATAAATAAAAGTTACAGCAATACAATTTTTATTCTTTTGTAGAAAAATAATCGATTCCGGCTTTATTTAAATTACTGGTTATACTTCGATATTGAATCATTCTAATATGGCGATATAAAGTGAACTCCTTAAGATGATTATTGGAATAAGAAACGATGTCTTAAAAAATATTAAATACATAATAAAAGAAGAAAGTAAAGTGTGTGCAGATCTCACGAATTTTGCATATGTTATTAGGCTAGAAAGTAAATATAAATTTTTTTAGTTCAAAAAATACTTATATAAGCTTTTTGTCGTAGATTAATGATTTGGCATGAGTCAATTTTACATGAAATTTCAATGAGCATAATGATAAAGTAATAAAACAATCATGTCTCAAGAATCAATTAATTGCGGTTTTTCTATTCATTTACTATGCAATAGGGTAGAAAAATAAATGGATTGATCATTAACTATTCGGGGTGCTGGTCAAATACTTGTGGTGAAGGGCAGTTTTGGAAAAATAAATAAATAAATTCTATAGTTATTTTAATTATTTTATTGCAGTTAAAAACTCTTCCGAAATGATCTCTCTCCTCTGTTTTGCCGCTGTTCGAATCGGTCCAACTTGGCTGATAGCCAATATTCCACGCAATCGGTGGTCGATCTATAGGTACTCTGCAACTGGTAGTATATACATTATAAAAGCCATTGTTAGTATGCATTTACCTAACACCGTTTAACCCGCAATTAAAAAAAGTGCAATTCATTCAAAACCATTTTTTTTTTTTTTTTTTAAAAGCTTTTCCTTAAAGCATTACACACACACATAACATACGGACACAAAACGTAAATCTTCCGTCAGAATCAAGTTCTTTTATTCGTCTTTGACTGTCCATTCTTCATTCACTCAAACATAACATGAAATAACCCCAAAAAGTTAAAGAAAAGAAAAGAAAGAGATCCAGGAACAAAAAAAGAAAGAAAGAAAAAGAAATCACCTAACGATCTACTAAAAAACAAAGAAAAGAAAAGGGTGGAAAAAGTGGCATGGAGGAAGGAAGGGTGAGAAAGAATATGACCCATGGCGATGCTGTTGACCTTCAAAGTCCACTCGACGAAAAGAAAAAGAAAGAAAATTGAGGGTAGCGTCCAACCAATTGCACCAACGACAACAAAGGCCGCCACCACCTATTCTTTTGTTTTCGATGCAAAATTGACGTGACTTCCTTCGGGTGCATCCGCTACACCCCTCCCATCAATGGCTCGCACCTACTCCATACAAAAGGAAGGCAAGAATAAATACGATACGCATTCGTATCGAATCCATTCGGCGCACTTGATGGATGAGGGCAGGTTTCGGTGCTTGAGAACATAATTGGCCTTGATTGGAAACAAACCCGAGAACAAAAACCTGTCGCAAAGCAAAGGGTTCAATGGGAGTAAGAGCTAGCAGTCGCCACTTTTCTTTTGCTTTTTTTAAGTTGTGGAATGGATGCAGATGAAGATTAAAGAAAAGAGCACGAAAGCTACTAATTAAACTCAAGCACTTTAATACCTAATATGTCCTGTAAAATTGATTAAAGAGATAAAATAAGCATGAATTTTTTTCTCCTTTTCCAATGGCAAATTCTTACGAGATCAAAACAGTGTAAAACACACACAAGAAAAAGAAAGTAATAACAACAAGAGAGAAAAGTCAATGTCTCATCAGCAAAGTTGTACCGCTCCAATATCTTTTCACCTCGGAGTCCTCGTACAACACCAGGCATCCTGCATATACGGTGCCTGTCCATGATCTCGTCTTTCCCACAAAGCGGGCAAATTTAGGCTATCAAAAATGTCAATACGGTGCAGATGACTAGCCAAACAGTCATGGCCCACCCACCGCAAGTTTGAAGTTCCACGACAGCGTTTTCACGAGGTTTGTCCGAAATACCTTGTACCAAAATGTTCCTCCAGCTCCTCGAGGTTTGGTTTGGTTTGTCGCTCTTCTGTCAGACCGGGACCTACAGTTCAAAATGGATTCCGAATCATTCACAAACAAAATTCGAACTTGAAACCTGGGATACCAAAGGCCAGAGCGCTAGCCACTTAGCCACCATGGCGCCCCAATTTCTCGAGGAGTTATGAGCAGTGAGCAATCTCTTCCATTTAAGTCTTCATGTTTGATATAAAGCTTCATGGAATGAAATGAGTCGCAAGTATCTCGCTGTCGGATTATCCGTGTGCCCTTCTCAGCCAACTAATCTACCTGGCCATTACTTAAAATGCGACAGTACCAATGTTAGATCTACCTCCGCAAGGTAAAGTCCTAGACGGCTAAAAGACCTACTACTATCGGCATGAAGCAACACTCCAAGAGTGACATGCAATATAAGAGCGAAATGCAATGCAACGCTTCAAGAGTACGTTGCAATTATAACGCAATGATAGAGCAATCTAGTGGTTTGTTAAGTGTGTGGAACTTTTTATTTTCTAATTTGGTGCAAATACTTCCAAGAAAGATAAATCTTGAGCGAAATTTTTGCTGAATTGTGTCACTTTCTAGTATTATGAGTCACAAAGGTTGCACAGATAACCTTTTCTTTTGGGAGAAAGGAATAGCTTTCTTTTTAAATGTACTTTTAACAATAACAGCTAGATCCTTATCACTCAAAAGCTTTTGCTATCTATGTTTTAACATAAAATGAAAATAGTAAACAGATTTTCTAAAGCACTAACAATGTGGAATTTAATATTGTTTATTTAAGACTTCTTTCTAGATTTGTTTTTTGTTATATTATATATATATATATACATACATAACTGTTAAATCTTTAGAAAATCTGTTTACTATTTTCATTTTATGTTAAAACATAAGAATACAATAGATAGAATACACATAAATGTAATTGGTTTCACATAATATTCCCAACATTCTTTTTTTTAAACCATGAAATTAATATATTTGTACAAAATTTTTTTTATTCAATGCTAATATCCTTAATTATAATCAAAGGCACATCTTTTGGAAAAACGAATCTGTAGAAAAGTAGTAAAGCCTTGTTTTTGCACCCCATACTAACACTCAGCATAATTTTTTTTTTTTTTTTTTTTTTTTGCTTTCTTTTCAGGACAAGAAGTTAGTTTATAGTTCAAACGGCTATTTCCCACTCAAGCCCAATAACTAAAAATTAGAAAGATAAATTGTAACATTTATCTAACAGTTATTAAGCTAACAGTATAATGTGACCATTTTTTGGCCCATCAACTGCATAAATCTAATACATGAAAAAAATAACATTTTCAAACCAAAACCATCTTATTCTGTTGGAGAAACCAATTTAAAAAAAAAAAAGAGTATTGCTAAGACTCAGAAAAAAAGAAAAAAAAAATGACGTTTACAGATATTCTTTTATCCTAAGAAGAACAGTGATTCAGGAATATCAACGTCAAAAATAATTTCTGACTCGTGTATATTAAAAAAAAATATTTCTAAATTAAGATAAAACGAAATAGATATTTTCTATTCATAAAAATGAGATATAATTAGAACATTTCGAACTCAGTTTCCGGGTTACGAAGACATTAATACAAGAACACTATTATATTTACTGAAACCCGAGTAAATCGAAGAAAGTCTTCTTTTCTTCTTCCTCCTCCCTTACATGATGTTCAAATTCTGAAGAGTCAAGTTACAAGATAAGATAAATCGCAGAGCACTCGAGACTTGTATCGTTAAAAAAAACACACCCCACAATTTATTTTTAGATACAAAGCGCTTGACACCGTTTTTTATTTCATGAAGCGAATATTAGAATTCTTGAATTAAAAAAAAAAAAAAAAATAATTAAAAACAACTGAAAATGACTAGATCAGGGGTGGCCCGGCTTGATTATTTTTCCAGTCATCACACCGATTTATCACACTTTTACAAAATATATTTATTTCATAATGGCCAAATAAAGAACACCAATGTATTAAAAAAAAATACATTCTGTGTGCATCCCTATATTCAAAAATTAATTGTCGAAATGATGAGAAAAAAATTAACTTTGATTTTAAAATAATATTCTTTCGAATATTATTATATCAGATATTGCCTGTTTTATTGACGAGTTTTACAGAATTATTAAATTATATTCTGCGAACGCATGATGCTTGGAACATCTAATATAACAGGTTGTAATATGAATATAAAAATACCTATAGTGGTATACGTAATCTAATATGGAGATATATAATTTTATATGAGTGGAGTGATATGTATTTCCAAGATCATTTGGGTTGGCCACCCCTGATTTAGATAATACACCATCATGTTTTATTTAAATAAATAAATAAAAAGCTTAAAAATCAAAGAGCAAAGGTAGCATTTAAAAATTATCTTTGTAAAATTCTTCTGGTTACAAATTTAAAATAATTTTAGCATTTTAAACCAGAGTTTAATCTAATTACTAAAATGGAAGGTTTTTGTTTCATGCAGTGAATATTATAGATATATTTTTTCCCAACATTTTCTATATCTCTCTTTCATATGTAAAGGTGATATTGTGTTAGTAAAATCGTCATTTAAACGATTTTATAAATTGGGTAACTAAAAAATTAAACTTATACAGGCAATGCAGTCTAACTAAATCATGACAATTTTTTTGTTTCAATGGAACACTGTCTTATTTATATATACAAAGCAATGGACACAAGTCGTTAAAAATGCTAAACATTATCTTACGTTTGATACATTCAAGTGAAAAGTGCGGGAAAAGATGAAATACATTCTGCATTATTATTCACTGCTCAAGGTGAGCAAAGTTTCAGTGAAATGTTTTAAGTTTAATTGAATAAAATATCAGTGCAAAGTGTGAAAAAATCAAGATAAAATATCCTCAGTATAATAGCATTTTATTATTCTTGACAATTCTAATATAATCGTTTGCTAACCGAGTTTAGAGAACAGGTAATAATTTAATATCATACAAGAGTATTTAAATACCTTATATGATATGTATAAAAATGTGGAAATAAAAGAACAAACAAATTATAGGTAAACATCTCTAAAATTTAAAGTATAAAACAAATAATCCCTTGATTTTACCATGTAGATTGTTATATATCAACCAACAATATATATATATATAATATTAATTCGAAATAATAAAGAAATTCAATACATTTTACTCTAAAGTAATATATCTGCATGTAAACTAGCATGTGAATTTTTTTTTTTTTTTTTTTAAATTTAAAAACGTACGACATTCCATTTCTAATAAATCACAGCCTATTACAATATTAAAGACAGAAATAACGGCATTAATATTTAATTTATTTAAATAAATAAATTATTAATAAAAAGAAAATAAAAATGGAAAAACAAAATTCGATATAGCATAACACTTTAATTTGTACGAAAACGATATTAAAAAAAGAACACATTCACAAAAACTTGACATTTTAATTTCAAAGTAATTTTTTTAACAATTTTGAATCTCCTGTACTCTATTGTTCGATTTTTTTTCAATAATAAATAATTCATAAATAATAAAAATATACCCACTACGATTTATAACTGTTTAAGAACGCTTAAAAAGCTATGACGTCAATATTTTTTTCGTAATTCTTTTGCAGACGATTTTGGAATTTATTCGAATATTCATTCATAAAAATATAATGAAGCGAATATATAACAAAATAAATATTCGCTTTTATTTATACGTAGTAGATAATATCAACCATAATTATGATAATCAGATACTTTCTCATTATACTAATAAGCAAAATGCACATTCCGCACGATTATGGAATTCGAGCGAGTCGCACAAGAGCCTGATTAATTCTTGAAGGAAAAAAAAAAATTTGTTTTTTGACATTACACCACCTGGACGCAAGCCAAAAAGCGGGCTCACGTGAGTTAGGAATTCGACAGGGGGTAAAGAAACTCGACATGGAATTCGGAATTCCTGAATGAACGGTAAGATTCGTCCTCGTTTTTTCTTCACCGCAAGTGCGTGTAACCTCTTTCTGCACACACAATGGCGGTAAACATCGTTACGTATCGTCGCTTTGCAATAAAAAGAGGCCTGGCGGTAGTGGACGAGAAAATTCGAAACATCCCGACGATTCATTAATTAAAGACGGAGAAAAAAAAAATATTTTTTTCTTTTTTCAGAAAAACGAAAAATGTTTTCCAGATGTTGAAGCTTTTATATTATCATTTATATCTCAAATAAATTGCGAAGGCCATATATATATATATATTTGCGTTGAATCTTCTGATCAAAATATCAAGTATTTTAATACTGATAAAGAGGTTTGGTTTGTCGCTCTACGGTCATTTTGTGCACACTTAAGCCTAATTAGACCGGGCCTGACAGTTTAACTTGGATTCCGAATTACTAACAAATATTCCATGCTATCGAACCTGAAAAGCCTGTAGTACCAAAAGTCAGAGCGCTAGCCAATCGGCCATCAGCCTGGCAAAGAGACGAAGATGCAGTTTCAAATATAAATTTGGAAAACAGAATAAACTGACGAGACCTCGGATTATTGATTGAGACTTATTGTTAATGATGTTAAACATTTCGATATATCAACATAATTCTCGTTTATCAAAGTAGTAACAGTTGTGTTCACTCTAGAAAATTACCTGATATATATAAGTCTTACATGTGCGATAAAGTCGTGGGCTTACTAAAATAGAAATGAACCATAAAAATAAACAGATCAATATGAACAAGAGCTCATGGAATCAATATGTTCTTTTTTGCTTTTACAATTTTAGTAGTAAAATAGCTTGCCTTAAGAAGTAATTGTGGATCCACTGCATAAAGAACAGCAATTTTATTCATTTTTCTTTTATACGTGAGTTTTTGCTAGTCATCTGTCTGAACCATAATTAATATATAAAGTCGTACCACGTAATTTAGAGAAAATTTTAGTCATTTAATAAAAAAATCAAACACAAAATAACATGCAAAGATAAAACCATCGAAGATAAATTATCTTAACTTATCATGAAAAAAAGATAAACAAATTGAGCAGCTTTATTTAAAACAATGAATTCATCATATACTCTGTCTTTTCAGCGATAGTTTACATCTTCCACTTCTGAAAGGAGTGAACCATCAAGTCAATATATAGGCGAGCCAACGAATTAAAAATAAATAAATAAATAAATAAATAGAAGGCTTACTCATTTTGTCCAATTTCCCGCATCAGTTGTTACAAGATGTGGACATTGTTTCCCCAGTGATGTATGGTTTCGCATTTTTTTTTTTTTTTTCTCTCTCTCTCTCTCTGAATTAAAAAGAATCCGGTGCATGCACAATGGCGGCAGTGTCTTCCGTCGCCATACTGCAAGGACAAAGACACAACTGAGCGGAAATTGCATGGCCACTGGCCAACCAAATTGGAGAAAAGATTTTACGCTTTTTTGCACAAGAAGGGGGAAATATTATGGCGAGCATTGGATAGAATGTGATATAAAATGGCAAAGTTCCAAATGCCATGAAAACCCAGTTTGATTCTACGAATTTATATGTATGTTAGTAAATTTTTATACAAGATTCTTAGAAAGCTGATGGGTCAAGTATTTATAATGCAACTTCTGTGAGAAACGAAAAGGATTTGCCAAAAGCACTTTTCTCTATAGTAATTCCAAAAAAATATTTTAGGTTATAAATGAATCCAGAATAATGAATATATCGAAAAGAAAGATTGTGTTGGTGTCAGTATGCTAGCAAATAAACAAGCACACAGTACAGTGGAAAATTTAAGTAGAACTTTATTCAACATTTGTGAGACAATACGCGATAACTTGTTCGTTAAAACAATGGAATACAAAGAATATATATGTGGTAAGAATAATTAAAAAAAACACAAGATACAAAAATTCATGGCAGCTCCTCTACTAACATGTCTATAATTACTCTCATTTATATTCCAATTGGTGTGACATCAAAACACTGTCGTGTCCAATTAGCTAATTTTGTATAATGAGAGAAGTAATTCTTGATTTATGCTAATGAAAAAATGTTTAAGTTTTCTAAACAGGATGCTTATGAAATATCTATACTGAACTTCAACAGCAAGGTTATCTGAAATAAACCAAGAGTGTAAACCTTATAAATGTATACATGCATTCTGCTAAAGTTCAATGTTTCTATATTTTCAGTAGACTGAGTCAACAATCAATGAAGATTTGATTTACTAGCCTTTAATTTTTGATAGTTCCATCACAATTCTTTTTTATTGGAGTAACAGCCCCATGCTGGGCAAAGGCCGTCTGCCTACTGGCAGATTTCGAAACAGGAGATGGTTTCGTTTCTACGAGGTAGAGTTACGAGAGCCTTACGACTACAATCATAAACCGGAATCTACGGTTTAAAGTGGATTCTGAACCACTACAAACCTCCTGGCACCGCCGGGACTAGAACCCGAAACCTGTGACACCAAAACGCTAGTCACTTGGCCATCAGGCTCCCTCCATCACATAATTACTCAATTTAAAATCGTTTTAACTCGAGCCTGTGAATATCCATCTTAAACCGAGAAAAACAGAGGTTTTTTTTTCCTGTTTTTTTTTTATGATAAAATGATTTAGAATTAGATTATGCGAGTCAGCAGCTTAAATACAGCTTTGAAATAAATCATATTGAAAAGATGCTTAAATATCTATATCAAATTTTGAATTTAAACAATCCCTTTTTTTTCATCGTTTTGGGATCCATTTATATCTGAATAATTATAAAAATCCAAATATCGCTTATCTCGTGTAGATGTTAGTGGAATAAAAACTGTATAAAAATGAAGCAATACAAAATAACCCAGTTCACTCTAAACCACTTAATTTATTGATTTACATAACGAACATGCCTTATTTATATTCTACAATACAGCATGCTGAATTTCCTCACATAAAAAAGAACCTTATTAATATAAAAAAGTTTACAACCTCGATTAATACCGTCCCAAGTAATGTACTAAAATAAAAAACCATAAAAGACTTGCAAGTAACAATACTTGACGAAGAGAAGATTTCATCAAACCCACGCCGATTTCAATACGGGCATCAAAAAGAGATTTATGGGCAGTCCCTTTCGCTTCGGCATCCCTTGCAGTGCAGTGATAAAGGGAGAGAGAAGAGCAACGTTAACTCGTCGTAATGGCTGCTCATTTGAGCACGCTTGGCGGAGCAGCAGCAACTGGCCCGGCCAATTTCAGCCCCATCCACGCTCCAGCAGGCCCGGGAAGCGCTGTAATAACGGGGCGATTCGGTGAGTGGTGAAAGGGCCATCTTCGCTAGAGAAGAAGCAAGCCGCCCTTTTTCTTAAGTGATCTAACCAGATAGGAAAAGTGGCAGTGGTTAGAGCAGCTAGTTACCTTAGAGTATGCAGATCTCTCTCTTTAAAGTGGCAGAATTGGAAGCGATGTTTTTCTGCTCCGATTAACAAATGGATGCCTCGTGGCTTTCAATTTCGGAGATTAGAAGGGGGGCTTCATTTGGGAAGAGGATCGTATGATTTTAAAACGTGACGGATTACACGTTTGAATCCATTACCGATTGGGGAATAATCCAATAAAGATTCACAATATCATATTTTCCAATGCCTGTATCAGTAAGGATGATTAAAGTCCCACTTTCAAAATGATGTAAAAAAAAAAAAGAAACACTCGTCACAATGAGTTCAAATTTGAACTGAAGATACTTGAAGAAGTGGGAAACGGTATGGCATCAGAAAAGAGTTCCAAAGTGTATTAATAAATGGGGCTGTAAGCGACATAAAGAAAGTGAACGGCTGCCAGTGATATTTTAAATCGACATGACAACGTATTTGGTATGAGTTGAACATTAAACGAACTGTAGTGTTCACTGTACCTGGTTGTTTCGGTTTTTGGACGGAAAAAATGACTTGCAAAGTCATTTAACAGTTATGATACTGTGAGTGGAAAGCCCATCCACCACGGAAAGGTCACACCCGATTGGATGGGAAAAATCGGTGACTTTTTTTTAATGTCATACCCCTTCAAGAATTTTCAGTTCAAATGCGAACTCATTGTAACGAGTGGTTCTTTTTTTACAGTATTTTGAAAGTGGGACTTTACTTTTAATCACCCTGTACTAACATGTTAAACGATACATTATCAATATGTATAGAATGAGATATGTTAGATAGAACGAATCGTGGCCTGGTGTACCCTGCCCAACTAGCATACAAGAAGTTTCAGGTCCGAATCTACTGTCAGAGTGCATTGCAGCCACTGCTTTCAGAAACGAAGCAACTTGACGGCGATTGTGACAACGTGAGTAAAGCGTCTGAACTGACAGTCAGACTGCCTGGCGAAAAACTTCAGTGTTTTCTCCCATAGAGACGAAAATGCGGTAACCCCTAACAACTTTCAAAGAAAGCAATGTCCTCTCCTCCTCCTCTGTCAGAGGACTGCCCAACGCGTCACTTCAGACCCTACTTTTCCCCTATTAAAAAAAAAAAAAAAAAAAAAAATGTATGTTTTATTAAATTGCACCACCCCTCAAAGTTTGTCATGAGCGTTGAATCACATTGCATAGATACATAAAAAGTTTATTATTATTTTAATTTTTTCTTTTTTATATATCTCTCTCTATTTGTTCCTTCAGAAAAGTACATTTCTAGGAGGGTACTGTGATATTTATCTTTAATTTTTTACCTGAATGGGGATGGTAGGACAAACTATTGTTATAAAGGGCTACAGTTTAGGAGCCCTTTCTATAGGAAATTTAATCAAGAAGCTATGGTAAATTTAACAAATACTTAAAGACATATATTTTATGTAGAGTTCACATGCTTTATTATTTTATGTGACAATATTATTATTATTATATAAGTTGTATTTACTATTATGTATGTTTAATAATATGGTAAACGAAGCTCCGCGTGTACAAAACTATAATCACACCAACAGTTATTTATGGGTCAGAGCCCTGGACTTCAACTCAGAAACAGGGGAAGGTGTTAATATCGCGGGAGAGCAAGATCTTAGAGCTATATTTGGTCCTATCTGAGAGGGTGATGTTTGGAGGAGGCGTTACAATCATGAAATTGCAAAATTGTTTGGGGAAAAGCACATCATACATAATATAAAGTCAAAGAGAATTCAATGGCTAGGACACATAGACAGAACGGACGACAGCAGAGACACAAAGAAAAATTTCAAGGGGAAGTGCCGAGGCCAAAGAATAAAAGGGAAGGCCAAAACAGAGATAGATTCATGAAGTGGAAAAGGATTTGAAAAACCTAAAAGATCATTGGAAAACCAAAGCTCGAGACAAACGACTTTGGACTCGTATTCTTAGTTGAGGCCATGGTCCAACATGGACTCTAGTGCCGGGGAGTTAGTTATTATGTATGTTACTAATAATAGTGGACTATCATCATCATAACTGGTCGACATCTCGTTGTGGGCCTCGGCCTTCTTTGAAAGATCCAGCCAGGCTGTTCTCCTCTTGGCCGTGGACCTCCAGTTTCTGATTTTAATAACATTGAAATCGGAGTCTAAACAGTCGACCCATCTCTTTTTCGGTCTTCCCCTCAGTCGTTGTCCAAAAGGGATTGCATTGAAAACTTTCAAAGTAGCTCTGTAACTTTCCATTATCATGAGATGGTCGAATATTGGACTAGATTTTGTCTATATATATATTGTCATTACATTAGCCATAATACTATAATATCTAATGTAGAACATGATACTGTTATGTCTAATGTAATGGCAGCCTTAACTATCAAATGTCCAACAGATACGATCTATTTTCTACATATTTTTTCATACGAAATAATATATATATACACACATAATTTGTGAGTTCACCCTTGAAACCACAAACAATCATTTGACAGCCTTCACACATCATAAACACCCAGTATGCGAGACCCCTTCCAAATAAACGTCACCATGAATCAAACATCGACACACACGCACGAAACTCTCGCTTCCTTTTGCTCCACGGTGCATCGCAAACCCCATTCTCTCCAAACACAACCTCGCATTTTTGAGCATGTAAAACTCGCGCAAATCGCAACACCGACAGCGCGTCAGAAATTCCTGCACGCACGGGGACCCAAAAAGAAAAAAAAAAAAAAAAAAAAAAAATCGTATCAAGAGGGAAAAAATAAAGGACGAATTCGCAACGAATGGCTCGTCCGAACGAATCATCATGGCAGAATGCAAATAATTCTGGAAGCAACCGAATCCGAAACACATTCCGAGTTGCTATTTCATAGAATTGGTTATTCTATTTACTGTATACTCATACATTGTTTTCTAAGAGACAATGACGCTCATACATTGTTTTCTAAGAGACAATGACGTGCATTGTCGGTGACTTATTTTTCTTCAAGCTATAGAGGTAATTAGTTTCAAATGATCGAGTTGTAAAAAAGATTGTAAAATCAAACATTGTTAATGTTCGAGATACAGACGTCCAATTTTTTTTTTTTTTTTTTTTTTTTCGAGTTACGGAGGGAAAATACATACTAAAATGGCTTGTGAGGACTGACTCATTATTTCGACTTATAGAGGGTTGAAATTTCGAGTCATGGAGGTTTTGGGGCTTGAAGGGAAGGGAACAAAAAAATTTTCGAGTTTTGGGGGTTTTCGACTTATTGTTGTTCTACTGTACATAGTTTGTGAGTTCACCCTTGAAACCACAAATAAGCGTTTGAAAGTCTTCACACATCATAAACATCCAGTATGCGAGACCCCTTCCAAATAAACGTCACCATGAATCAAACATCGACACACACGCACGAAACTCTCGCTTCCTTTTGCTCCGCGGAGTATCACACAGACACAAGAGCCCCATTCCCTATTCTTTCCAAACACAACCTCGCATTTTTGAGCATGTAAAACTCGCGCAAATCGCAACACCGACAGCGCGTCAGGAATTCCTGCACGCATGGGGACCGAAAAAGGACGAATTCGCAACATCTGACGAATCATCCTGGCAGAATGCAAATACTTCTGGAAGCAACCGAATCCGAGACACGTCGTTGGAGACGACACCGGGGAAGTGGCCGTCGAGCGAATCCACTCAGAACACTTCCTTTTTGCTGCTGTGTCTCTTTCGTTACCTTTTGTACCGGACTCGTGCCCACAGATTCAATAAGCGGAGAGATGATTCTTGGAGGAAGTGAACTCGGAAGTGATCGGCGGCCCTCATTGAGCGTGAAGCTTGCGGATTGATAACCGCAGATTCGCTCGTTCGTGGAGAATCGGAAGTAGTTCGCGCTTTTTCTCTCCTTTCGCACATTAAGTTTCTTTTTCAATATACCTTTCGCGATCTTTTTCAAATTTCCGGTGTGTTTTCGAATAACAGTACCTCATAAAAAACGAAATTTTTATTCGAAGCTGATTTTCAAAATCATAAATATCAAGATAACGCTAAGCATTAAAAGCAAATGGATATGCTAATGTGAGAATTTTTCTGGAATTCCCAATGCGATAATAAAATAATATGCATATTATTAGCCTCATTTAAAAGGGATCTATTTTTATTTTTAATTTAAGTTTGTAGCCTTAGATTTGGTTTGCCGCTCTATGTTCATTTTCTGTACACTTTGAGTTAATTAGATCAAGATCTACACTTTAACGTGCCTTCCGAACCACTCACAAACATCCATGTAACCGCCAGAATTCGAACCTGAAGCATGTGAACTAACCAATTGACTATCACGCCGCCTGTAGTGGTTTGGAATCCACTTTAAACCGTAAGTCCCGGTATAATATGACTGTAGGGCGTAGGTCCCTACCCTACCCCTTAAAAAGAAAACATCTCTTGTATCGAAATCTGCCAGTAAGCGGACGACCTTGACCCACCATGAGGCTGTTGCGTCAGTGATGATGATGCATATTTATTATATAGCATTTTGGAACTGCCTTTAGAAATAGGATTTATTATGTACACTTCCGATTAATAATTAAGATTTCCTTATCTTATTCAATCACTTGACAGTAGCTGGAGTAGACTTGAGAAGTAATCGGTGGCAATAGCCACAATACATGCAAGTACCTCACATCAATAGGCAGATAAAGGGAGTTTTCCAGGTTCTCTCCCAAGCGCAATGTAGGGCAATTATCCCTGAAATCCTCTCAGTAGGCACTCATCGCTCGTCGATGTCTATTCATGGCATATGTAAGAGAAATATGAGAAAAATTGATATAAAAAATTATCTCAAATATCCTATTCTTGTAGAGTTGAGAAAAGGAGAAAAATAATTGTATGATAATCGTCAGTGTACTACAGCGCGGGACAGACATACCATGAGTAGTTTACTCATGGATGGAGGATAAGGGGGTCAGCTCCTGGTGTGACCCCGTAGGTAGAAATCCGACTTGACTCCGAGTGGCTGACGAAGGTGGGCAGCGTCATCTGGGAGGTCTTTTTTAGAGAGAACTACTCCGCATTTGCGTGTCGTATGGGAGTAAAACCGGAGAACTCCCACCAGGTAGTCTAACTAACGAGGTAAGATGCTAACATTGCAAACGTCATGCAGTTTCCGCTTTTTTTGAAACAGTATCTAAAACAAAGCCACCAGCAGATTGAACCTCCGTCCTAATGATCACCAGTGGCGCACGTTGACACTAACGAAAGACGTGCACGTTGACACGGGCCAGAGAAAAATAATCTGACAAGATAATAAATTGATGACGGAATCAACGACTTCACTTAACCGTGGAAAAGATTAATAAGACTAGTAGTTGCGAATTTTAACTACAGATTATTACATCATTTTTTTTTATCACGTATTTAACAAGGAAGGATCAACTTTTTTTTTTTTTATCAGTAAAACATAGAAGAAATATTTTTTTATTGATGTCATCGTTTTAAATCCCCAATACAATTATTCATCTATAGTTATTTCCTTTATATTTTTTTTTAAATAATTAGCACGTATAAATATAATGCAAATGAAAAAAAGATTATTAAAAAATTAAATATTTAAACAATAGCGTAGTAACTTACAACACGTAATAACAACAACAAAAAACATAAGCATAGTCTAGTAAGTTGACAGACCAGAAACCTACAACCACCCAAGTAAGCGATCAAACCAATTGAAAAACATATTTATGCAAAATCTACTCAAAATAGCACAAACCTCCGCAAAACACGTTGGCTGAATTATAGAAATGACACACTGGCATCGTTTTTTGAGAACAGTTTCTCAAAAAACACCATCTGAATTCTATTCTGTAAGCAATCCACTAGTTAAAATTTGAAAACACAACTGAAGAACCTTTATTTCGTATAATTTAAACAATCTTTCCAAACAGTAAATCTCGAGGCAAATTGATCGTCCGCTATTTTCGTACTGGCAGTGACAACTCAGCTTTTGACACGAATTCTTGAATAAGCAATTCAAAGCATGACATCCATTCTAAAATTGCTCTCTTTCAACAACCAAATTATGTCCAAAAATATTCTATAATGTTTTTTTGTCATACTATTCTGGTATGCAGCACAGTAATTGAATTGATAAACTTGTGAGTTTTAAAAAAAATAATAATAAATAAATAACAGCATTATTGTTTACAAGTTCAGAAATGAAAAAGGAATAATTATGCAATAAATAAGGCACAATAAAATAATTATGTATAAATGAAATTGTAAACAAATGAAGATGTCACTCCTTTGTTAATTCTTCATGAAACATTTTAATTTTTCAGACTACACACAAGATTTCAGGACACTTATAAATTACACCAATATGAAAAAAATTACCAAAAATCAAAAAGCTAGCATAATTTTAACACTGCTATATGAACTTCCATTTCTTCTTCCAAAATAAATAAATAATCTGCACTGCTGATATACAAGTTACCCATGAAATTCAGAATTTAAAGTAGCAACAAAACGCATAACAGCAATCGTAAAAAATAAATAAAAATAAACAAATAAATAAATAAAATAAACATAGATTTCCAAACGATTTTCTGTTCTCAAAAAATCTCGTTTATATTTTGAAATAAAATTGCCTTTGTTTTCATCAGACGACCTTTTACAATAATTTTACATTATTTAATTATTACTTAATTTTACATTATTTAATTATTAATTATTAAACAAAACAGAGAAGACAGTGAAAGAAATTTTTAAAAAAAAAAGAAGCCCGTGAAAGAAATTAATAAAAATAAACAGATAAATAAATAATTCTTTTCTTAAAAAATTTCGTTTTCACTTTAAAGAAAAAACCCGTGAAAGAAATTTAAAAAAAAAAGAAATTTAATTAATTAATAAGAAACGCTGTAAGTTATCCGATACACGAAACATCCACATCCGATATATCCGATTCAAAACAATACCCATAATTTTACGGGTAAAAAAAAAATATTTTCCCAAATTCATCTCTACCCATAATACATTTTAAAGACTTATAAAATAAAAAAAAAAAATAAAACCCTTATCCGTTGATCATATTCTTATGATATGATCAGAAAGAATACAGAAAAAAAATTCCAATTTTCCTGGATTTCAACAATTGAACATATATGAATTATTTGTAGCCTTTCAAGCCATTCCTCAAAAGAACATACATCTGAAAATACTGATATAACCCAAACCCAGGCATTTGCGAAAACGAAAACGAATCGGTCAAAAAGAATTCCCCTAATAATTTTTAACTAACAAATTAATAAAAACACACCACAACAGATTTACCTTCAAAAGTCGCCGAAGCAAAAGAAGCAGAAATGAAATCGGCAAACGCTGACCGACACGGACCTCTTTTTCCTAGAATAGCCCACAAGGCACCGCCTGGTCAATCGAATCGGCACAATGGCTCCCGCTCATCCAATTACAGGACTGCGTGGCTCGTCGACGAACGGAAGCCGGAAATTCGAAAGGGCCAACCCTTGAAACACCGACACCTCGGAACTGCCGCAAAATAAGGCAGCACTTTACAGAAGAAATACTTGGAATTCTATTTTGGTTCAAAATTAGGAGAGCTTTTTTTTTCTTTCCATCGTACATAGAAAGCTTCGAACTACCCAATATATCAGGGGCGGCCTGCCTTGAATATTTTTCCGACCCATGAGATTGATCACACTTTTACAAAATATATTTATTTTAGAATGGCCAAAGGAGTGAAAACCAATGCATTTTAAAAAATACATTATGTGTGCATCCCTCTATTCCAAAATGAACTGCCGAAATGACGAGAAAAAATTGACTTTGATTTTAAAACAATATTCTTGCGAACACACGAACAGAATTTACCTGTTTTATTAATGAGTTCGCAGAATAATTAAATTATATTCTGCGAACTCAAGATGCGTGCTCATCCCGGAACATCTAATATAACAGGTTCCATGTTTTACTGTAAGTGACCTCAGTGACGCAATGGCCATCTTTAGATATGCACAGTTGATTGTTGATAGCAGAGCAAACCAGATTCTCAGTTTCAACTGAAAATTTGCTTTTTTGGTTTCTTTTAAAATAAATATTTTTTAATGATTTCATTTTTTTTTTATTTCATTTATATTTATATATTTCATTTTGAGTGTTATATATTTCTTTACACTGTGCATTTAGTATCCTTGTTATTATATTATCTATGTCTACATGTAAGAATAATAGTAAACACAATAATAATAACTCATTCTGTTTCCATTTTTCACTTCAAAAAAATGTCTATAGAGGGTCTACATCTAATGTGGGGGAATGTATAATTTTAGATGCGGCCCACGGAGTTAGGATGCATTTCCAAAGAGGTCAGCAAGAACATTTGGGTTGGCCACCCCTAAAATATACTTATATTCGTCTTATCAGGTCTTATATGAATGATACCCGCCAATTTCCAAACAAATAAAAAATCATAATATTTTTTGAAATGTTTTATTCGAGGAATAAATATCAGTTGGATCATATTTAATGCAGAAAAAAACTAAAATTTTGTGTTTAAATACATAAAGCAAAGCAGGCATACTGCAAGTTTTGTGTTTTTGGTAGCTTTTGGCTAAAAGCCCACCTTTAAAAAACGATTTAATATCATTACATATCTTTTGAGATCTTTAAATCCATGTAATAGATGTGGAAGTAAACGATTTCAGATACATTTAATTATCTCTGGAAAAAAGGGAATAAAAATTACTATAAGTTGTAAAACTCCGTACGCAGATCGAAAGGAAAATATTAATTAAGTGGGTTTTTTTATGCTTTAAAGTTTGTATGAATTTTCAATAATGATCGCAACTTGTTGCATTAGAGCGTGTTTTTTGTCAATTATTGATCAGCATTAAAGGAAAAACAGTGCTATAAGGAACTCCATACTATAGAAAGATTTTACCCAGTTCTAAAAGGCCACTATTTATCTTTTCGTTAAATAGTTTTAAAGACTGTTTTTAAACATCACTTTTCTAAAGTGGATTCCAACCTAATACTAAAATTTCACGTCACAGAAAGCCAGTCAATAAGATGCCTAATCACCACAATCACCCAAAATAATCTTGCATGACTTGGACTGATTTTAAGAGACTCGAAGCTAGATGTTTTTCAAGGCGTAACAAAATGATTATATATATATATATATATATATATATATATAGATAACGTAAAGTAGGGCCTAGCGCTTTGACACTCAAGCTTACGAATGGTTGGTGTTCGACGAGGTGAAAATTTAGTATCCGTTGGAAATCTACTTCAGGTGATGTACGATAATATCTTGCAATATCTAACTCCCTGGCACTGCAGCTGTCTGTCCACTGCCAAATTTCAATACAAGAGATGTTTACGAGATAGGATTGTAATCCCTATGCCCTACAGTCATATTAGACCAGGGACCTGATGGCCGAGTGGCTAGCACTCTGGAGCTCGGTACCACAGCTTTCGGGTTCGAATCCCGGCGGTGACATGGATGTTTGTAGTGGTTCGGAATCCACTTTAAACCGTAAGTCCCGTTCTAATATGACTGCAGAACGTCAAAGAGCCCAATGAGACTTAACACTCACAATTTATCATTCCCAAACTGTAAAGGGACAACTCAGCTCTAAGCGGTGTGGTGTAGTAGTGGTAGTAGTAGTCATATTAGACCGTTGACCTGCGGTTTAAAGTGGATTCCGAACCACCACAAACACCCATCGCAAAAGCGGAACTCCAATCCGAAACCTGTGGCATCGTGCGCTACACTCTCGAACATCAGGCACCCAATATCTTGCCGTATTGCAAAAATTAATGAAATTAATTTTATTTTTTTTAATATATATGTATATAAATGAATATTTACTTCTTTAATTAGGATGGTTTCTATTTAATATTCACTAAAGTCCTTATTTATGCAGGGCTAAAACACACCTAATTGTTGAACTCCACCAGTGCCTTTTCAACTATCCGGGGGAAAATTTCCCGTTCGTGACGTGCGCGCAGGAAGTGCCAATAAATACTCGGAACGGATTCTTCCAGTGCCCCTGAATGTGCGGCGGCGGCTCGTAAAGAGAGCCGATACGCACAGAAATCCGCCGCCTAATGAATGCAGCCGGGGACGGAAACGATAAGCGCTTCCTGAGAGGCAGGAAGGAATGGGATCGAAGAAACGCTCCGCCTTCTGTCAAGAATGGAAACACAGCACAGATTTCTGTGTGGAAAAGTTCAGGTAGAACCCCCCTCCCTCGAATGGAAGAGGTCCACGTATCTGGTTGTGGTAAGAGTTCTGAAAACTTATCCAAAATATATATCTATATAAATCACCAACATAGTTAATAGTATCTCCATATTATATTTTCATATCTTTATATATCATTTAATTTTACCTTAAAAAATATGTCTAGTTTCTTGTCTCTTGAAATAAATCCTCTGCGCCAATCACAAGATGATTCTGTGCGATTCTAAAAGGACTTTCATCTATTGGAGCAAGATCGGGAGAACAGGATCATCATCATTTCTCAGGCGCGTTTTTTTTTTTTTTAGACAGCGGTAGGAGATTCTGCCCTACAAATCTTTCGGTTAGACTTTGAAGCCCAGTAATTTGTTGCAATTTTTTTTTCTTCAACTAACGATCAAAAGGTAACATGTGCAGGTGCGCTGAGGTTCGAATCCGCTGGCGTTCGAACCTCAGCGAATTGAGAGGCGGAGAAAAGATAAATTAAAAGGTAGTGTGATTCACGATCTTTTCTGAAAAGATAGTTTTTCAAATTATTTTGAAACATTTTTTTTCTCTCTAATGAAGTTGGCAAATACCTAGACCGTGATTTTTTATGGGGCTTATAAGGGTTGCACCGACGGGTTATAAGGGTTGCACCAGATGGCGCGTGTAGCTTGAAGATAGGCTACGGACGCGGATTGACAATGTCCCCTCAACGCTCTTATTTGACCGGGACCTACTGTTTAAAGTGGATTCCGAACCACTACACACATCCATGGCACCGCCGGGACTAACCTGAAACCTGTGATACCGTGCGCCAGAGCGCTAGCCACTCGGCCATCAGGATCCCTTTTGAAACTTAAATATTGCAAAATACAGCAAGGAAGATGGTCAAAATTTTTAAGTATAGACACACAATAAAAAATAGATAGTCAGACGGTAATAAACAATTACACATAATCAAACTGAAAAAAAAAAATTATCTTTTTTTCTCACAAAAGAAAAAGGAAATACATTTCCCTTTATTTTCACATGTAATCAGCCATACAGAGTATAACTATCATTTCCAAGTTACACAATATGGACTACATATCAAATAATATGTAAACAGTGCGATATCATCTTACCAGGATTGCCATCAGAATAACAATAAGAAGGAAAATGCTAATGAATGAAGCAGGAAAAATAAACTAATATCTGACCATCTATCTACACTATGCAAACGAAACAATCTCGATCAAACAAAGCAGGGATATAGTTTTTTATATTTAAATTAAAGAAAGTCTAAGATGTGAATCGAAATATCTTACTTTCACGAGCATAAACTTAAATGTTTGAATTAATTAGTTAACCCATATCATTATCAACTTGTTTCATATCCTGAAGATATATGTAAAATATGTGCATATCTAAATTTTTTCAAAATTCTCACAGGATTATAATGCTTACACATGACATTAAAACACTAATATAAACAAAGTTATCAAAGAGGATAATAAAATGACGCATTGTGTAATATTTTGAAAGATTTAATTTTCCGCATCCTCCGATGCGTACAAAATTTAAAAAAAAAAATCGTAGATAATCCCTCTCACACAACTTTGTTTTTAAATTTAAACCAATCATGTCATAATAAACAGGGAATAAAACACTTTTTTTTTTTTAAATAATAAACATTCAGTCAAAATTCTTCAATCTCATAAAAATGTATACTTAAAATAATCCTTTAATTAACATTTTGTCCTTTTTTCATTAATATTAATCATCAGAACATACTACTGTACCCAAAACGTATGAACAATTTTCAATTTAAAATTCCCGGGGCTTATTGAATTTCATTTTTTTTTTCTTTCTTTCTTTCTTATTTAGGTTGCTGGGCACTGTCCTTGACATCTGTGTGAAATCTGACGTCCAAATATTCATTAGTGTTTGAGTTACGCATGGCTTTGTGAGACGCTAAAACTGATTCCGACGATTTTTGAAAGGTCTGAATTCATTCAGCAAAGAACTTGCATTCAATTTTGTTTGCGGAAACGTACAGAATGTTGCAGAATCCATTCGGCGAGCATTCCTATATCGGAAAGGAATGTTCAGAAGTGGCACAAACAGTTCAAAGAAGGCAGAGAACGCATTGAAGACGAAGAGCCCTCTGGTCGACTCTCAACCGACGAAGCTCACGTCCAAAAATTTAAAGACTGGGTGCTTGCAAACCGACGATTTACAATTAGACACCTTGCTGATGATGTTAGAATTTCAAAATTCCATTTTAAAAGATGTTTTGGGGCTCAAACGCGTCCGATCTCGATTGGTATCGGAAACACTGAATGCGCCAGCTCACACTGCATTGATTCTTCGTGACTTTTTCGCCAAAAATGAAATCCATATCATTCCACAACCACCATATTCACACCGTGTACTTTGGCCACTCCGGGGACGAAGTTTTGAGTCGATTGAAGAGATTCAAAGTGAATCGGCGCGTGGTTTGAAAGCCATCCCTGCCGATGACTTTTTAACGTGCATTGAGGATTGGAAAAAAGTTGGCACAAGTGTATTGTGTCCGGAGGAGATTACTTTGAAGGCGAGGCAATAAATTTGGAAGAATAAATAAAGAGTTTTTGAAAAAAAATTGGTCTTGCTTTTTGGGTACAGTAGTATGTTTAAATGAGTATATATTTAAATTTTTACATTTTAATTTTTATAATTGTTGGAGATTAAAAACATGCATGCCAAAAAATCAAATACAATACGAACTAATCCAAATCATAAGCAACGATAAAATAATCTAATCGTCTAATATTATACATATTATATACATATCACGAAGTTGTCGAGATAAAAAAATCTAGTTCACAAGATAAACCTCGATACATTTTTTTTCTTTCTTTTTGCAATAAAAATAACAATGACATGCAAGAAAATATCTCCCTATCATTGGAATGGGTAAGATAACAGCTGTATTTAACCTGCATGTTTCGGAAATACTACAACCGACTTCGTATTCCTACAAGACAGCAATGTCTGCCGCCAAATGGCACACTTGTAATAAACAGAACTCACGCACGTCGACTGTGCTCGCAACACATCGACACCAGAAAACAAGGATTTAATAATCTCAACGCCAAGTAAACTTTTTCTTAGGAGAGAGAAAAAAAAAAAAGTGCGTTTAACGAGATGCGAGATAAAATATTCTTTATCTGCTAATTAATGGTTCTGTCGAAATTGGTGTTCGTTCCAATATCGGATGGATCATTTGCGATAGACATTAACACAATTCATTTTGGGACACAAACAATCGATCTGGTGGCAAAATGTACAATACAATAGTCTGCAAACAAGACATATAATCAAAATGACTTAACAACAATGGACTTATTTAAAAAAACACACAAAAGCAGTTATCATTAACGTCTTATGTTGCTTTGCGAAAATTATTTAATTGCCAGGACAACAGAAGTTGAAATCATATCCCATAAGAACTCTAAATTTTTAAATATACCATGTTTGTTTTTAATGTAAATGAAGTTTCTTGTTATATTTGTTTTTTCCCTACGAGATAATATGAAGTACATTGTAGTGAAAATTAAAAATAATAATCTTACTAGTAAAATTAATCTAAAATATAAATCGTATTTTTCTATTTAAAAGACAAATTAGCAAATTCTCACAAAATAATTATGCAAAAAATAAACTTTTATATTGCTGGTTCGTTTTATTTAAGAGCCTGAATAATTATTTTAAATTCTAGATTCTTAATTGCTTTCAAATATGAGAAATAATAATACTTGAAAATAGAACGCTAGAAAGATAATCTGTAAAACTGAATTGAGTAGGTTTTTTTTTTTAGAAATCCTTCTATAGTTTTATAAATTTTTTCCCCACATCTCACAAGGCTACTGTATTTTAAAACCATGAAAATGTCAAGACAAACATAATTTCAATACAGCAAACAGTTTTGAGTTAGAACATTAATTGTTGATTTATTATTTATAATGTTAGAACACGTAATATCAAAAAAATAACACGGTTATAGTTATTAAATTGAACAATGGTACTTTAATTTTCTTAATTGCAAATATTTAATTTAACCTTGTTCTTTTTTTCGAACGCTTAGTTAGAAAATATATATTTTTTTTTATATATATAAAAATGAAATTCCAATTAAATGCATTTATTTTCCTTTAAATTTTAAAAGCTTTAGTGCAAAAAAAAAGTATATATATTTTTTAACAAAATAGTTCATTATATTATGCATGTATGATACCTTAAGCAGCTTATAAAGCGTTGCCAATTTTGAGAGATGAAAAAAAAAAAAAAAAGAAAGAACATACAGCAAGAGAAATCGGTTATAGTTATTAAGTTGAGTATCACACGGTTATAGTTAGAAAATTAAAGTAAATTGTTCAACTTAATAGAGTTTTTGCATACCGTACGTTAGTTACCGTAGGACGTCCGTTAGCTTTTTCTCCCTAGCGCGCATGCTCAGTTTCCTATGAGCATACGCGCTAGGGAGAAAAAGCTAACGGACGTCCTACGGTAACTAACGTACGGTATGCAAAAACTCTCTATTAACTGCGAATATTTAATTTAACTTCGTTCTTTTTTCGAACGCTTAGCTAGAAAATCGTTTGCTGTTTTTTATACCTATAAAAATTGAAATTCCAATTAAATGCATTTGTTCTCCTTTAAATTCTAACACTTTTAGTGCAAATATATACATATATTTTAACAAAATAATACATGATATTATGCATGTATGATTCCTTAAATCAGTTTATATGCTTTGTCATTTTCGAGTGAGAGAGAAAAAAAAAGAACACTCAGCAAGAGAAATCATAGTTATTAAGTTGATTATTCACATGGTTATAGTTAGAAAATTAAAATAAATTGTTCAACTGCAAATAAAAAAAAAGATTACTTTAACCCTTTGCACTCGAGGGCTCCGGAGCGGAGCCATTTAAAATTTGTCTTCAAGTTCGAGGGCAATAACAATGCAAATAACACTATAAATAATGCGTTTTTTTTTAATACGTATATCAAACTTACATGTGAACAGGATCTTTTCACTAAAATCAAGTTGCTGGTAATACGAATGAAAAAAAAATTCGAATGCAAAGGGTTAATAACTGCAAATATTTAATTTAATCTTGTTCTTTTTTCGAATGCTTAATTATAAAATCGTTTGTTGTTTTTGATATATATTTAAAAATGAAATTCCAATTAAATGCATTTGTTTTTCTTTAAATTTTAAAAGCTTCAGTGCAAATATATTATATATATTAACAAAATAATACATTATATTATCCAAGTATGATTCCGTAATCAGTTTATACGCTTTGTCATTTTTGAGAGAAAAAAAAAAGAAAGAACACTGAACAAGAGAAATACTCCTTAGAAAAACAAACAAATAAGAAAAAAAAAAGGAACATATAAGTAAGTATATATCCCTAGCAGACGATTAAAGTAGGTTAATGTTTATCGTAAATGTGTTCGTGTAAGAATGTCTCTTTGCACAGCAGCTCCGACAAGAATGTTCTGTACATAAATACATATAAAAATATAACATTTGCTTCTGCTGACCTGGGCTAGTCGTAAAAAAAATCGAATGCTTCATAGAGTGATGCACTAAAACTTTGTATTGCACAGAGAAATGGCTGACATAACATAACATGACTAACATATATAGGCGCCAATTTCGAATCCTCAGCAGCGTAACATATGGAACTATTATTGGTGGATACTTAATTTTAAAAATATAGTAAGAAACGAAAGCGAAGAAAACGAAAATTTAAGCCTTTATTAATTCAAAATTCTTCTATTTGCCTATTATGACAAGTAAAATAAAGTAAATTGGCATCAGATTATTGGCAAATATTCTAGGACCTAAACAACAAAACATGAAGCTAAATTTAAGTCAATCAATGAAATCTTTTAATACACAAAATATACAACGTTTTGTTCCATAGTTTATTTAGCAAATTGGAAATTGGAAATTAGCAAACGGTAAAATCATATAGTTATGTTTTTTAATTAAAATTTTTTTTTTATTTTAACTTTTTATTATTACCAAAAAGTATGCTTGTGTTGAGAGGGAAAAAAAAAATTACTTACAAATTAAAGATATTTCTTTTTTCTATTAAGAGAAAAATTTTTTACTAATAATATACTTATATTTTGAATCAAAAGTAGAAGCAGTACGAAAAAATTGCATTTCAAGCGTTATTTTTAATAAGCTAAGTACCATTAAAAGTATTCCATTAAAAAAAAGTATTCCAGTATTTAAAAAAACCTTTAAAAAACTAACCAGATCATTCTGCTTTTATGTTAGATCAGTAAAAGTTGGCGAAAATAGCTAATTAGCTTCAATTCCTTTCTCATATTTTTAGATAATTGTGAATTAATTTTTTTCTTCTCTTTCTTCTTTCTTAGATTCTGGCATTATGTTTTCCAGTATTTTAGAATACTAAAAAAATTACTTTTCTCGTACATTATTCATCAGTATTAAATAATTCTTTATATATAGACTTATTTAAATAGGATACAAATAAATTTGATTTTTCCAACTTCAACAAAAAATCTCAGTTTTTCATTTCATTTTGTTGCTTGTACAAAGAAAAAAGGCATTAAAAAAAAAAAAAAAAAATTTTCCCATGTCAGCGACAAACACACTTTCGCATGCGTACAAAATTGTTCAGAAAGTTACAAGAAATAAGTTCGTTCTAGAACTTAAAGGGTGAACAACTAGTTAAATCAAAATATTATATAAAAAAAATAATACATTTCAATCATAACTAGATAATTCACAAACATCTGCATGTACTACTACTACACCACATCACTGTGCTTAGAGCCGAGTTGCCTCTATACAATTTGGGAATGATGTGGGTCAGATGTCTGATTGGGCTCTGTGACCCTCTACGGTCATATGAGGCCGGGACCTACGGCTTTAAGTGGATTCCGAACCATTACACACATTCATGGCACCGACGTGATTCGAACCCGAAACCTGTGGTACCGAGCGCCAGAGAGCTAGCCACTTGGCCATTCAGGCCCCCCAAAGAAGTATTTCTGACACCGGGAATTGAACCCGGGCCTCCTGGATGAGAGCCAGGTATCCTAGCCACTAACATCTGCATGTAAAGATAGAAATTCCCTCTACAAACAACAAGAATAATAATAAAGAATATCGGACGACCCCCCTTTTTTTTCCACATTTTAACTAATGCCCAAGTAAAAAAAATTTTTCTTAATAAGTCAGAAAATAAACATATTATGGCAATAAAATTATTTATCCACGTACCACATATATCGGAATAATTCTCCATTGTGCGAAAAAACAATGATTGCTCGCTGAATTTTAAAAACATAAAAACTCGAAACCGTTTACAGTTGGCCATACACATTTAAACTGCAAATTATAAAACACATATTTAATTGCTTAACAACAATAACATTATCATAATCAAGAACTTATGGTCATAACAAGGAATTTGATCACAACCCGAAAATCTTATCTATTTTAGCTCTCTGAAGTCGAAATATAACGGATAACCAGAGAATGAAATTAACATCTTTCTTTTATAAACTAGATAATCCAAAACATTTGCACTCACGGGCAGAAATTCCCGTTATGAATGAAGAAGAAAAGAATCACCAAACGATTTATAAAAGAAAATTTTCACATTTTAAAAACATTCTACCAAACGAACAACAGAAATCCGAGTTCTTTCAACTAGTGCTTCCATCCGAAAGGCGTGTTTTTCTTCTGCAAAGCAGCTGGAAAAAGTGAAAAACAAAAAGAAAACTTAGTAAAAAAGAAGGGTGGGGCCAGCAATAAAGTAAAAAGAGGCACTGAGTCATTTATTCCAGCCACAGTGCGGGATCGCCCAGCACACATACCGGGGGCTTTAGCTGTGCATCCAAGCCAGCATCCTGCCTCTTGTTTTCGGCCGGGTTTCCCCAGTGTGTGTGTGTGCTGTGGAGGCGGAAGATCCGTGCCTTGAACAACGGGCGTGGCGCTGCTGCTCAGTGAAGTCAATGCAAGCCATAAAAAAATGCGGGCGCAGACAGTAGCATGTCATCTCACTTACTGCACACAGACCAGGATGGAAACAAGGGTTGTTTCATATTCTGACATCCTCCCACCAACACCACCCCGCAAAAAGGAAAACAATTAATATCGACTTCCAATGGCAGTCAGCAGTTGAATGAATTTTCATCTTAGCGTTCCTTTTTCGGCAAAGGAAAATAGTTTAAAAAATTATTAAGCAGTTAATTAAGATGTGTATTGAAATCTAATGGTACTAAGAAACATTTAATTTCCACCAACTGGGCCTGAATGGCCGAGTGGCTAGCGCTCTGGCGCTCGGTGCCACAGGTTTCGGGTTCGAGTCCCGGCGGTGCCATGGATGTTTGTAGTGATTCGGAATCCACTTTAAACTGTAGGTCCCGGTCTAATAGGATCGTAGAGCGTTGGGGGACAATGTTACTCCGCGTCCGTGGCTTATCTTCAAGTTATACGCGCCCCCTGAGTCATGCAAAGTGAGTACGTCTTTGCAGCGCTTGCCTTAAGGCATCCAAGACCAAGCTGTCTAAGTGTTTACCAGCGGCATTACAAAGAAAAAAAAAAAATTTCCACCAACTAAAAAAAAAGGCCACTAAGATAATGTAAGATAAATATAAATGAAACGCAAAAATTAGAACTCAATTACATAGAATAAAAATTGTGCGCGCGCGCACACACACACACACACAAAACCACCAGCGAAAATACCTTTCACCCTGTTACGCCAATCTGTTTGTACTATAAGTAGGCTATTTAGTGAACGGACACATGTTCGAAATACAACAAGCAAAACCGAATAGAAATGCCAGGAATCGGTACAATCTGTAGGCCGGAATGACTTTAGATTTGGTTTGTCGCTCTATGGTTATCTTGTGTACAAGAGGGTTAAACAGACCGGGACCTACATTTTAAAGTGGATTCCGAACCCCTCACAAATATCTATGCTATCGCCAGGATTCAAACCTGTGGTACCAAAGTCCAGAGCGCTAGTCAATTTGCCATAAGGCCGCTTACTTTAGAGGAGAAAAAGGTGCGAACTCCTCCCATTCAGATGTTACATTAGATCAGGGGTCTCCAAACTACGGCCCGCCAGTGTCATCCATCCGGCCCGCGATAGCGAATAGCTTGTTGCTGTAATAAGTTGGATAAAAAAACACAGAATGATAATAACTCGCCTTTATTGACTTGCTAGGTAAAGCTCAATGACAAGCATAACAACTAACAAATAATTGAAATGAATCCACTAACATTATAAACTGGTGAACATCCCGCGGTTACCCTCGGTTTATGTTGGGATAAAGAGTATCGCATATGTATGTAATATCGATGTTTGGAATGTATATATCCTGAATCAAACATATGATTTTTATCCTTAAAATCCCTCAGGAACGGAAAAGCTAAATGAACGCGAATGAAATCGCGGGGATTAGGAACTCCGAAATAGGTACGCCCGTTGCCCCCAGTTTTGAATTGATCTTCTAATGCACGGGTCTCCAAACTTTCCAGCCTTAGGGCTGTGTTGTAATGTTTAATAAATGTTTTCTTCCAGCCTGTTTACTCCAGTAAGTACCAAGGGCCAAAACCGTTTTAATTTTTCTGCCATTATCTATACTTTCTAGACTACGTATAATTTCTAGTACGCCTCTGAGCGAGCATACGCTTGCTAATTACAAACTCTGCGAGTGCAGATAGTAGTCCCCTGGATGACAATAAATCTGCAAAACACCTGCCGCTCCAGCGGCGAATGACCCAAGGTCAAAGGCTCCCCCCGCATTCGAAAACATCAACGACGACGAAGTTGTAAAGCTCTACTATAACATACTCAGACAAATATTTTTAGCAAACCCTTTGATGAATTTACAGTTCAAAACGGGCTGAAGTTCATAATTAGTGACGCGATTCTAATTTTTAATAACTGTTTATACACTTATTTTGAGTGGCATCATCTCTTTCTGAAGTATTTTTTTAAAATGTCTTCTGCTATCCACCAGTAAACCACTTGAGTGACTCAAGTTCAACTATATATGAACTAAATGTATTTTTAGTTTTCATTAGAAGTAGAATTGACCTTGTTTACAGATCATTTAGCTGAAATAAAACATATGCCAACACAAGTAACAATTTTTATAATGGTCACAAAAAGGCATTACTTTGGAACTACATGAAATAGCCCATAAATTTCAAGTGCCTGCAAATATATCCTTTGCACTTTTTCATTATTTACATAAATATGGTAAGAATATATTTAGCCTACGCAGGAAATACCTACCTATCACTTACAACAAGCTTAATTGATTACTACTGAACGAATCACTCGTTAACTTGTGAGCATTTCACATCCACAAATGCATAAAGTTAACGGTAGTAACATAATAGCAAACCTGTTTCAATCCTACATACGAATCTCTTGATGTAAGGCAGTGAAAGATAAAAATAAAATCTACATCACCAAGGAATGACGTTATGATGCACATTTTTGTGGTTGCGATATCTTTTCATCTTCCTTTCAGAAAACTTTGATGTGTCGCATGCAAGAAATTTGTCTCTTTTACACTTATGACACTAAATTTAACGCATTAGATATATTTCTTGTGAAAAAAACAGCAGCCCAAATTATATATATATACATACATATACTATATACATACAAAACGTGGGCTTCTTTTTTCTCACAAGAATTAAAAGAAAACAGTCTAATCTACACATATGAATTGTTCCAACTTCTGTTAATCCACACTTTCACCTTGAATTGTCGTTTAAATAACGTCCTACTGGATTTTCCTCTAGGCAATACCTTGAAATCCCTAATGGGAAAACATTAAAAGAGGGTTTTCAGCGAAAATTGCATTTCCGCTCCACACAGGTTTTGGTTTGTCGCTCTACTGTCCATTTATTCATACTTTGAGCTAATTAGACCGGGACCAACGGTTTAACGTGGATTCCGAGCTACTCACAAACATCCATGCCACCGCCAGGATTCGAAACTGAAAGCCTGTCGTTCCAACAGCCAGAGCGCTAGCCAGCTGGCCATCAGGTCGTGCACAACACAGGTTTAGTTTGTCGCTCTACGATCATCTTGTGCACACTAGGGCTAAACAGACCGGGACCTACAGTTTAAAGTGGATTCCGAACCACTCACAAAAATCCATGCCACCGCCAGGATTCGAACCTGAAAAGCCTGTGGTACCAAAGGCCAGAGTTCTAGCCAATTGGCCATTAGGCGACCATATAGGAGAAATGGCAATAGGCCATTAGGCGACCACAGCAAATTCATGCCTAAAGTAAACCACTCAAAAGCGGCTGGTTTTTATTATTATTTTTTTCAAAGCAGTGACTATAACTCTAAATGTTAGCAAGAATCTGACTCGGAAATTACTGTTATTTTAAATTAGGAACAAATTATTATTATTATTTTAAATCGGGATAAACACAAATATTTTTCAAATCAATTGAATTATGATAGTATAACTCAATAAACGAATGTCTCTTTAAAACGTCCCAATCTAAAATCCAAATAAATAATAAAATAAATAACCCAAAAAAATAATATAAAAAGTATTAGTTTCATAAATAAATGCTCATTAGAGCAATTATTATTTATTTATCTTTTTACACATCTATAAATAACCACTCATAACACTTAAACATTATCTTAAATAAGAACACCAGCTCTGATCTCACCGTCTCTCTCTCCAAAAAAAAGTAATTTCAGCAAAATAAGAAGGAAAATAAAATTTAAAAAATCCCTTAAAAGTGAATTCATATTTGTGAGTTATCACCCCAGAGAGGAAGGTGATAAACTTAGAAGAAAAAGGAAGGAGGAAAAATGCCAGTAAATATACCGGCTTGCGGGGTGAAAGGTCTCCTTTCCGGTGGCGAACCCCGCGATAACATCCGGACCTAAAAAGACCCTTCTACTCGGCATATGCTACCGATTGCTGCCGAATTCCAAGAACATATCTGTGTTACTAAAAATCGTCTGATAAAGAAGCTTTCAGTTCTTTTTTTCTATTACATCTTTGAATAATGCTTTTAGTTCATAACATGAGGAAAAAAAATTCCAGAGTGATAAAATTAAACTTTTAAAATAAATAATGGGGAAATAATGTAAATAATAAATGTAATAATTTTTTTTAAAAAAACAGAGTGAATCAAAGAAAGTAAAAGTATTTTTAGCACGGAAAAAAACATTTTATTTAGAATAAAAGGTTTTTTTTTTTTTTTGCATACGCTACCGATTGCTGCCGAATTCCAAGAATATATATGTGTTACTAAAAATCGTTTGATTTCACTATGATAAAATTAAGCTTTTAAAATAAATAATGGGAAATAGTGTAAATATACATATAAAATATACTTAATTTTTTTTTTTTTTTTATAGAATCAAAAGTAAAAATATTTTTAGCAAGGAAAGAAACATTTTATTTGAAATAAATGTTTTTTTTACATATGCTACAGATTGCTGCTGAATTCCAAGAACATATCTGTGTTACTAAAAATTGTTATATAAAGAAGCTTTCAGTTCTTTTTTTCGATTACATCTTTATATAACGCTTTTGGTTCATAACAAGAGACAAAAAAAATCACTGTAATAAAATTAAACTTTTAAAATAAATAATGGGGAATAAAATAAATACACATAAAATATGTGTATTTATTTATTTTTTCAATATCGAATTAAAAAAAAGTAAAAATATTTTTAGCAAGGAAAGAGTGAATGGTTTTCTTTTTGCTGTTAATCTAGTTATAAAACTAGAATGTATGGATAAATAATTATAAAATAATATATAAAATAATTTCTTCTTAATCTAAAATTACAGTGATTTCCGAGTTAGATTCTTATAATATTATATTATATAAACTTTATTTTTTTACTTTAAAGTGACTGAAGATTTATAAAAATCTTATTAACTAATTTAATTGAATGTTTAATTTTTTTAACTTTATACTTTATTTTTTTATGTAATTTAATTTTTTTTTTTATGATCCATTTTTAATTTCGTCAATAACAAACTGTTGCACACAACAGAATTTCATCTAACATCAAGTAAATTAATATTATAAGAAAGGAGTCGCTTAATAATTTACTGTTAACATTCAAAATAAAATATGTTATTCGCAGTTAATTTAAGAAGGATTTTTTTCACATTTGAAATTAATTAGATAAATATAACTCTTTGTTTGCATTTAATCATTTTAATATTGGAAGAAAAAAATGTATTTAAAATATTTTTTTCTATCATTAATAGAACTTTATAAATAATTGAATTTATTCATATATCAAACAAAAATTATCTTGCAATTATATTGCAGTTGCTCACCTTCAATGCAACTTGTTTGGTTTACCTCACTACTGGTTAAGTTTTATTTTATTTCTCTTATTCTTCAATTTATTACTAGTTTGAAATGCAAATAAAGTTAATAATGTTTATAATTGTACAGAAGTCTAAATGTTAGGTATTCAGTGATAAGATGGTAGATTAAATAAATTAAAATCAATAGTTACGCAGTGAATTTAATTGGATTTCAGTTTTTTTTTTTTTTAACTAAAGGAATATTATTTTAATATACACAAACATTTAATAAGTAAGTTAACAAAAACAAATAATTGAACATAAAAAAAAATTCTGATGAAATTGAAAAAATTATAACTAGCATAAAACCTGTCTTAAAGATTCGATTGAAAAAATAAAACTTGTTTATACAATTTGTTTATTAACTGATGAAATTTACAAATTTTAAAAATGGCTTTAGCAATGTATTTATTACATTTTATAACTGAATACAATAGATATTTTCAACAAATTTATATTATCATACAGTTAATTTTAGTCATCAATAAATGGGCTTTCATTAAAGATATTAACTCTGATTGTTAATGTATAAATCGAAAGTATACACAATGAAATCAATAGTTATTAGAAAAAAAAAATAAATAAATAACTGAAATAATGTAAAACATGCTACACATTTCCAAAATCAAAAAGAAAAATGTGCAAACTAAAAAACATTCTAAATTAAGAGAGAAAGGGAAGAGAATTTAATACTATAAATTAATAAGAATGTAATTAATAATAATCTTTTAAATACAGTAGAATTATTTAAAAAAAAAAAACAGTTTAAATAAGATGATTGAAAAAGAAATCAGATAAGTCATTTTGATACATTACAAAATATAATTTTACTTAAAAAATTAATACACTTGCTATCTCAGTAACTGAAAAGTTTGAACTGAATCCCCAACTCTTTTCCAAGTAATAATAGAAAGCAATAACAATAAAATAATAGCAATTTGTAAAGAATACACATAAATTTATAAATATTAAAACATTGCATAAAAAATAAATATTTAAAAATATCATTTTCACATATCATTTTATAATTAATTCACAAAAATTTAAGGACTTAACATACATTTAAAATAAATTTTTTGTTCTGGTTTTTTCTATTTGTTTATTATTTCAAGCACACACAAAAGGTAGTAATCTTAAATAATTATTTCTAGAAGGATTTCTTTCAATTCATTCATGTAATAATAATGGATGAAAAAAATTTAATAAATTTAAACCATGTGTATTTAATTTTTCATCAAGAATGAATAACATTATATTTACAAGTACAGGAATTCTAAGATAAAAGCGCTTAGAGTATAAATATGCAACTTTGAAAGACTTCTAAAAATTATATTTTAAAAAATTAATATTTCCTTTCAAATACGAAACATATGAGAAAGATTGTTCAACATATATTTGAAAAACTTGACTTTGCCGCCATAAGTCATTGATATAAATTAACATATGACATGCGAAATAACGTATTTTAAAATCATTATTTATATATATTTAATATTTTTTCTACATATTTAAACGAACTTTTCACAGTTTAATTTTATTATTTCAGTTATGTAATTATTGTACTAAATCATCATATATTTAATAATTTATAAAATAAATCAATATAAAATACTTTTAATTTTGCAAATCACGAATTAAAATATCAATTACACTAATTCTTTTAATGTTAAAAAAAGTAAAAATAAAATATATTTTGTAAAAATTAAGATTCATAAACACTCATAATACTCAAATGATGTTTTCTTTTAAAAAATTTCTACATTAAGAAAAAGTTTCAACTTACCAGTCTTTATTCTTAAATCCAAGTTTCAAAAATAAATATATTTTGAGTATATGAAAGAATCCACAAGAATATACAATTCTGCAAATAAACACAAATCTAATAAAAAAAAGCCTTAACAACCATAGAACATTCCTACTCGAATGGTGACTACTTCAAAAGTGAGTTCTGTTGCAACACGTTCAACAAGAAAAATCAAAGACCAAAACGTCAAACTTCGAGTTACGTAAAATCTCGCCAACAGGTGACGCTCAAGAAAATAAAATTCCCATGACAGAATTGGAAAAAGCTCACGTGTCCATGGCTACAAAAAATTTTAAAATCTTTTATTCTTAATTTTTAAACTAAATGTGTACTTTAATAATTTTTTAAAATAACTTCCACAGTACTTCGATGTCTGATTTAGCTATAATTTACAGAAAATTGTGAATAGTGAAAATCACCATAATAACTATTTTACAAAGTGAGAAATAAACATAATAAGAAAATTAGTTATTTTCTAAAATATTGTTAATGTATTGAAAAGTATAAAAAAATCATTTCATAATTAAGAATCTTAAATTCTGCATAAAACATCTGGAAACCGTGCTAAAATAAAAAAAAATAAAAATATGAATTTCGTAAAATAGGGCGAGAGTGAGAGAGAAAGATGTACTTATTGTAAGTTAATATATAGATTTTCAAATAAATTTTTTTTTTGAATAATAAACTATTTTATATAGAAAAATTTTCATAATAATTGTTTGTCAATTGAAATACAATTCACGTCATAATTAATTTAAAAGGTGAGTAACCGGGCATCAAAACATTTATTTCGTTAATATACAACAAGTACAGGGAAATTAATCTACTTACCCTTCTTAAAAAAGAAAATCCTGAAATTTCACTAATAAACTCAGTTGTACAACGCTATTTTTCTTATTTTCAAAATTTTTATATTGAAAAAAAAAATGAAATTTAAAAAAAAATAATAAAAAGATATATTTAATTAGAATTTAGTTATAAAAACGATTGATCGATTAATTTTAAAATGAAATAAATATCAACCAAAATTTAATAAAAAAATATGAAATTATTTTCTGTATATTAACAAAACTAATATATGTTTGCATTATTTTAATGACGTTATATTTAAAATCACTCGTATTATGCAATTTTACAGAAGATATTAATGTATATTTTAAATTAATGAATGCGTGTTAATGTATAGTTTCATAAAAGAAATTAATTTGTAAATTAAATTTCAATTCTATTTTTTGAATATTTCAATTCTTTATTCATTGAGATTATAGTAAACAAAGTTTCATCAAATATGGAATTATAGTGCCATCTGTCGGTGATGATGAGTAATAAAAACTATAATATATATATATATATATATATATCTTTTAAATATGGAATGTTGAAATTATTAGCAAACGCAAATCTTCCTGTATTTTACACTCTAAGTAATAGCTTTGGATAGAACTGCTTTTACATCCATTATTAATGAACCACATATAATAATTTATGGTGAAATATGATTTTTATGTAATTCAATATAACAGAATTTCATCTTCCATTCCTTTTTTTTTTTCTTTTTTTCTTATTATCTTCATGTTTTACATTATACATTTCGTAAAACGTCATATAATCATAAATGAAATTTTAATGTAGTGGATCTATAAAATTTATTAAAAAAATTATTTAATTGCTTACTGATTCTGAAATATTTTTCATAATAAATATCAATCAATTTCTAAACGTGAGCTTCACTGTAATATGAGTAGAGTGAAATGTTCAATACTTCCACTCTGGCGGGGTTTGTTGCAATCACTGCTTTTAGAAATGAGGAGACTTGATGTTCATTTTGACAGACAGCGAATGTTTCGAATTGGTAGTCAAAGTATCTATCTAGCCGGAGTTTTCAGAAATTTCTATTATACCTAACATACTCAAATTCGTTACATTTACCACTAATGGCAATCCTCCTTTTATCATTCATCTGTGGGATGAACCTATATCACCATGGACAACAGACCTAAAACAACAACAAAATTTAGATTAATGTTTATAAATCAAATAATTATTTTTGTAAACAGGAATATATTTCTATTAAAGCTTCTTTGAAATAGAAATCAAGAACTTTGATTAGATTAAGACACAAATTTTAAAATATTATATAAAAATTAAAAATTTTTTCTTCACATTTATTTATTTCAAAAATATTATATTTATAATCAGATAGTCGAAGAGTTTTTTTTTTCTAAATATTTAAATTAAAATATATCCCTAATGCGCAGAAAAAAATAAATATAAGAATCATTATAGCAAATTATACTTAATCTCAGCATATTATATAAACACTCATTTTGATAGAATAATCAGCGATTATTAATGCATTTTTATTGCCTGACTAGAATCCTTACAAAATGCTATTCAACTATTACAGAAACTTTTGAAATATGCGCATTGTATTTGTAGGTTTGTAATATCTGGTGGCAACACTATTATTTCAGATATTAAGTTTCAATTATAAACATGGCAACAGCTGACTTTTTTTGATTAATATAATAAAGGATAACGTCAAAAATGAAATCTTATTTTCGATTCGTATTCAACTATTTTAATGGGAAATCCAACCTTCTATTCAATACAATCCTTCTGTCAATTTTTTGAAAATATTCTAATTTTTTTGTTATGTCTTGAAAGTGAAAATTTTGGTGAGAAAATAATCTTTTTTAAAACAACTTCCATTTTTAAGAAAGACAAGTTTATTAAAGAACTCAGAAATAATAAAATGGGGAATTTAAATTTAAAAATAATTAATATATAAAAAGAGCTTAATCCAATTAGTAAAATATATTTTAAAAATATCAAAACAGTCCTCTCTTATTTTCTAAAATTTAAGTTTTAGCTTATTAAAAAAAATTAAGTTTTTTTAAAATAACAAATTAAGTTTTTTTATTATTATTATTATTTAACTTGTGCGGAAACGTATATAATGTTGCAGAAGGCATTCGGTGAGCATTCCTATATCGGAAAGAAATGTTTACGAGTGGTATAAATAGTTCAAAGGAGGCAGAGAATGTGTTGAAGACGAAGAGCGTTCTAGTCGACCCTCAACCTCAACCGAATCACATCCTGCTTGCAAACCGTCGATTTACAATTAGAGACCTTGCTGATGATGTTGGAATTTCAAAAGGATCGTCAATTCTATTTTAAAAGATGCTTTGGGCCTCAAATGTGTCAAATATCAGTTGGTACCGAAAACACTGAATTTTTTGAAAAACATCGTCGCGTTGAAGTGTGGGAAACAATGCCTTCTGACTATCCAAACAAGTTGAAATGCATCATAACTTGAATGAGACTTGGATTTATGCCTACGACCGATCAATCGAGTGAATCTAGTGACAAAGGTGAAGCAAGACCGAAAAGAGCACTCCAAAGTCGCTCAAAAATCAAGGTCATATTGACTGTTTTCTTCGATTAACGTGGTGTGGTGCATTATGAATTCCTTCTGTCGGTCCAAATTGTCAACAAGGAATATTATTTGAGTGTTATGCGTCGTTTGCGTGAAGCTATTCGCAATAAGAGGCCATATTTATGGAAAGACAACTCTTGGTTTTTGCATCACGATAATGTGCCAGCTCACACTACATTGGTTCTTCGTGACTTTTTCACCAAAAATGAAACCCACATCGCTCCCCAACCACCGTATTCACCTGATTTAGCACCGTGCGACTTCTGGCTATTACCTAAACTCAAAAGACCACTCTGGGGACACCGTTTTGAGTCGATTAGAGAGATTTAACGTGAATCGCCGTCGCTTTGAAGGCCATCCCTGCTGATGACTTTTTAGCATGCATTAAGGATTGGAAAAAAAAGTTGCCATAAGTTTTTGAAAAAAATAAATAATTGGTCTTACTTTTGAACACAGTAGTAAATTTTGAAATTAATGAAATAAATGGCGATGGCATAAATTTAGAAGAATAAATAAAAAGTTTTTGAAAAAAAATAATTGGTCTTACTTTTTGGTCACAGTAGCGAATTTTAATTTGCATGATAATTGAAGTAGTAACACTGAATGAGCCAGCTCACACTGCATTGATTCTTCATGACGTTTTCGCCAAAAATAAAATCCATATCGTTCCTTAACCACCGTATTCACCGTATTTAGCATCGTGTGACTTCTGGTTATTCCCTAAACTCAAAAGACCACTCCGGGGACGCCGTTTTGAATCGATCGAAAAGATTCAAAGTGAATCGTCGTGCGCATTGACGGCCATCCCGGCCAATGACTTTTTAGCATGCAGCATAAGTGCATTGTGTCCGGAGGGGATTACTTTGAAGGCAATGAAATAAATTTGGAAGAATAAATAAAGAGTTTTTGAAGAAAGAAGTAATAATAATCATTGGTCTTACTTTTTGGGGGCAGTAGTATCAAAAGTAATAGCTGAATTTTGAAGTTTTTTGTATTTAAATTATTAATACACTTAAATAATTTAGCCCTTTTTATTGCATTAGTTTATAAGGTATTAAATAGCAACTAAAAACTAGACCACAGGTGCGAATCAACTGACTTTGTAGTAACTGCTTTCAGAAAACAAAAGAATTGACTCAATAACAATAGTGATTACAAGAGTCATCATAATCCGTAAAAAAATTTGCGTAGTGGGAGTTTTTCATATTTTCTCCTACACAACACGAAATTTTGATATCTGGAAATATATAAATCCTGAAAATTTTCCTGGCAGTCATCATCAATTAATCCAATCAAACAGATAGAAAAAAGGAAAATTTTATGAAAGGAAACTATTGTGGTAAATTTTGGTCTAAAATTGAGTAATGAAAGGAGGAATAATTAAATTAAGAATTTTAAAAAATAAGAGAGGGCTGTTTCGATATTTTAAAAATATATTTTACTAATAGGATTAAGTTCTTTTTTGTATAATAATTTTTTTTTAAATTTAAATTCCACATTTTAGTACTTCTGCGTCACTATAGATGGCGCCACACGTTGGAAACAAACAGTACTACTAGACCGTACAATTTACAAAGCGTCCTTGATACTTAGAGCCATTTTATTAATTCACTGAGATCTGTGACAATTTAATTCGAAGAAACGAGAGCTGCATGCTTCATATCTTTTTATAAAAAAATACATTTATCAAAGTATTTTTTAACATCGAAATACTGATGCTGCCAAATGCAGAGATACAATAAAAACAAGTTCACAGATTTTTTGCAAGTATTAATAGAACCACTATCGCTATTTTCCAGCCTATAAAATCTACAATTGTATTTAAAAGTAGACGGTCTTTAATGCAGCATTCGATGATTCGGCAATTTCTATAATCCGGTACCGATCAAGCCGTTCGCTTCCGACTATTTTTGTGAGGATTCCGGCACTAATTGACGTTGACCGTCATGTTGAGATACGCGGCTGTTCATTTTTATGCCTAGCGTTTCTCATTTTTATGAGTACAGAGAAGAACTCAGATATTTGTGCGTAATTCGTAGCAATCATTTGCAGAATAGATTCGAATCATAAAAGCAAATCGAGTATAGAGTATCTGAACGCCATAGAGTATCTAGTCACAGCTTGCATTAACTGCCACTGTACATTCATTTTCCTTTCGAACTGTATTTCATATTAACGCAGAATATTTCTTTAGAATAATATTCCTTGTATAAAATTTGATTTTGTAATTAAAAGAAAGAAGAAATATTTGTCTCATTATTTATATTGCGTATATAGATTCACAATGTGATGAGCACGTCGAATACGTAAATATTTTAAATCGTTTATATTTTTATTTAAAGTGATTTATCTTTACTAGCGCTCGGTACCACAGGTTTCGCGTTAGAGTCCCCGCGGTGCCATAGACGATTGTAGCGATTCGGAATCCACTTTAAACTGCAGGCCCCGATTTAATATGACTGTAGAGCGTTGGGCGTAGGACCGAAAACCCTACCCCATAAAAAAGAACCTCTCCTGTCTCGAAACCTGCCAGTGGGCAGACGGTCTTGGCCCACCCTGGGGCCGTTGCACCAAAGAAGATTTATCTTTGGTTTACCCGTTGAAACAATTTTGACACTTGAAAATCCGGCAAGGTCGTTGTCACGAATGTACCGAATTATAGTATCCGGCTAAAAAAGGCCAAAGCAAATGAAATGATATATATATCATTTAATATAACTAGCCTATTATTGAATATAATTGAGTTTTTGATATTGTTGGCAGGATTGAACAATGCATAATAATAGCCTCGCAATAATCAGTTTTAAACAGTTAGAACACCATCATTTTTTCTCCATTGTTGTTTCATTGATCTGTAAGGAAACTTTAGTTCCGTGTTGCTTTGTGCTTTGAGGATAATTCTGAACGTGTGAAATATACCAAAGAAGAAAACAGAGCTGTTAAAAAATGCTCGCCGTGGAAGATTTTATCAGTATGAATTTCGTTCCACTGTTTTACAAAATGCTTGAATGTGTCTTTGAGAATCCCGCGTTAGCTATGATTCTGACATCAGGGTACATCATCATGATTTTTTTGATATCCAAATGCCTCACACCTATTGAGGAATTGAAACAGACTTCGCCCTCATCTGACGAAGTCTTCATGGCTCCACAACATGGCGGCCAAGGAGCCAAAGACACCACCACAAAATCAGAGAATCTCCTTGGAAACACCGAGTCTCCTGGGACGAAACCGGTCCCACTCCTCCAGTCCAAAGCCGTATGGGCCATGTGCGTCGGGCTAGGCATTCAGGCAACCTCGATCCCGAATCCGACGGAAAGGGGTTCGTAATCAAAAACCAACCCCGTTCAAAAAACATACCCATCGTGCATTCGCATAGTGTCTTTATGCTCTGCCAAGCTCTTGGCCTCAAGGCTAAGTTAGCCAAAGAATACGACAAAAATAATAATCTTTGTAATAATAAAAATAATAATCTTTCCAAAGAATAGCTTTAAATAGATACTAACAGTTAAAATCCAAAACAATATGGCTATTTTGCCAATCACTCGATTTAGATAATTATGAATTTCATCCCACTGTTTTACCAACTGCTTGAATGTATGTTTGAAAATCCTGCATTAGCAATGGTCTGATATCAGAGTACATCATCATGATTTTCTTGTTCTCAAAATGTCTCGAGCCGTCGAAAACCTCTGAGATATTCAAGAAGACGACGTACTCATCTGCCAAAGCATCTTCTCAACAATGTGGCGGACAAGGTGACAAAGAGAACACCAAATCAGATGAGAAATTCCCTGGACATAGCAAGTTTTCTGGAATGAAATCTGTTCCAGTAGTCCAGTCCAAAGCTGTCTGGATCATATGGAACTCACTAGGTATTCCAGCAAAGCTTGATAATGATTCCGATGAAAAGGGATTTGAAATTCAAAGTGAAACAAAAATGTATACCCATTGTGCAATCTGAAAATGTATTTAAGTTTTGCCAAGAGCTTGGCCTCGAGGCTACTTTAGCCAAAGAAATGATAAAAATAATTAAATCTTTCCAGAAAACTGCCAAGCATTTCAATCTATCTATACCAACAGTTAAATCTAAATCAATATGGCTATTTTGCCAATCATTCGATATATATAATTATGAACTTCTTCCCACTGTTTTACAAAATGCTTGAATATATCTGAAAATCTTACAATAGGCATGATTCTGACAGCAGAGTACATCGTGGTGTGTTTCGTGTTCTCAAAATGCTTCACACCACCTCAAACATCTGAGGAATTAGAAAAGACGACGCCCTCATCCGACGAAGTCTTCGCCCCACAACATGGCGGACGAGGAGCCAAAGACAACACCACAAAAGAGGAGAATTTCCCTGGAAGCAGTAGGTCATCTAGAATGAAATCTTTTCCAGTGGACAAGTCCAAAGCTGTCTGGATGATCTGCAATTCCCTAGGTATTCCGGAAAATCTTGATAATGGAACCGATGAAAAAGGATTTGAAATTCAAAGTGAAACAAAAATTTATGCCCATTGTGAAATCAGAAAATGTATTTAAGTTTTGCCAAGCTCTTGGCCTCGAGGCTAAATTAGCCAAAAAAACGATAAAAATAATTAAAACTTTCCAAAAAATAGCCAAGCATTTCAATCTATACCATCAGATAATTCTAAGTCAATATGGCTATTTTGCCAATCACTCGATATAGATAATCCTGAATTTCCTCCCACTGTTTTACAAACTGCTTGAATTTATGTTTGAAAATCCTGCATTAGCAATAGTTCTGATATCAGAGTACATCATCAGGATTTTCTTGTTCTCAAAATGCCTCGAGCCGTAGAAAACATCTGAGGAATTAAAAAAGACGACGCCCTCATCTGACGAAGTCTTCTCACCAATATGGCAGACAACGAACACCAAGTCAGATGAGAAATTTCCTGGACATAGCAAGTTTTCTGGAATGAAATCTGTTCCAGTAGTCCAGTCCAAAACTGTCTGTATCATATGGAACTCACTAGGTATTCCAGCAAAGCTTGATAATGATTCCGATGAAAGGGGATTTGAAATTTAAAGTGAAACAAAAATTTATACCCATTGTGCAATCGGAGAATATATTTAAGATTTGCCAAGCGCTTGGCCTCGAGGCTAAATTAGCCAAAGAAACTGATAAAAATAATTAAAACTTTCCAAAAATAGCCAAGCATTTAAATAGATACCAACAGTTAAATCTAATCAATATGGCTATTTTGCCAATCACTCGATATAGATAATTATGAAATTCATCCCACTGTTTCACAGACTGCTTGAATGTATGTTTGAAAATCCTGCATTAGCAATGGTTCTGATATCAGAGTACATCATCAGGATTTTCTTGTTCTCAAAATGCCTCGAGCCGTCGGAAAACGTCCGAAGAATTCAAGAAGACGAAGCACTCATCTGCAGAAAAGGCCTTCTCAACAATGTGGCGGACAACGAAACACCAAATCAGATGAGAAATTCCCTGGAAATAGCTCTAGAGATCAATTTATGTAAATAATGAAATGCAAATAAGAACGAAAAAAAGAGGAATCCAGGTTCAAACTTTAAAAACTTTCAAAATTTGAAGTTCATTTCTTTAAAATATAAGTTTCTTTGAACTATCTTGTAAATTAATTAAATTCATTCTATTTCCGATATAAAAGGTTTTAAAACAACCAGGGCTTCTTTTTTTTTTAATTCGTACGTCTTTTCTTAAATTAATATTAACAAATGAAAATTGCAAATAATTTTGTAATAATGATAATCGCATATAATTTCAATACAAAATATTCCTAACAAGCACAGGTTGAATGCAACTCTTGGAAAAAAAAGGGTTGTTTTTTAGCGATTCGTAATTTAACTGTTGATTTAATAGCGCTTCACAGCTACTACTCTACATGGCGTTAGTAGTAGCTTAAATTTTAAAGACGGTTTAATTCAACTCTTATGAAAGGAAGGAGTTGATATTAGCAGGTGAATTTTAGTGCTTGTTATATCCTATATATTCGAGAAGTTTGGCTTGGTTGTCGCTCTACGCTAATTGTTTTCACACTTTAGGCTAATTAGACCGGATATAGATTATTAGGTCGAGTAACTAGTTCTCGGTACCACAAGTTTTCGGGTTCGAGTCCCGGTGGTGCTATGGATGTTTGTAGTGGTTCGGAATTCACTTTAAACCGTAGGTCCCGGTCTAATAGGATCGTAGAGCGTTGTGGGGGGTCGTGTTACTCGCATTCATAGCATGTCTTCAAGCTACACGTGCTACCCTGGATAGTGCTAAATGAGTAACAACGATGCATCCCTTGCTTATGGCATAAAAGACAACTATCTATGTATTGCCAGCTGCATTGGATCAACAACATGTTTCATTGGTACATTAGGATCAATAAACCTGAGATGGTCTTTAGTACTTATTTGGAGTTTGCCTTTCCAAAAAATATGCTAAAAGACACACACCCCTTTATTTCACACTTTTATTTTGAAGACAGAAATACAATATCCCTTTGTGATATTGTATTTCTGTTAGTTGTTGTGTTGTATTCTGTTCGCATAGTTAATAAATACAACAATAAAATAATAATGAATTCAGCTGAAGATGTAGGACTCAAAAAAGGCAAAGACAGCATTTGTTTTCATATACTGCACTTTTGAATTAAAAACAAAAAGTAACTACATGCACATTAAAAGCAATAGCTATCACAAATCAAAAGAGAAATACAGTTTAGATCAAATTACTAATGATTTAAATATTATTGGGCAGATAAACACATTAAGGAATAAAGGAACACAATTCTCAAATAAATATAGAACTTTATACAAAAAAAATTGTGAAGTTACATGTTAGAAATACTACAGAAATGTAAAAAGGTTTCTGTGGTTAATATATACATTTCCACGTCTATCAATTAGATTGAAATCAAAATTACTATTCAATAAATATGATACAAAAAATTTGTATGCAAATTGTGAAGAAATCTACTTTATTTTCTAAGCAAATATCTATTCTAATGGTTTTTACTATATTAACTGAAAAATCACTGATTAAAATGTTATTTTATAATAGTTTTTTGTCCAACATTAAATTGGAACATTTCTTGTTAGCTTTATAAAGTTCGTAACAGTAGTTTATAGTTTTGTTACGGGTACAGTAAATCTCCTTTAAATAACATTGAATTTTTTCAAAATTAAATTGTAAAATTTCTTGATGTAGCTTTACAATTTAGTTCGTTTGTTACAGTAAATAACAGTTTTGCTACACAACATTCTTTTTTCAGCATTAATTTAAATCACTTCTGTTACAGTTTTGCTACAGCCGTAGTTTGTTTGTTACAATAATTTGTAGTTTTGTACAGTAAATGTTATTCAACCTTTTTTTTTCAAAATTAAAGTGAAAAACTACCACTTGCAGCTTTATAAATTTGTTTGTATGTTATGGTAATTTTATTGTTTTGTTAAACAACAGTTTTTTTTCCAAAGTTACTTTGAAGCCCTTTTGTTGCAGTTTTGATACAACTGTAGTTTATTTATCACAATAGTTTGTAGTTTTGTTGCAGTTACAGTAAAGGTTATTCTGCAACATTTTTTTCTCAACATTTAATTGAAATAAATAAAATAAATTTAATGAAATTTCATTTCTGTTGTAACTTTGTTACAGCCCCAGTTTGTAGATCTACAGTTACAAGACATGTATTTTACATACAATAGTGTCTTTTTCTAGACTTAACTGAAATACGCCTGTTGTTGTTGAACCGCCTGTATTTCAATGACGCATAATCATTTATTTATTTTTATTCAACAAAATTTCAACTTAAAAAACCTGAACCTTCTTCTCCTTTTTTGTTGCTGTTCTTCTTTCACTCGATTAACAGCATTTTGCACAACTGCCACGGCCTTGTACTCTTCTTCATTTGGCAACTGGACAGCAAACTTGGCCACGCTCTGTTTCCTGGGAGACCATTTGAGGGCTTTGCGGAGGACATCCACCGTTTTGTTCTCGTCCTCTGATGACAAGGGTACCGTCAGTGATCTGTATTTCTTACTCCTGCGGTTCGGTCCGTACACCTCCAGTGCGCTTGATTCTGGAGTGACTGGCACCAGAAGATCAGTGATACCTTCGAATCTCGAACCGTTTGGCAATTTTGGTGTTGATATCAGTCGTTCTTCGTGCAAAACACGAACCGCGTCTCCTCTGAGGTCAGATTCGAGATCTATAAGATCTCGTTCAGCATTCTCAAGAGCTTTGCTCAAAGTTTGGCTCACCTCAAGCTTACGGTTGTCACAGAAGCTTTGGCAAGTCTCTTCAGAAGTTGCGTTTGCCGTCGTGTTAGACCTGCCAGACTTGATTTTCTTGGTGGACCGGTTCATCTCCATGTCCTCCAGAAGGACATTCAGACCGCCAGAAGTGAAGAGATCTCTGAACGTGATCACCAGAGCAACGGCTTGGTGGTGAGTGGAGCTGCTTCGCTGAGCGGTTTTGTCCTTTTTGCGCCTCCTCTGGGGGTGCTGAGGTTCCTCTTCGGTCAGAGTTCTGAGGGTGTATAAGAATCTGTGAATCAGGGACATCTTTCTGAAATGAAGTAATTCCATTGAGAATATATATTTTTAACATAAATATATTGAATATCTACTACTATTACTACACCACATCACTGTGAGCTGAGTTGCCTCTTTACATTTTGGAAATGATATGGAGGAGAAAAAGTCTGATTGGGCTCCGTGACGCTCTACGGTCATAGGAGACTGGGATCTGCTGTTTAAAGTGGATTCCGAAGCACTACAAACAAACCACTTCGAACCCGAAACCTGTGATACCGAGCGTCAGAGCTCTAGATACTCGGCCATCAGGCCCCTTGTATTGAATATCTGACGTCCAACTCACAGGTTAATGGTAATGTTGCAGCTACAGGTTAGTGGTTGGTTGGTTGTAGTTTCGTGTCACAAGGGCCAATTTTGGCCAAGCTACGCCAAACAATACAAAAGTTAAAGGAATAAATAATGCAGGAACTGAAAAAATTGTATTATTTAAATATAAATGAATTTAAAGCAATGTAAATTTAAGTTAAATTAGAATGTTTTTAATCCTAATGGATTATTTAAAATTATTTAAGAATAATTTAATACTTATTTTATTTCATTAATTTATTTCACATACGTTTTGAAAGTAAATTATTTTTTTATTTTTCATATTTACGTAATTTTAATTTTAATGCTTGGCTATCCTGCCGCCATCTGTTGATAAATCGCACAATTACAGTTAACTTTTCTCTTATAGATAATGTGCACAGTTTTCAAGAGTTTTTTTTTTTTTTTTTTTTTTTCTTCTAATGCAGCTGGCAAATAGACCGTGATCTTCGCTATAAGGGCTGCACCTATGTTACTCACCAGGGGGCGCGTGTAACTGGAAGTTATAAGAAACAAAGTAGAATTTTTTTGCAAAAATTATGCTACTCAAGTAGTCGGATAATATTATGATTTTTAATAAAAGGCAACGGATAAAGAAAAGTTTTATTAATTAAGTATTAATTAAATAAATAAATAATTAAATTAAGACAAGAAATAATTAAATTTTATTTTTTATCATTCCGGAAGCAAAAATGCGTGCATATCATAACAATAAATAAAAACAACTGTAATGTAATTTATGAATATAATATATAAGAATATAATATATAATATATAATTTATGAATATAATATATAATATATATATATATGTATAATTAAACGTGTAATGTAAGTTAAGTGAGTAATAAATAATTAAAATGAGTTCTCACTTGAACAAAAGCTATATAGAACTATATATGTTTACATATTGTGGCGCCCTCTATTAATAAAAAAAGAAACTTAGGTCTTACTCTACAGTTAGAGTTAACTCCCTTAATCAAAATCAATATCGCAAAACTTGTGAAATATCGGATAAATATGAGGCTGAATATGCTAATTGAATATGAATGCTCGATTACGGATATGCTAATTAAGAACGAACACATGACTACGGATAAGTTACTTAAATATATGCACTTGACTACAGATGAGTTAATTAAATATGACTACGTGACTGCGGATATACCAATTAAATATGAGCACGTGATTACGAATATGTTAAATAAACATAAACGCTGGATTACAGATATGTTCATTAAATATGAGCACTTGACTACGCATATATCAATGAAAAATGAACAAATTACTACAGATATGCTAATTAAATGAACACATTACTACAGATATGCTAATTAAATGAGCACGTAATTACGGATATGCTAATTAAATATGGACACGTGCATCTCTTTTGCATGTGATAAATCCGTCGAATAATCGAATAATATTAAATTATCGACCTTTTAGAATAATAATAAATTATCTAACGATAATGTAAAACCCATACTAATTTCAAAATACAGTACATTTCAAACAATGCCATTTTTTTTCTGTTTACACAAACCATAAATATAGAATAAATAAAATTCTTCATTTTTTAAATTCTATGTTATCAAAAAATCTAACTTCTTTTAGTCCTTAGTTACCAAAAATTACATAAAATGAATTAATTTGTAATTTTTTTTTCAAGAGTTTAAAATGCAGCAGAAGTATTTAATCTGGAAGATTGGCAAATACAGGATTGCTTATTCGATACTTGTTATCACACTGTCTATTTTGATGCAACCTTGTTATTTAATTGTTTATTTTGATAGCGAGAACAGACGCATCAAAACAAATGCATTCGGAGATATCTTTTAAAACAAAAAGATTAAATCAGCTGTATTCCAAGTTTTTTTTTATTCAGTCACAGAAATATATTTCAATGTGATTTTCTTTTATCTTTAAATTCCAGTACATCATCATTATGTTTTTGTAATATTGAGAAGGCATCATTTTTTTTTTTTTTTTTTTAATTTAAAGGCTTTTGCGGGATTTTTCACACCTTTTTTGAAGTTAAAAACTTTTAGAAGATTTATAAATGAAAATAATAATGTAAAATTTATTTAAAAACGTCCCTTTTTCCTCCTTTTATACCCCCGATACAGCGGGAAGAGGGTAGGAGAGTTAAAACCGCTAAAACACTGGGTTTTAGAACTAAAACCGCTTTCACACCAAAGTATTATTACTACTACTACACCACACCACATCACAGTGCCTACAGTTAAGTTGCCCTTTGCAGTTTGGGAATGATGTGGGTGAGAAGAAGTCTGACTGGGCTCCATGACGATCTACGGTCATATGAGATCGGGACCTACCGTGAGCGAGGAGAATCTACCGTGAGTAGATTCCGAACCCCTACATACATCCATGGCACGGCCGGGACTCGAATCCGAAACCTGTGGTGCCGATCTCCAGAGTGCTAGCCACACGGCCATTCAGGCCCCTATATACCAAAGTATTATTATTACTACTACACCACACCATATCACTGTGCCTAAAGCTGAGTTGCCCCATTGCAGTTTTCGAATGATGTGAGTGAGAAGATGTCTGACTGGGATCTGTAACGCTCTACAGTCATTTCCTACCGTGAGTGGATTCCGAACCACTACAAATATCTATGGCACCGCAAGGACTGGAATACGAAACTGTGGTACCGAGCGCCATAGAGCTAGACATTCGGCCATTCAGGTCCCTACGTACCAAAGTAATAGATAACGTAGAGCGAAACATTGATAAATCACAAATCTCATCTCTCCACCTATGGGGTCTGCGATGGGGCGACGTGGCACTTCTCGCCATTAATTTTCTTGGTGTGAATGCTGCTTAAGAGTACTTGGTTCAGAATTCAACATTCAACGAACAGCAACGAACCGAAAGCTTCACTGTCTATGTCGGGGATAAGCACGATAAATCTGTGCACCATAATGTCTTGGTTTTTGTTTGTTTGAGCTGAGAAGGAAGGGATAACAGGGTGTGGATCCCAACAAGGAGATCACCCTTGGGTTTTTTGTGGTAAAGTGCGCTGGCGCAACGTGAAAGTATAATCTAATATGTATTTCTGGGTAACACTGAATCTGCTACATCTCTACAATTCTGGTGGCGAATTATTTTAAGCCAAATTGTCCATTTTCGAAATCAATAACATCTTGGCCATCGTATACTAACGTATCTACCGCCAGATAGAGGGCAATGGATTCTTTCTGAGAGGACTTTTAAGGATAATCGGGGCCCTGCATTTGCATGTCGCATAGAAGAAATTCCCAGCAAGCCACGTGATTGTCTATAACAAAAGTTTTAGCAAGCAGTTACAATCTTCATCGAATCGCCTCGTATTTGAAAGCTGTAACTGCAATGCATGCCACCAGTAGGTTCGAATCTGATTACTTCTCCACATTAGCCTCATAATTGACCATTCACACACAAATCAGGCACTCCATCCCTTCTCTTAGAGTGTAAACTATTCGTGTCTTAATAAAAATATTTTTCTAAGCAATTTTTATTGATTAAATAATTAACTACTCACCTCACATTGGAATTTTTAAGATTTTATTTTATTTTATAATTATCATTATTATTATTTTTTTTTGTTGACGTTCATCGGTGGACGTCACGTTCCACTACAGTATATCACGTGTAAGCCACGGATTCGTGAGGAAGAAATAACATTGCCTTTCAGGAGGATTTTTAGAGCCCCAGCATTTAACATCCCTAACAAATAATTGATTCATCCGTTTCCACTTTTAAACTGGACGTTGACCTTTTTATGGAAGAAAACTTGGAAAATTTCCATCAGATGGCCTGACTGTCGTTGCCAGACGTTCATAGTTCGATCACCTATCATATGGAAAATCTATAAACGGTCCAATCAAACAAGTTCAAACATAGCAATGTTTTTTTTTTTGTTCTAATGCAGCTGGCAAACACTTAGACAGCTTGGTCTTGGATGCCTTAAAGCAGGCGCTGCACAGATGCTATGCACTTTGCATTTGCACAGATGCTATTCACTTTGCATTTGCACAGATGCTACTCACTTTGCATTACCCAGGGGGCGCGTGTAACTTGATGGTAAGCCACGGACGCGGAGTAACAATGCCCCCGCAACGCTCTACGATCCTATTAGGACTGTAACCTACGGCTTAAAGTGTATTCCGAACCACTACAAACATCCATGGCACCGCTGGGATTCGAACCCGAAACCTGTGGTACCGAGCGCCAGGGCGCTAGCCACTCGGCCATTCAGGCCCACATAGCGATGTAAAAGGGGAGAAAGATGATTCCGAAGGAGTTTCAATTACAATAAAACTAAATTAACAATTAAAATTTTAAATTACATACCATCTTATGAAAAACTTGGTGTAAAAATTTGATAACAAAAAATACACATCGCAAGGCAATTTTGGAAGGCAAATCTTAATTTGCCTTCCAAAATTGCCTTGCGCTACGAATGTCTGACCAGCACCCCTAACAAATAATCGATTCGTCCGTTTCCGCCTTTAAACCGGATGTTGATCCACCGAATAGCAAGTCGAACGGAACAGTGTCTTATTCTAAACACCCTCGATTTTCGTTGTTTCCGAAAGCAGCAAGTGCAACAGACTCCACCAGTGGATTAAAACCTCGTATCTTTAAAAATTATCAGCTAACAATTTCGGTAATTTCTGAGAATGAATTATAAATCTGAGAAATTTCTTTTGTGAAGATTAAAATTAATTTTTGAAGTTATGAATAAGATCTTAGGTTTTTTTTTTATTGTGAATCGGAATAATAAATAAATAAATGAATAGTTCATTTGTATTGCAAATAAATTATATTGATGTAAAACTATAATTTTTTTATTAGATTAATTTTGAATTTAGATTGAACTTCATCAAGTGAGAGGATTTTTCTCTGAGAAAAAGCATTTAAGTTTTCAGCCTTGAAAATATTATTCAAATTTTCGATAACTTATATAGTACGTATTGGACTTCCTTGAGTTGATAAAAAACGAAACAGAAAGAAAGATAAGAAATTTTTTTTCGCCGAAAAATACCTTGAAAATACTTCAGAATAACAGGTGAAGCAGCGATAAATTTTTTTTTCACTATTTTTGATAAATTTTTGTGAAGAATTTCCCTTTCACTTTGAAATTACAGTAAATATCACATTCTATTGAATGTATCTGATTATTATCTATTGAATGTATCTGATTTTATTCATTGGATACTTATATACTGGGGTTTTTTTTTATATTTAAAATTTATATTTTTATTTTTAATTTTTAATTAATATTTTTAATTTTTTTAAGGTGCAAATAAAAGTTACTTAAATAAATAAATAATTATTTCTAAAAAATCGTTTATGAATTTTAACAATCAATTAATATTTAAGTAAATTGATTATTATTTTTAAAAATCGATTAATATTTAAGTAAATTGATTATTATTTTTAAAAATCGATTAATATTTACGTAAATTGATTATTATTTTTAAAAATCGATTAATATTTACGTAAATTGATTATTATTTTTAAAAATCGATTAATATTTAAGTAAATTGATTATTATTTTTAAAAATCGATTGCCAATTTTAAAAAGACAATTAAAAAAAAATCGATCATTTACATAAATCGATTATCACGTAAATAAATTTATGTATTGCTTGTATATATACGTATATATGTGTGCTATTATGAATATACAAAATTAAGTTCTTTTAAGGCACAAAAAGTTACTTAGATCCATTATTATTTTTAAAAATCGATTGCCAACTTTAAAAATATCATTTAAAAAAACGATTATGATTTATGTAAATTGCTTATTAATTAAAAAAATCTATTACTCTGTAAATAAATCGATTTAATATTGTATATACATTTTTATTTTAGGTTTATAAAAAATTTCACTTTCATTTGGTACAAATGAAATACTAATTTAATCGATTATTATTCAAAAAAATCGATTATGGATAGCTATCGATTACAAAAACGATTGTCCTTTTTTAAAAATTACTACTAGTTAAAAAAAAACTTGAATGAATGAATAAATATTTGAAAAAAACTGTATTAACATCCAAAAAGAATGTATTTGAACTTGAGTAATTTATGAACGGTTGAAAATTTGAACCAGACATATATAGGGAGAGTGTGAGCTAATAGAAGGAATTGAAAAAACACTGTTATAAAGGCAGATGATAAAAATAAAATGTAACATTTACCTATATTTCAAAGCAAATGCACTTTTCAGCAGAAATTCCAGGTTTTCGGTCTCATGGGATGAATTTTCTCACCAATATTGGCTGCAAAAGATCTCTGTAGATTTCAAATGACCTAAAAGAAATGCATATTATGCTTATTAAAGCACACATAGACTTTGCTTGTTAAAAATATCCAAGAAAAATTATCATTTTAATTCTGAATCTTTTAACAAATAATTCCTCATAAATAAAAAAAAAATTAATTCTAATTAATCAAAATGAATGCATTACATAAAATTTATTTTTCTTTTAAAAATAAGAAACATAATTTTTTTGTGGTGTCATTTCAAAATCATAATCGTTAACAATAATAGTTTTACAAATCAAGTGTTAAAAAATTAAATTTTACATTTTAAAAATAGATAAATATACCTCAATTAAAGCAGACATTTATATTGAGCATTTTTTCCAAAGTAAAATTTTTAAAATTTTTTATTGAAAATATTTATTACATTATAGGATTCATAGAAAAAAATATTTCAATGTAAAATGCATATTTAAGTATAATATTTTTTGTTTAAAGCGTAATTTCAAAGAATGATTAGAATTCTCAAAAATTATTTCAGTGTACATTGTATTTGGAAGTTATCTTAATTTTTGTTTGAAACTATTTATTGCAAAGAATTATTTAGATTAAAAAATATTTCAATGTAAAATGAATTTAGAATTGTATTAATTTTTGTTTGAAACCAGTAATTTCAAAAAATGACTTTGTTTTTTTTAAGTATTTCAATTTAAAATGTATTTTTAAATGTTAGAATTTTTTGTTTGAAACTAGTAAATCTCAAAGAATGATTCGGGTTTAAAAAAATATTTCAATATAAAATGTATTTTCAAATATTATAATTTTTGTTTGGACCCAGTAATTTCAAAGAAAGATTCACATTTCAAAAAATTTTTTAACGTATTTTTAAATACTATACTTTTTCTTTGAAATCAGTAAATTCAAAGAATGATTCGATTTTTAAAAAAAATTATTTAATGTAAAATGAATTTGTAGTTGTTTTAAAATATTTATATTTTTTTTAAAATGTGAATCTTTCTTTGAAATGACATTTCAAAAAAATATAAAATACATTTTAACCTAAAATGTATTTTTAAACGTTAAAATTTTTGTTTGGAACCAGTAATTTCAAGGAAAGATTCACATTTCAAAAAATTATTTCAACGTAAAATATGTAATATAAATGTATATATTGTGTTATAATTTTTGCTTGAACCCTGTCATTACAAAGAATGCTCCTGCTTAGAAAAGTAACAAAATAAAACGCACATTGATCATTTCTCTAAGAAAAGCAATTTAAATCAAAACAGTAAACAAATTTTTTAAAAATATATCAGAAATAAACAAAGCACTCACCTGTACTTCAAAACAAATCTATGTACGCAGTTCAATCAAAACACAACAATGAACATCACGTTTCCGATAATGTGCCGCCAAAGAGTTTCTACTAAATACTGCTACAAAATTCTAACTGTGGCTTTATAAATGGCCTACCACTGATTCTAAAGCCTTATTTACTGAGCTTTAGGTTGACATGGAAATTCCCCCGCCATTCATTCATAAAATAAGCTGATTCACTTTCTTCAAGCTGTCGCGCGGTTATTGTTTTAGGTAGTTCTAAATCTTTCCCCCTGGAATAACGGTATTTTGAGATGTGTAAACATTAGCTATCTCTCCTTCTGAGCCAATCCCTAAACAGAGCCTCTTCTTATCAAAGCCTTATCTTATTCTTTTTTACCTGCGCCTTTCCGAAATGGATTAGATGAGAAATAATAGCTGAACGCATAAAACAAAGCTTTACCGTGATTAACATATCTACGTCGGGAAAAAGTGTTCGTGTTTCAAAGGAATAACTCAACATACAAACCTGAACAAGTTTCCATTTGAAATTAAGTTGAATCTTATGGTGAATGAAAAAATACACCTACGCTGAGACGGATATTTCACTTTTACATCGCAAACCTTCGTTTATCTTGGGGTTTTTTCTTCTTTTTTTTTTTTTATGTATGACCGTTTCACATAAAATTCATAAGAGTTGTAGGTTTTAGATAAAGTAGTCAACCAAATAGGTTTGAATTGTGACTCACGTTCAAGTGGCGGTTAGGTTTGAAAATTTGCACGCATCGAGCAGTTTCGGTTGTGCGTTATACTATTAACTTTTATTTAAACAAATGTTAAATAATTCTGTTTTTTTTTTAATAAGTATTTAGCTTGGAAAAAAAAAAGTACTAATGTAATTATTCCTCGTTGAGGGTTTTTTTTATGCTAATGCAGCTGGCTAACAGTTAGACAACTGTCTTGTATGACTTAAGGCAAGCGCTGCACAGACGTTATTCACTTTGCATTATTCAGGGGGAGCGTGTAGCTTGAGGATAAGCCATGGACGTGGAGTGACAATGCCCCCGCAACTCTCTAGGATCCAATTAGACTGGGACCTACGGTTTAAAGTGGATTCCAAACCACTGCAAACATCCATGGCACCGCTGGGATTCGAACCCGAAACCTGTGTTACCGAGCGCCAAAGCGCTAATCACTCGGCCATTCAGGCCCACCGCGTTGAGATAAAAATACAAATTTAAGATCGTCGAAAATTTCATTTATATTATAATAGGGTTGATGATACAATATTTTTAAACCGATAAGCAGGATTTCCATTAGATGTTAAAATCTCACGTCTCAAAACATAGCCAATCAGCCCAGTGATGAGTCATGATAAAGGGTAAAAAATGCATCTTCTTTTTGTCCTTGATCTTGCGACAAACGGAAAAGTCTGACTTTACCCCAAACGGTATTATTCATTAAATATTATTTAATTATTGTAATTATTTATGGTCATACCCCTGGTACTGGATACCATTTTAGTCGCCTTTTACGACATGCATGGGCTACAATGGGGCTATTCTAACCCAGACCCATACGGGGTATTAATTATAGTAGTAATAATGAATATCATTGTTACACTAATTAGGCAGTATAATGTGTGACCATTCTTCACTAGCAGTACACTGATGTAGCGAATTCAGCGTTAACCAGGACGCACCATGAGTAATGCTGGACACTGCTTCGTGTTACCTGTGCAAGGGAAATGCTTGCATTTTATTCACATTATGACACCACAATTTTGAACAAACCCCTTTCCTCCCAAAGAATGGTATTTCAAAGTTCTTAATCTCCCTCTCAAGTACAACGAAAGGACATTCAGGCTTACAGATTTAATGTGCCTTTCCTTAGCCTACACACGAAAGATTTCGGTACGGTTACGTCGAATTTTAAATTATTAGTCAATGGTTCGGAAGCCTAACATGCTGTCATCCAGGCCATTCCAGCCCTGTATTTTTTTTCATTTTCAGAATTTAACCTGTTTTTTTATTTATTAATTCATAAAAATAAATTCCATATTTATTCATTATAGTTCTAATAAATCGAATTAAGAAATATACCCACCTTACAACTCATTTTATTAAAAATAAACTGCTAGCCACAGGCCATAGCATGGAAAATTAGCAAGCGGCCAATTCAGGTGGATTCCAACACAACGGTGTAATAGGGTAAAAAGGTAATTTCGTAGGAACTTTCATTATAATAAAAATAATTTTAATTTTTACTAATTAAAATTTTAAACCAAATGCTATGGAAAGAAAAAAAAGATGAAAACAATTTAATAATAAAAAATCCATAAACTTTCCAGTCTGTACTATATAACAGAGATTCGTTACCATCAGGCAAGAAAGAACGAATCTTTAAGACTTCAGCAAGCTACATTGTGGCTGTGTCCTTTATTTTCCAGAAATACTGAAAGAAGAAGTCTTTCAAATCAGTTGTCTAACTAGACCTCTATATCTCGTGCGATGTGGTGCAACAATTAAATTACGTTGAAATATCCAAGCATAAAATAATTAATAACATGTATAAAAAAGCGTAACAATAAAGCGAACGAGTTCGTTTGTATCGATGTAAAAATATATTCTTTCAACGCATTTTTTTTATAAATACTTTCTACGAGTTTACTTTAAAAAAATTTAAAATATAGCTTTTTTTCTGTTCTATTTCGGTGGGCCTCAGGCTTTTATTATATAAACCCACAGAAGGGTAATAAAAGGATGGCATCACTACCCCGAGGACTTTTAGGGGTAACTACGACAGCATTTGCACGTCGAATGGGAATAAAACATGGAAAAACTTCCACCTAACAGCCTTACTATAGATGAGACACACCATCACCATCACCATCGAGTCTCCTCAACTTTTGTTTCGTTTCTGTACACCTCAACCTCGAACCTAAGGCTACATAGCCCCTTTTCAGTAAAAGACTGACAGGGGCAATATCGGTGGGTTTAATGTTAATGTCACGAACAGCCCACTGACGAGTGTTGAGAGGAGCACAGTGCCTTCCAGGTGGTTTTTCCACGTAACTGCTCCACATTTGCATGCGGTATGAGAAAACTCGGAAAATTCCTAGCAGACAACCTAACTATCGAGACGAGATACTTTACACACAGTGTCCTAATCCCCATTGACTCTGCTTGTTTCAGAAAGCAGTGACTACAATGTACTCCACCAGCGAACAACCCTTCTGCACGCATTAAACTAGATCACAAATTTAACACCTGAAGAAATGGAAATTAAATATCCTAAGATAGAGAAACGTTTACCTTTTATTATTATTATTTATGTTTTAAAACTATATTATTACTTATTTCATTTATGTATGCTAATTATTTGATGCGACTATCGAAAAGTTATAGGCGAGGAATGAATTTTATAACTCTTCCGTATTCGTGTGTCCTATAACAGAATACACATCTGTTGGAAATTTTTTTTCCAAATTTACATATAAATTCGATATAATTTCATTATTACGAATAATAAATTTATAGCAAAAACAGAATCACAAAATGTTTAACACTGCTGTTATAAATTCGTAATGTAAATGTTAATAATAAAATTTCCAGAATAAACAAATATGATAAAATCCAGTTCTAATGATACCGATGAATAGCTAAAAATTATTTATATTCAAATTTTGATTCTCTGTTTATAGTACAAGATTATGTTTGTAGATGGCGCCACAACAAACATGTTAATCGAAAATTTCATTCTACACAGTAGGTTAAAAGCAGTTAAACAAATGATTTACTTAGATGATTAATAACTTAACTACATAAATTGCTTGCTTTTTAGCCACTTTGTAAAAGTTCTACTATTAATTATTTTAAAATGAGAAAAAAATAAATGATTTGTTATTTGAAAATGCTTATCAGTTTCAATTTTAAAAAAATCAAACGAATAATAGAGGTTCCAATTAATGAATTCTCTTACAAAGATTAATTCTTTGAGGAGATATTTTTAGATGTGTAATTTCATAGGGGAATTTACAGTGAATCCCTCATTTTAAGCAACAATTATTAAGATTTAATTGATAGAAAAATTCAGGAAAAATTTAAAATAAACACGAATCAGTCATTCTGTTATGTTTTTTTTTCTTTTATTAATAACTGAATTATCAATTCATCTGCCAAATACATTTATTTTTTCATGTGGTTAAGAACTACTGTACTTATTGTAAATTTTGAGTTTTTTTATTTTTTATTTTAAGTTTTAGTTTGTATGCATGGAGACCACGCAATTTCGTCAAATAGCAGAATAATAATTACTGTTGGTTTTAACAGTGATATTACAAAAAGGATAAAAAAAAAAAAATTAAAATTTGTAGTGGTAAACCATTCTTAGGGGCCTGATGGCCGAGCGACTAGAGCTCTGGCGCTCGGTACCACAGATTTCGGGCTCAAGTACCGGCGGTGCCATGGATGCTTGTAGTTTCCACTTTAAACCGTAAGTGCCGGTCTAATATGACTGCAGAACGTAGGACGTAGGGTTGACAGCCCTACCCCGTAAAAGATAACATCTCCTGTCTAGAAATCTGTCAGTGGGTTGACGGCCTTGGCCCCACATTGGGGCTGTTGCGCCACCGATGACGATGATGAAGAAAACATTCTTAACTATTACTGCATTTCACTGGTTCTTATTAAACGTTGAAAAGAAAAATACTACTTTTTTTTAAAATTGAAATTAAACGTCGCCAAATAAAATAGCTCCAAATGATGTACCTTTTACAGTTTAAAAGAACTTATCTGATCTAACCTAAAATCAACAGTTCATTCTTAAAAAGGAATATATATATCTATCTTTTTTCGTTCTTAAGAAAACAGAAAAAGCTGCTAGAAATAATACAATAAAAAAATAAAATGCACACATAACACTTTTTTTTAACTCTCTTCTTAAAGTTAGCCTAGTTCTGTTTCTGTTTTGTTTCGAAACATCGGTCTCATCCTTTGAAGAAAAGGTTTTTCTTTTAATTTTATTATTTGTCGCCTATTATTTGAACTCCAACTGATGAAATGGACGAAGCGTAAAGTGTTTTCTTTAATGATATAACAATCGATAACAAACAACAGGCAGCAGGTGATATCTTGAAAAGGATGTCTTTCTTTGTTGTCTTCATTCCAGTCTTTTTGAGGTGTCAATGGAAGGTATCGAATCGTTCCACAGCCAATCAAAAGCACTCGACCGATTCGTAATCATTTCAATCAGTGTCATTGTCGACGAAATGGAATTATACTTAAAACAGGGACATACAGGTGGTCATGTGTCCAGTTTATTTAAAAAATTTATTTTTTTGACGTGTCGAAAATAAATTTTCAAATTATAGAGAAAGATCAAAACAACAATTAGGGCTTAGTTTTAGTTTTTAACACACACACAAATTAAAGATTTAAATAGTAGAAAATATTTTATTTAATGTTTACTGTTCGGTTGCAAACTAGAAGTTCAGAACTTTTGTGAATTACGTGATAGTTTTTATGCAGTATTCTATGTATGCCAGTTGGCCTAGCTCTTTGGTCTTTGATACCACATGATTACAAGTTCGAATTTTGGCGATGGCAGGGATGTTTATGAGTGGTTCGGAATCCACGTTAAACTGTAGGTACCGGTCAAATTAGCACTAAAATGTGCAAAAAATGACCGTAGAGCGACTAACCAAAACATGTACTTGTGCATTTAAACTTCACCAACTTAAACTAACTTTTTCCAACAGAAAGATATCCTACCAGCAGGCTTGTCGTGACCATGCCCGGTGTAGCCACGGGAATTTCGGGTCGAATTCGCCTGTTGAGTGTCAAACCAGAATGTCCTAATTCGAAAATCCAATTCGCTGTTACCGGGGTGCCTCCAATGTTTGATGATGAACTATGATGTTTATAGGGAGATAATATCATATGAACAAAGAGATTCTTGTTTTTTGGTTTGGTCTTTTTTTTGTGTGTGTGGACTTAGAATTTAATCATTTATTAATTTCTTTTTTTTTTTTTTTTGCACTGGTTTCTAGTCATCTATATCATGAATGACCACTAGGAAGATTTTTAATTGTAACTTTTTGTGATATGGTAGAAAATGTGGAAAATTTTTTCAGCTAACCTGACTGTCGAACGAAGACATTTGTAGGCAGTCTAAATCACCACCTCTTAGTATATGAAAACAGTGGCAGAAACGAATCGGATTTCTCTTGTATGTTAGCTGCTCTTGCCACCATTGTGCTAAAAGATGAATTAGTTGAACCTTACTTATACCCAGAAAATTTTGAACATAAGTACAGTACATCGATGTGGCTTCGATGTTATGGTGAAACTATGAAATAAAAAATTTTAAATTTCAAGTAATTACGTTTATTTTGATTAAAAAGTTAATGAATTTGAAATGATTGACTGACCTTTAAAATGTGTTTCAGATTTTCGTAAGGAACTTTTTAATAGAATAAATCCAAAGATCCCGTAAATGACATACGTAGATAAAATTCCATATAAAAATATCTATGTTGCATAATTAAAAATCAGAATGGTTAGTTTGAAATTACAACAGTTTTTCTAAAAAAATTGCAAAAGAAAAGATCTTGAAAAATCTCTGAACTAAATGAGACTATGAGAGCGATTAAAAAGATCCATCGAAGCTTAATGAGGAAAAGCACAGACGATGTAAAACAAAAACAAGTTATATTAAAAAAAAAAAAAAAAACTCAATTCCTACTTTTTTTCACACTATACTGCAGGATGTCCTTTATAAATAATTTTCATTCATTTTTTTAAAGTTTTTCTGGCGCCATCTGTTGGTAGATACATGCAACTTCTTAGCATGCAACTTATTGCAATATTTGAGAAAACTATATCAACATCCAGTGTCATCCACTGCAAGCACAAAATGTATCTGAACTTGATGTGGATGAATAAAAAGTATTTTATGAACGATTGAAAATGTGAACAAGATATATAGAGGGAGAGTGTGAGCTAATAGAAGGAATTGAAAAATGGCAAAAGAGACTATCTATAATTCTAGAGAGATGACAAGAGTTAAACTAAAAAATCTCCAAATTAAATGAGTCTATGGGAACGATTAAAATGATCTATCGAAACTTAACGAGGAAAAGCACAGACTATACCAAAAACAAAAAAGTTGTCAATTTTTTGTTCTTTGTCTGATGCAAGAAGTCGCGGATTTCACCTGCCGAAGAATCTTTACAGGAAACTCCATTCCATGAATCAGCGGCGGCGGAGATGCGAAGGTTTACACGCGCCACGGATCTCCAGTCTGGATTTGAAATCTCACCAGGGATGGACAAGTGGAAGTTCGTCTGTAGGGTCGAACGACTCCGGATTTGGTTTTAGTTTCTAATCATCCGATCACACAGATTGACTGCACTGTCGAATCAAGCTTTTTTGTCTCCTCTACTTAGTTACTTTGTATCTCTTTAGTAAGCGTATTTTAATGGATTTAGTGAGTGGCAAGTCTTTTTTTAGATACCGTATTTGTTTTTCTACCTACCGATGTGGGACATTGATTCTTCAACGCGTCGTAAGAATCACACATGAAACAAAACTAGAATGGAGATCTGCAATTTTGGTAGCCCAAATAAATTACACCCATATTGCACATACGGATTAAAATGTAGTATAGGATCCTTCATCAATGTAAAGGTATAAACACACATATATATATATGTATATTTACTATTTATATTTGTATATATATATATGTATAGATAGATAGATAGACAGATGTGTGTCTTATTCCTACTTCGTCGACAGCAATATCTAGACCAAGTCCATGAGCCCGTGTGGTTTCATGGAAAGAGGGAAGGGAAGGGGCATCTTCTATTTTGATGGGGCATTCGTAGGTATAAGTCTGACTTGGCTCCGAGTAGCTGAAGAAGGGTGTGACTTTTAGGTGGAACACCACCGCATTAGCGTATCGGATGGGAGAAAACCCGGAAAGTTCTCGGAAGGTAGTCCAACTCACAAGGCAAGAGACTGAACATCCCAAACGTCATCGAGTCTTTATTTTTTGAAACAGTAGTGTCTAGAACCAAATCCGCTATGGATGGAATCTCAGACCTAATTCTCACCAGCGGCGCGTGTTACCACGAGTCGGGCTGTATATATATATATTATCACAGGATCAGCATTAACCAAGGTTTACTCTAGACACCTATACTTTACCTGCTATACTTTTGCCACCGTGAGAGAGCACCCCCATCAATGCACTATAAAAATGAACGAACATTAAAATTAAACATTAACCAACATATGAAATGTTTTCCCCTTTATTTCTCTTTGGAATCGAGGAAGTTAATGAATAGGCTTTCCGGCCTACTGATTTATCCTTCCAATCCCCGGTAATGACACGGAATTCCATCGGCATAAATGCTGTTTTTACGAGACGCCACAAATCGTTAATTACATCGGCAATGCTTACTGACTTAGCAAAAAGACTTTCCAACTTATAAATTTATTGCTATCATTACAGGAATAGATAATTCTTTTCAGTTCAGCTTCACATCTAGGGTTTCGAATCTACCTGTCCAAGCTCAACTGCCTGGAGAGAGGGACTAAGCAGAACCACGTCCTCGTAGTGCGCCCACCTCCACAAATGAGTGTCCAAAAAGCTCAGTTAAGATTTCTTCTGGCCTTTGGTACCACAGGATCCAGGTTTGTATCCTGGCGGTGGCATGGATTTTTTTTTAGTGGTTCGGTATCCACGTTAAACTGTAGGTCCTACAGTACTACTGTACTACTACTACTGTAGATCCTCCAAACTGTAGGTCCTTTCCTTTTAGCACAAACTGTGCACAAAATAACCGTAGAGCGACAAACCTAAGTCAAAAACCAGTCAAGATTTCTTCTTACACAATCAACAAACCATTAGATGCTATAGCTAAAGATGTGATCATAAAATTGGTTACGTGAACATTCATTGTAAGAGATTTTACAGTGGTTCCGTTGTTGGAGAGCCTTCTTTCCTCAGTTCTGTGCACTAATACTTAAAATCCGTTTATTCGGGTGGGGCTACAACAAGATGTCCAATAGTCCAGTGATTCTTGAAGTGTTGCCCAAGGAATGCAATACAGCAAAGGTGAAAACTTGAACGAAGCTGAAAATTGGTACATGCGTCGATTTTTTTGTTTACTGTCGTTTGAATCTTTAATTCACCCCTTATAAACTTAAAACCGCCGGTTTAGAGGGTTCTTGGCAAACCTCTTCCTTCTCTGATCGCATCACATTTTTCGAGATGTTTTGATTCTTTGCGGCAGATTTTCGACTCCTCTAGGTGATATAGTGGATGGAATTAATAAGCAGGCAATGTCGGCTCGATTGTTTGCAACTGTTTGTTTGTCGGCTCAGCCATTGATAATAATCCAAGCGTGTTATAAATAGATAAAGTGATATGAATTAGTTAAAGTAGAATAGTAAGTGTTATATTACTTCTCATTTATCGCTTCTGATAAATAGTTTTGTGATTTTTTGCTTTTCTGTCATGCATGATAGAACAGTAAGGAATTCTCTAAAGCAGATAAAGGACTGTGAAAAGAATGAAAATGTCGTAAATAGGATTAGGAGTATTTAGAGTTTGGTTTCTCATCGATAATAATTAGAATAGAGACAACAGAGTGTATTGCGTATGAAAGTTTTGCCACCAGACTGTATGCCCCTAAGTAAATTGAAGCTCCATTTGTAAATTAATCACTTCTACATGGTTGGCAAACCTCGTGCTTTCTTTGCCAGTAAGTTGAAAGAGCTAAAAAGATTCTTCAAGACTTCATTAATATCAAATAACGCTTTAGGGCTTGTAGGATCGCGATATGTGAGATGCCATTCCATTGGTACCTGTGTATGTATATATATATATATATACATTAGGTGCTATGGTTCGTCAGTTTGCTGGGAAACTGGTTTCAAAAATGTCTTTGTCCAATTAGAGACAGAATGCATCATATGGCGAAAGATCTCAACAATAAATTTATTTGAATCAAAGGAAATGAATTGATTAAATCAAAAGAAAGGAATTTGGATTGCAGCTAGATGAGGCCACGGATAATAATAAGGTTGCTTATTTGTTATGCTATGTGCGGTTAATTAGATAGTAATCACATAGATAGTAAAGGGTAAACCTTCCCTTTTGTATAAATGCCACTGTTGGAGGGTATCCAAGGCTTTGTTCGAGATCTTTGCTACATTTATACCTGAAAATAATACCTGAAATTAATAATAAAATACCAAAATTTTTTTAATCAATTTTACATTTATTTATTAAGCAAACAATAAACTAAAATTAACTTTTTCTGTAAGTTAGCAATTTTTTATTTGCCACTATGCCAATCTGAAATCTTTGCAACAATAAGCAAAGGAAAAAAAGATCTTTACTGTAGATTGTAAATTATCTCAACCTGATTAATCGCATCTATCAACTTCAATGCAACGCTCAGACATGAGTTGATGGATGACCAAAAATTTTGGTTTAAAACAACTCGCAACGCAGAGTAATTTGTGAGAAAAAACTCGAAGCTTTCTGTATTTTTGGCTTCTGTTTTTCAATGGTCCACTGAGAAATTCCCACACGTTGTTTTAGTATCGCTGGGATATGGTCAAATTTCCTCTAATAATACAATTTCATCCTCGAATAACACCATGCACTACTTATTTGAGTGTCATCTTCAAACCATTGTTTTTTTTTGGATTTTTTGTCTCTACGATAAAAAAAAAGGATATATTCAGAATATTTTTTCGACTTAAAATGTTCTTTTTTTCCCCACTCTTTTACTCCTTCGCCAAGAACTTCCAAAAAATATCCCTTTTTTTAACGAACTTTTTGAATGCTTTTAGCAGGTATGCAGTGCACTAAGTAAGTTGTCATATAGTTTTTAAAAAGAACTTTTTAACTTATAAGCATTTGCAATATCTAAACCAGGAGTGTCCAACCCACGGCTTGCCTTGAATATTTTTCCGGCCCGTGAGATGTATCACACTTTTATAAAATATATTTATTTCATAATGGCCAAAGAATTGAAAAGCAAAGTATTAAAGAAATATACATTCTGTGTGCATCCATCTATTAAAAATTACAATAAATATGCAAAATATTTTCTTATAAATTTATTATAAATATCTTCTTATTAAAGAAAACTTACAGCTGCTTTTGAAAGCCGATTCAGTAATTCAGACTTAGACAAAATTTTTGAATATATTGAAAAAAAATATATATATATTATTGAAATTGAACATATATTCATCTCCCTTTTATGTTGAATTCGAGTCGGCCCCAGAATATCTCCAAATGGAACAGGTTGACTTACAATGCAATATTGAATTAAAACGCATTTTTGAAACATCAGAATCAAAAATAGATTTTTAAGACACTTACGTCACAAAAGATAATTTTCCGATTTGAGAAATCTGGCACAAAAAAAGTTGTTAGCAGTTTTATTCAACTTACACCTGCGAATCGTTTTTTTCGGAATTGAAATGACCCAACATAAAACACGCTGAAACATAACGGACGCTCACCTGCCTGCAACACCCATTACAATGTGCAAATATCCAAATTGAGATCGGTTTGCAAAAGCTAAGTGAAAGAGTGGAGAAACACCTATCGCACTCGTAAAATAAATATTTTTGAATGATTTCATTTTGTTATTTCGTTTATATTTATATATTTTTCATGTTTCATTTTTAGCGTTATATATTTCTTTAGAATGTGCGTTTAGTATCATGATTATTATGTTATCCATGTTTACATGTAAGAATACTAGTAAACACAATAATAATAACTCATTCTGTCTCAATTCTTCATTCCAAAAACTGTCTATACTGGGTCTAAATCTAATAGGGGGATATATAATTTTATTTGCAGCCCTCGGAGTTAGGATGCATTTCCAAAGTGGGCCGCAAGATCATTTGGGTTGACCACCACCTTATCTAAATCAATTAAGTAACAATGAGAAAAAATATAGAATTGTGAAATTTTAAAATAAATATTAAAAAAAATGTGAAACAATTGGTAAGCAAGGTAGTCTTTAATAAGATTTATTCTATTTCATAAAAAAAAAAAAAAAAATTTTAAGCATGTAACCTTAGGTTTGGTTTGCCGCTCTAGGATGATTTTCTGGCGCTCGGTACCCCAGGTTTCGGGTTCGAGTCCCGGCGGTGCCATAGAGGCTTGTAGTGGTTCAGAATCCACGTTAAACTATAGGTCCCAGTGTAATTAGCTCAAAGTGTACAGAAAATTACCGTAGAGCGACAAGCCAAACCTAAGGTTACAAACTTTAAAAAAAAATAACACATGTCAGAATTGCATTCGCGCCAAGTTTCAAATATCAGTGTATTTCCTTAATGTTAAAACAGATTGATCACTCAACTGTTGGTATTGAAAAAGTCATTAATTACTATAACAATTAAAACAAAAGAAGGATTTCTGAAATTTGAATGCTTGAAAACTATGAAACACATAATAAAATCAACACAAAATGCTATGAAACACAAAATGTGCTAAGCAATGGACTTTAGCAGCTCTAATTTTAAGATGTATCAATTTTTATACTTTTAAACACATAATACTTACTTACGTCTAAAGTTAAGATCACCACTTACGTCTTTGCTAAGCTTTTACGTTGCTTCGTACTCGTGAATTGCAATGTTCAACTCGGAATACTGTGGATTTTGAATAAGATAATAGTGTGACAGCCATGGATTTGCAAAATATACAATACATAAGAGGAAGATTTATGAGAAGATTTAGAATGCATGTATCTGAAGTATGTTAAGCCTAAGCATATTAAATCACTTAAGTCATATATTATAGCATAGCGTATTACATAAGTATTAAGTAATGAATGAATACAGAGAGTACGTAAGATGTAGTATAAAGAAATATTATTTTGTAAAAATATTTATATAATAAATATATGGTTATTTTAATTAATTATCAATAATTATTACTTTTAATAAACTTTTCGTTTCGAATTTTTTCGAAAATTCGTTTTAAAAAAAATCAAAAACATGCATCATTATATAACTCAGTGTCAATTCGGCGATTTGAATGTATATTTGATGAAATATATCTGTAAAAAATATTTATATGATAAATAGTTTGATTAATTATAAAAGTCGTATATTATTATTTATAGTAAATTGTTCATTGGTTTTGAAGTGTCATGGAAAAGGTTTGTTTTTCATAGAAATCATCAACTAAATATCAACCTATAATACAATGCCAATTTGGCAAAACTTGGCAACTTTAGACCTATATTTGGAGAGGTTTGTAATGTTTTGTCTTGATGAGTACAATTCCCCCCCCACGTTCCATAATAAATAGTATTCGTATTGATGAGTATAATCACCATGATTTCCATAGTACACAGCATTCATCTTCATGAGTATAATCACCATACATTCCGTATATGGTATTATGGTATTCATCTTAATGAGTGTAATCTTATACGTTCCATAGTAAACAGTATAAATCTTGATGAGTAATCACCAGCCATTCCGTAGAAAATAGTATTCGTCTTGATGAGTATAATCATCATGATTCCATAGTACACAGCATTCGTCTTGAGGAGTATAATCACCATATGATTCATATTAAAATGTATTCGTCTTGAAGAGTATAATCATCATAAGTTCCATAGCAAATATTATTTCTTTTGTTGTTGTTGTCATATCCTTCATGGAAGGTGGGAAGAGGGGTGCAGTTTCTGTTCTGATGGAGCACCTGTAGGTAGAAGTCTGACTTTGGCTCCGTGACGCTCTTACAGTCATAGGAGACCGGGACATTAGGCTTACAGTGGATTTCGAACCACTACAAACATCCATGGCACCACCGGGATTCGAACCCGAAACCTGTGACATCGAGCGCCAGACACTCGGCCATTCAGGCCCATTATTTCTTTTGATTACGTTAATTAATTAGATTTATATAGTGTCCAGTCTTAATACATGCGTAAGATTATAAGGTTATTGTTACATAAGTTATATTTAACATTATATATTTAGTATAAGTCTACATGTATAAGGGTTATCATCATAGCTGACTCGACAGCCCGTTGTGGGCCTTCTTTAAAAGATCCATCCAGGCTGTTCTCCTCTTGGCCGTGGACCTCCAGTTTTTGTTCTTAATACCATTAAAATCAGAGTCTAAACAGTCGGCCCATCTCTTTTTAGGTCTTCCCCTGGGTCGCTGTCCAAAAGGGATTGCACTGAAAACCCTCAAAGCAGCTCTATCCCTTTCCATTCTCGTGAGACGTCCGGCCCATCTCATTCTGTTCGGTTTAACAACTTTTAGAATGTCGATATCTCTAAAAAGTTTGTAAAGTTCAAAATTGTGTCTTCTTTGCCCATTTCCATTGTCATTGATACCACCCAAAATAGTTCGTAGCACTTTTCTTTCAAAGATTGCCAACATTTTCTCTTCTTTATAAGGGTTATACATTCATACATGTAGATTTATACTAAATACTGGGGGCTTGTGCAAAAATTTAAAAGAATCCATCTTTTAAAATAAACCTTTTCAATATCTTGAAATAAAACTGTTTCAATCATGTTGGGGAGAGGTATTGAAGAAATTTAACATTTATTTAACTCTATTCTAACTCTACACTTACAAATATTTTGTTTAAAGGAATTTTTGAAGTTTAACAAATTTTGAGACCTAAAAAAATAACTTTTGATCCATTAAACTTTTCTTAAATACTCATGCATCGAAAAAAAAAACCTGACATTTTTTTTAATCGATACAAAATATGCAGCTATTTAAATTCCGAACTATTTGCTCATGTCATTTAAGCAAGGCCTCTAGGAAGTTTTAAACTATGCCATTTATATTCTGTTCGCACGCCAGGAGCATAAACTAAAGTGAGACTTGATATTTAGATTTATATTCAACACATTAAACCTTCAAGTAAAGTATCGATGCCGTTTATCTGACTGATACGGCACGAAGAAATATTTTGGACAGCTGGAGTTGTCATAGTGGGGGACCACGCAAAAATTTAAAAAAAAAACTCATTCTTTTAAAATAAGCCTTTTCAATATCTTGAAAATAAATCTTTTTCAATCATGGGGGGGGATATATTGAATAAACAAATTTAACATAAATCTTAACCGTGAAACTTAAACAAGTAAAACTTTTATACTCTTTTTTTAATAAAACAAATAATGATTTCCTTAAACTACCCTTAACTGCGACTGTGTTATTTACACCTAGAAGTTTTGCTAAGCAAATAAAAATAAAAAATTACTTGATATACAAATTTGGGGCTTGATGGCCATTCTGGCGTTGGGTGCCACAGGGTTCGAGTTCCGGAAGTGGCATGGAGGCTTGTAGTGGTTCGGAATCCCCTTTAAACTGTAGGTCTCGATCTAATAGGACTGCAGAGCTTCGACGTAGGGCTGAGTACCCTACCCCGTAAACAGAGAAAAAACATTCTCATATTTTGGAATCTGCCAATTGATAACAGTCTTGGTCCACCATGGTGCTGTCGCGCCATTAAAGAAGATATGATCATTTTCCATTAAAAAGATATATATATATATATAGTAGATACCGTGTTAAATAATATAGCAGTTAAATTGATTATTTTTTAAAAATATTATAAATAATCAACAATGTAAAGCAAATCGTTTAACAAAATATTTTTCAAATTTTGTAATGTTAAAAATATATTTAAAATTGACTTAATTAATGATAAAAACAACAAATTAAAATCAATGGCCTATTGGGACCGAATCCTTTAATATTATCATTTGTATATTTATCTTATCTCTATTTTTCCTTCAATTCTAAAATTTTTACACACACGTATATATATGGGTAGTATATATACACTATGTATATAGGGTGGATATATAGTCACACTGATGGCCGGGTGACTGGCTCTGGTGCAACATTTTTCGGGTTCGAGTCCCGGCAATGCCATGGATTCTTGTAATGCTTCTGAATCCCTTTTAAACTATAGGTCTCGGTCTAATAGGACTGTAGAGCGTTGGGCTGAGAACCCTACACCGTAAAAAGAAAACATTTCCTGTCTTGAAATCTGCCTGTAGGCAGAAGGCCTTGGCTCATAATTCGTCTGTTGTGTCAATGAAAAAGACGATATACAAATTCATCAATGAATTCAGAAAGTATATAGTGATTGTAGAAAGTATTCGTACACTTTTATTTGTAACGCTTAAAAAGGTACTTAAATTAAAGACGCTTAAAAATTGTCTAAAATTTCAATCCTCGAAGTAAAATTAAAAAAAAAAATTAACTAATATACATATAATTTATTTATTTTAAATTTTAATTTAATTGAAACAAAGGCAAATTTACAGCAAAAAAAAAAAAAAAAAAAAAAAATTAAAATTAGTTAATTAACTTACTGTGTAAAAAAAAAACCATACAGACAAAATAATTTATAAATTTCTTTTACACATAATTAGAATTTAATATTTAGTCGGATATATTTTTGTTTTTATAATAGCTTGTATTTTTCAAGGCAGGGATTCAACACGTTTTGAAGTAACTGAATTCGAAATTGAAAATATTGAATGTGAATCGAACATAAGATTCTTTTTAAAGGTTGAGCTTTATTACGTTTGAAAACAAGATGGAACTGTTGCCATGTTTCTAACTAAAAACTTTAATAACGGAAATAATAATGGCTGTTGCCACCGGATAACACAAATATATAAACACAACAGAAATAGAATTACATTTTTTTCGAAGAGTAATTTTTAGATTAACTTAATCTTTCTTTGTTATCTAGAACTTGGCGTGAAATCGATTTTACGCTTTTAAATTTTGGTGTATGTAATACCTAAAACGGCAATTACCATACAAATAAAACAATTTGAACTATTTTAAAGCAACTGTAAATCGTGACCAGAAATTTACATTTTCTGCTTGTATGAATACTTTTTACATTTTTCAATTTTCTTCGTTTTTGGTTTTTTTTAATTAAAAATATTATAATTTTTTTTATAAATTATTTAATAATAAATTATTACAAAAATTATAAAATTTTTTATAACTATTCTAAAATTCCAAAGTTCACATAGTTTTTGAAACTTCTGTGAAATGCACTCTTTATTAAATAATCTAAACATGTTTCCATTAAAGCTTTCTACATATATTTATTATATTTATATAGTTTTTGTTGTTGAGCCTCTATGACAGACAAGTCTTCTTTTTTTAATAAAAAATTTTAATCTTTGTAAAATTTTATTATTGAAATTAAGAATCATGTATTTTTTAAATGTTAGTTCAATTATATAACAGCAAAAAGTTAAATTTAAATTACTTAGGCGGTCTTTTATTTATTTATTTATTTAATGACGACAATTTATCTTGTAAAATTGAATTACAACGTCAGTAAATAAAACTGCTGCTGTTGCCATTCTTCAATCCCGAAAAGAAAAGAGATAAAGATCTTATTTTATCTAAAGAATAAGATAACGATTATTCATAAACTGATTAATTATTATAAGGAAATAAGAGATTAATGTAATAAATATTATAATTATTATTTTCTATAACATATCTTTATTTTTTATAATATTCCATAAACCTAACAATATTATGAGAAACAATGTTCACAAAAAATATAAATTATATTAGTGTGCTCTTACAAGATTTAAATTTAATTGTTTGATAGCTCTCAAATACGGATGAACAACTTGAATTTATTGAGCTCTTACAATTGGCATTTTAATAATTATTTATTAAATTTTAACTGATCAACTTTTAGTTTTTATAAACTGCCTATTGTTTTAAAGATTTATCAAAAATTTCAAGCTATACTTTCTATAAATATTCTAATAATAAAAGAACTCTAAATAGTGAGAATCCCAAATTGTTTATGTATTTTTTTGCTTATCAAAAAAAAAATTTTTTTTTTGTTTCATAATAAGAAAATATTTCATTTTAGAATTTGTTGATTATTTAAATCACCAGCTTAGACATATTGACGCTACATTAGAGAATTTTTTTCTAATGCTTTTCATGGAAGTTTTTCACAAGAATATTTATCAAATTCATGTTTACCCATTGCAAATCATGTTGGGAAAATCAATCTGGAGGAAAATCATTATTATTTTCACAGCTTCACTTCCTAATGCTTTTAATGCAATTTTTTTTCATTGGAATATTTGTCAAATTCACATTTACACATTGTAAATCATGTTGGGCAAATCACCATCACTTTTAATGCTTCATTTTCTAATGCTTTTCATGTCTTTATTTTAAATAAATATATTTAATAAAAGTGTGATAAATGTCACGTGACGGAAAAATTCGGGCCGCGGGTTGGCCACCCCTGCTATATACCAAAGTAACAAATACTATTCATTAAATCTACTAGTAAACCAACCTCTTAGCCAGCTTCTGATCTTAATTCTAAGTTTAGCAGTTATTGCACCACGGCTGACTTCTTCGCAGAAGTGCTTAATTTGTTTTCCTTTTACATCTCCAAACAAAGAAAAAACCACTCGCCTCCACATAAGTACTGTCCATCATCGAGTCCAGTCAATCTGTGGGCAAGCCGTTACCATACGGCCTTTTTTAACTGCAACTGCTGATGCTTCCTTCAACTAAATTGCTTCTATTTTTAGCTCGGAAAATCGATTCCAGGTTGTTTTAAAAAAATAAAATCATTCTTTTAAATTTTACATGTTTGGGGCGTGATGGCAGAGTGGTTAGAGGTAGTGGCTAGAGTGGCCCAGTGGTGCCATGGATGTTTGTGAGTGGTTCGAAATCCACTTTAAACAGTAGGTACCGTTCAAACATGTTCGTAAAGCGTTGCGACAGTAGTTTTATTTCTCGTCCATAAGTTATCTTCAAGCTACACGCACCTCCTGGGTTAAGTGAGTAACGTCTGTGCAGCGCTTGCCTTAAGGCATCGAAGACAATTGACTAAGTGTTTTCCAACTGCTTCCTTCTTTTCTTCCATATTTAGGTCGGAAAATCGATTCCAGATTTAAAAAATAATAATAAAATCATCCATTTAAATTTTACATGTTCTTATAATGTTGCTTCTAACTTGAATGTATGTCTCCTTATTTAAATAGCTTTATTGATATATAAAAAAAATAGGTATTTATTGAATTTTCAAAGTTTTTTTCACTTAGATCAAACCAGTAACCTCCCAAATCGGTGCTGTCCATCACTGCAATCAGTCCACGGACGAGCCCTTAACCTCGGAGGCTTTCGAAGAGACCTTGTTTGGCAAACCGCAGCTGCGCAACACAAAAGCCATAAAGCATCCACAAACGTCCATGCTTTTTCCCTTTCGTATTTGTTTTCCTTTTCTCGGCATGCTACGTATTTGTTAAAAAAAGAAACATGGTCCGTGGACGACCGGACAATGCATCTCATCCGGATGACCCTGTTACAACACCTGTTGCCATTCCTGCTTGTGCAAAAAATGTCGAAAAAGGATCGGTAACGTCGCGGCATGTCACTTCCTGGTCATTGAAAGCGAGAACGGTTCGAAAAACAGTTGACGCAGGAAGTTATATATTTTCATTTTATTTCCAGTCTCAATGGGAACTTGTAATCGCTCTTGTCTTTTTTTATTGTATTAGGTGGAAAACAATTATTTGTTATGCAAAAATTCATATTCATCTCTGGGTGAAATGAATGCGTTTAAATTTTATTACTTATTCTATTCTAAATGTTGTTCTAGTGCAGCTGGCAATACAGAGACAGTTAATCTTTATGTCATAAGGAAGGGCTGTTGTTGTTGTCGCATCCCTCATGGAAGGAGGGAAGAGGGATGTAGCTTCTGTTCAGATGGAGCACCCATAGGTAGAGGTCTGACTTCTGCTCCGTGACGCTCTTACAGTCATAGGAGACCGGGACCTACGGCTTAAAGTGGATTCCGAACCATTACAAACATCCATGGCAACGCCGGGACTGTATCATCGAGCACCAAAGCGCTAGCCACTCGCCCTTTAAGGCCCATAAGGAAGGCCTGCACCGCTGTTATTCATTTAGCACTATCGAGGGGGCAAGTGTAGCTTGAAAATAGACTACGGACGAGAGTAACAACTACCCCCACAATGCTCTACGATCCCATTAGACCAGGACCTACGGCTAAAAGTGTATTCCAAACCACTACAAACATCCATAGTATTTGTCGGGACTTGAACCCGAAACATGTGGTACCGAGCTCCAGAGCGCTAGCCACTCGGCCATCAGGTGCCAGAGTTTTCTTTCACCCACTATCAATTGAAAATTGAATTTTATTGACTTCTGTCCATTGTTAGTGCTTTTTAGACTGAGAAAAGATCACAAAAATTGGACATATCGTCAATCAATGATCTTGTTTACAGATGAAGGTCATTACAGTGTCCAATTAAATTTTTGCAACCAAGAAAGGTGAAAACTTCTTTACCTTTTCTCACTTGCAAAAAAAAAAAATTAGAATTTGTGTTAGAAAGTCCAGAACTTCCAATTTTTCGTCTGAATTCCTAACTTTATTTCTATATTCTTTAATATCATACAAATGAGTAGAAATCTTACTTTTACATCCTTAGCGATGTAAACGTACGATTGTAGATAATACACTGAAGTGACAAAAGTCATGGGATAGCAATATGCAAATTTTCAGATGGCAGTAGCATCGCGTAGAAAAACGCACAGTGCTTTCGCAGAGCTTTCATTTCTGTTCAAGTTGCTCATGTGAAGAGGTTTTGACGTGATGATGACCGCACGACGGGAATTAACAGACTTTGAACGCGGAATGTTAGTTGGAGCTAGACGCATGGGTCATGCCATTTCGGAAATCGTTAGGGAATTCAACATTCCCAGATCCACTGTGTCAAGAGTGTGCCGAGAGTATGAAATTTCAGGCATAACATCCCACCATGGACAGCGCAGTGGTCGACCGCCTGCACTTAACGACCGAGACCGGCGACGTCTGCAAAGAGTCGTAAAGTCTAACAGACAAGCAACACTGAGTCAAATAACCGCAGAAATCAATGTGGGACGTACAAGGGACTTGTCTGTTAGAACTGTGCGGAGAAATTTGGCTTTCTTGGGCTATTCCAGCAGAAGACCGACTCGAGTGCCTTTACTGACAGAACGACATAGCTTGCAGCGACTCTCGTGGCCACGTGAGCATATCGGTTGGTCCCTAGATGAATGGAAAACCGTGGCCTGGTCCGATGAGTCACGATTTCAGTTGGTAAGAGCTGATGGTAGGGCTCGAGTGTGGCGCAGACCCCACGAAACCATGGACCCAAACTGTCAGCAAGGCACTGTTCAAGCTGGTGGTGGCTCCGTAATGGTGTGGGCTGTTTTTTCATGGCATGGACTTGGTCCTCTGGTGCGACTGGACTGAACATTGACTGGAAATGCTTATGTTCAGCTACTTGGAGATCACTTGCAGCCATTCATGGACTTCATGTAGCCAAACAACGATGGGATTTTTATGGATGACAATGCGCCATGTCACCGGGCCACAACTGTTCGCGATTGGTTTGAAGAACATTCTGTACAATTCCAACGAATGATCTGACCACCTAGATCGCCCGACATGAATCCCATCGAGCATTTATGGGACATCATCGAGAGGTCTGTTCGTGCCCAAAATCCTGCACCATCAACGCTTTCACAATTATGGACGTCTATCGAGGCAGCATGGCTCAATATTCCTGCAGAAGACTTCCAACGACTTGTTGAGTCCATGCCACGTCGAGTTGCTGCACTTCGCCGGGCGAAAGGAGGGCCGACACGATATTAAGAGGTATCCCATGACTTTTGTCACTTCAGTGTATATTGACAATTGTTTTTGTATGAAATCCTAAAATTAAAAATTTTGAAATAATTTGTTATTGTATCATTACTGCTAGTGCATTGCTCATTTTTCATAGGTGCATCTTGCACATCTGAACTATAATTTAATATGTCTTTATCAGATTAATTTTTTTTTTATATATAAAAATCAAATAAAGAGTCCCGCTTTGAAGTACATTTTCTGTTTTTTGCCATTATTAAAAAAAAAAAACACGATAAAATATTAAATTAATCTGAATGAAAATTTCAAATAGGATGAGAACCATAAATATGCCCGACACGTAGCCCAGCGGCAAGATGCGAAGCTGAGGTTCCATTAAGGCTGAGGTTCCATCCGCTTGCGACGTTGTTGTAGACACTGTTTCAAAATACGAGGAGACTCGAAGGCGTTTGGGATGTTCGGCGTCTTGCCTCCTGAGACGGACTATCTGGTGAGGATCTTCTGAGATTTCTCCCGTATGATACGCAAATGCGGTGTAGTTCCCCCTAGAAGGTCCTCCCAGAAAGCCCTCCTTCTTCCATCCATGAGTCGACTCATAGGGTGTTCATCCCGCACTGCAGGACACTGAGTTTTAGACATACACGGAAAAAAAAATTATTACACTTGATGTAGAATTTACAATTATGTCTCGGGACATAATACAAGAAACGCATCATACCAAATAACACTAAAATTAATAACAGCAGTATGTATTATAATAATTAAATACGCAAATAATACTTGAGAAGTTTTCGTAAAATGTAGAACATAACAAGAATTAGAATATTTCTTTCACATATGATACTGGAGACTATTTTTTTCTAATTCTACAGCAAGAATTAGAAATAAATAGTCTTTAGCAGCAGATGTGAAAGAATTGTAAATGTGACAGAAAAAAAAAAATAAGAAATGAGATTTATCTAAAAGTAATTAAATAGCAATTAAATAATATTAACTAAAAAAGTATTACTTAGTGTGGAGATGAGGATACCGAAAACATCACAGTTATAAGAATAATTTAGCAGGAAAAATGGGGATTTGGCAACCTGATTACACACGTCACACAATATCTTTAAGTTCGAACTAAACAGACCGGGACCTACAGTTTAATGGATTCCGAACCACTTGCAAACATCCTGTAATTGTAACCTGGAACCTGTGGTGCGGACGGCCAGAGCGCTAGCCACTTGGCCATCAGGCCGCCGTGCGGATTTGGAGCGGGGCACAAATTTTAAATTATATTTTTATTAAGTTTTAAGAAATAAAAAAGGTTATTGGGTTCAATGTTTTTTATTAACATACTTTTAAACTTAAATTCGAATTAAATGCATACAAATATTCAAAATATGTTGACTTATATTTACGAATATAAATAACAGTGCAAATTCCTGCAAAAAATTCCTAATTAAAAAAATTTAAAAAAAATCCTAATTATAATAAATACCTAATAAAATAAATTTCAATCTATATTTCAATTATTGACTGATAAAAAGAGAAATTTAATTCTCTGTGATAAATATAAGATATTTTTAAAATATTAACTATTTAATTGAAATTAAAATCATTATTTATTAAAATATTAAAATAAAAATAGTAAATAAATTAAAATAAAAATATTAACTAGTATTTAATTAAAATAAAATATAATTATTAATTAATAATTAAAAAAAAATGTTAGTTAAACAACTTAAAGTATAATAATTATTATATTAATTATTAAAATATTGATTATTAATTGATTAAAATATATAATTAAATTAATAATAGAAATAATTAAAATATATAATTAAATTAATAATTGAAATAATAAAATATTAGTTATTATACAAATTAAAATTAAAATCATAATTATTATATAAATTATTACGGAGCTTGAATTTCCGAGTGGCTAGCGCTCCAGCACTCGGTATCAGAGGTTTTGGGTTCGAGTCCCGGCGGTGCCAAGATGTTTGTATTGGTTAGGAATCCACTTTAAACCGTAGGTCCCGGTCTAACAGGATCGTAGAGCGTTGCGGGTGTATTGTTACTCCGCGTCCGTAACTTATCTTCAAGCTACACGCACCTCTTGGGGTAGTGTCAAGTGAGTAACGTCGGCGCAGCACTTAAAGTGGCGAACACATCTATCTAAGTGTTTGGCATCTGCATTAGAAAAAAAATTAAATTATTAATTATTTTATTTTAATATTTTCAACTCCAATTGAAATATTAATCATTTTTTTGCAGAAATAATAATTTTTTAAAAAGGCGGTTATTTCATAATATCACATAAAGATTAGTATTTAATTAGCACGATAAAATAAAATTGGCCATATGTGAAATTTATCTTAACACAACATCCCATTTATCCCCCTTTTTTTAATCTGAAAAACTCTTGAGAAACTCTTAAATTATTAAACTTAGCAAACGCTCCGAAAATTACAAAGTCAACAAATAAAGCCAAATTCATAATCGATAAAAAAATAATAATAAATGAACTGATACACGCTATCACAATGGATTTTAAAAATACTGCCAACATCCCCAACTTGTGTGGAAAGGGAAAGCGGAGTTTGTTCCGCCAAGGCACTTCCCGTAGTTACGTCACTTCACGTGTTATCGGTACGTGAGTGACCCCCTACTCTGTAGAGCCCCTTATCGGACGGTTCATCTGCTCAGGTGGTTTCCACTTTGCTGCCCTTCCATTTTGGAATGAATGGAAGAGCTCAATGAATAAGCGTCTGTCCCATTGCGAAACCAATGGGGGTGAAAAGCACAAGAACACCGCAGAAAAAAGGTTTTTTACTTTAGGAGGCACTAATTAATTATAACAACTTAGCTACATGGAAGATGCATCGTCTGCAATCATCAAAATTTAAAAAAATTTTTTTTTCCTTCGCTAACTTTATTGTTGGTTAAATATAGTTAATTTTCAAGGTAAAAAAACATATATCCATTTCAATTTATATTTAATGCTCATTCTAAATAATAATAATGCTTAAAATTAATTTGGAAAGCATTATAAAATATATTATTAAAAGAAAAACTTACCGTAAATAAACCAAAGATTAAGAAAAAAGAATTCCCTTAAAACGAAACTATCGTTTGGCAATAAATCGAGGCCATTTTTTCCCCTGTAATTATCCGTAAAATAATTTTTAAAAAAATTATAAATTTTTTTTTATTTGCATTTTAAAATGAAGATTTAAAAACTTATCATTTTTCTACGCTTATTTTTCACTTCCTACTATTAGTTCACAACTCCTCCTATACATATTTATATATCTTGTTCAAATTTTCAATCGTTCATAAAATACTTTTGATTCCTCCACTCCAGTTCAAAAACATTTTTTTTTTAATTTGTAGTGGAGGACACTGGATGTTAATACAGTTTTTTTCAAATATTAATTCATTCATTAAATTTAATTCATTCATTTTGGTTTTATAGGGGAGAAAAAAAAATTCTCTTCTATAAGATATTTAGCAGGATATAAATTTAGGAATCAGTACCGCCAGTGGCGAAGCGTGTGGGAAAAAAATTTTTTTTTCAGATTCTTTTTTCATTCTGGGTTCTAGTCTGAGTCGAGGAGGGAACAAAATGGAAAATGAAACATGTCAATAAATTAGGGAAAGAGATGTGTGTGAGAGAGAGAGAGAGAGATAATTTTTCTAATTTAAAAAATGAATGAAAATTATTTATCTTTATCTGACTTTCTGCAATAGAGTGGAAAAAAAGTAGAAATTAACTTTAAAAAAAATTTTTTTTTAATATTATTTTACCTTATCGGAGGGATTAATTAATTATAAAAATTTAGCTACATGGAAGATACATCGTCTGTAATAATCAAAATTAAAAATTAAAAAATTTTACTTTGATAAGTTTATTATTGTTCGAATATTTAATTTTCATGGTAAAATGCATGTCCATTTCAATTTATATTTAATATTCATTCTAAATAATACTAATAATAATACTTAAAATTAATTTGAAAAGCATACTACTTTTAATAAAACATATTATTAAAAGAAAAAACTTACTTTTTATTTCGTTCTGTTTATAGATAAACCAAAGATTAAGAAAAAAGAATTCTTTTAAAACGAAACTATCGTTCGACAATTTTTCTTTCCTTTGCTAGCTTTATTGTTGGTTAAATATTTTTAATTTTCATGGTAAAAAATATGTATTCATTTCAATCTATTTTTTTTTATTTATATTTAATACTCATTATAAAAGTAATAACACTTAAAATTAATTTGGGAAAATATTATAAAACAGATTATTAAAAGACAAATTTTACTTCTTATTTCATTCCATTTGCAAATAAACCAAAGAATAATAAAATTTTTTTTTTTTTTTTTTTAACGAAACTATCGTTTGGTAATAAATTGCGGCCATTTTTTTCCTGTAATCATTTGTAAAAGAACTTTAAAAAAATTACATTTTTAATTTACTATTTAAAATGAAGACTTGAAAACTAACTATTTTTTTATGTTTATTTTTAAAAATGTATTTTAATTTGGAAGAAATATTCTGAAATTTAATTTTCTATTTGAAATTGTATAATACTTATATACTAAAAATAAAAGAAATTATTGCTTTTTGTTGATAAATTGGATAGAGTAAATAAATAATGAAGTGAAATGAAATTAGAATATTTCCGAAACTCGATCAGGCAAACATACATCATACGAATTTCTCAAATTAATTATTAATTTATCCTTAGAAAAGGCTATATAATTGAAAAATGATCAAAGCGTCTGTCCCATTGCTAAACTAATGAGGGTGAAAAGTACAAGAACAGTGCAGAAAAAAAGGGTTTTTTTTTACCTTAGGAGGCATTAATTAATTATAAAATCTCAGCTACATGGAAGATGCATTGTCTGTAATCATCAAAATAATAATCATCCTTTGCTAACTTTATTGTTGGTTAAATATATTTAATTTTCATGGTAAAAAAACATGCATCCATTTCAATCTATATTTAATGTTCATTCCAAATAATAATACTACACTGGCCTCCAAAACTTAAGGAACAACATGTGTTTTCGAAGCTCACCATGAAAAACATTACAGTAACAATAAAATTTATAGCTTATATAAATGATAAAAACGAATTTTATATAAAAACAAATTTATGCAAAAACGATAGCTACCACTTTTTTCAATTCCTAGTATTAGTTCACACTCTCCCTATATATATTTATATATCTCGTTCAAATTCTCAATCGTTCATAAAATGCTTTTTATTCCTCCACTCAAGTTCAAATACATTTTTTTAAAACTTGTCATTTGATGTAAATGCAGTTTTTCAAATATAAATTCATTCATTAAATTTAATTAATAATTTTTAGTTTTATATGGGAGAAAAAATTTTCTCTTATATAAACTCATGTTTGTGAAAAGTGCAACACCATGAAGGACTTACGCGAGTGAGCTGAAATTTTCAGCAAATGCACATTAGCGCATGATATGCAATTGATTAGAATTTCAAATCCGTAGTGCAAGCTTATGCTGAGCAGCGCCCTCTGAACGGCGGATGGATCCGAATAAATAGACGGCTGTAGCGAGGCGTTTATGGTTATCTGCTAGTGGTAAACGTTAGCTCAATTGTTACTTATGTCTCTTCGACGAAAGAGAGCGAGATTTGAACAACTTACAGAGTTTGAACGGGGGAGAATCATCGGCCTTCGTGAAGCTGGATTGTCTTATCGTGCAGTAGCTGCTCATGTGCAGCGTAACAGCAGCACAGTGATGCGCCTTTGGAAGCAGTGGACGGACGAGTGTCGGACAACTCGAAAATCCGGGAGTGGACCCCGAAATGTGACGTCAGCTCGCGATGATAGACACCTGGTCCGCATGGCGCTGACGGTCCGTACAGCTCCCTCTAGACAATTGGCAGCACAGTGGTCAATAGCTACAGGTGTTTCATTGTGTGCTTCATCAATTCGTAGACGTCTGCTGCAGTGTGGACTGCGCGCAAGGACTCCTTTATACAGGATCCCTCTCACGCTAAACCATCGCCGCCTGCGGCTACAATGGGCCGTTCAGCATAGAGACTGGGGTGCTGATTGGCAGCATGTCGTGTTTTCTGACAAATCCCGCTTTAATTTGTGGTACCATGATGGCCGCATTCGTGTCAGTCGCTATGCCGGTGAACACCCTTTTCCGGAGTGCATTATCGAACGCCACAGTGGACGAACACCCGGAGTTATGGTCTGGTGGTGCCATAGCATATCATGGACGATCTCAATTGCTAAGAATTGTGGGCAATCTGAACAGCAACCGGTACATCAGTGAAGTTCTACAGCCCCAAGCTGTTCCCTTCCTTCAAAGCTTGCCAGGTACTGTATTTCAACAGGACAATGACCGCCCTCATATCGCTAGGACTGTTCAATCCTTCTTTGCAAAGCGGCAGGTACAGCTTCTTCCTTAGCCTGCGTATTCCCCGGATATGTCGCCGATTGAACATGTGTGGGATTTCGTTGGTCGGCGTCTCGCTCGTGATCCTCGTCCTGTTGCTTCTGCAGACGAACTTTGGGTGCGCATACAAACAATATGGAATGCTCTTCCTCAGGCAGACATTCAAAATTTGTTTGACTCCATGCCACGTCGTGTAGCAGCACTTATTGTGGCGCGTGGTGGCTACACAAAATACTGATTCCGATCTCTTGTTATTGTTTGTTTGCTTTGAACATTTAACCATTTATTTGTACTATTACCACTCGACTGTGTATCAAATTTCATTCAATTATGACGATTCCTTCATGGTGTTGCAATTTTCACAAACATGAGTTTAAGATATTGAGCAGGATATAAATTTAGGAATCAATACCGTCAGTGGCGAAATGTGTAGATCGCTGGAAAAAAATTTCTTTTTCAGATTCTCTTTTCAATTTCTTCTATTAGCTCACACTCTTCCTATATATATATCCTGTTCAAATTTTCAATCATTCATAAAATACTTTTGATTCCTCCACTCGAGTTCAAATACATTTTTTTTGAACTTGTAGTGGATGACACTGGATGTTAATACAGTTTTTTCATTTATTAATTCAGTAATTAAATTTAATTCATTCATTTTAGTTTTTTTTAGATTTATCTAATAATAGATGGGGCCAGATAAACTTAAAAAAATGAATGAAAATTATTTATAAAGGACTTTCTGCAATAGAGTGAAAAAAAGTAGGAATTCACTTTAAATTTTCTTTTTGTATTACTTGTTTCATTCTGAGTTTTCTAGTCTGAGTCGAGGAGGGAACACAATGGAAAATGAAACATGTGAATAAATGAGTGAGAGAGATGGAAAGTGTGTGTGAGAGAGAGAGTGAGAGAGAGAATTTCTTCTAACTTAAAAGAAATGAATGAACATTATTTATAAAGGACTTTTTGTAATAGAGTGAAAAAAAATTGGAATTGACTTAAAAATTTTTTTTAATATTATTTTACCTTATCGGAGGGATTAATTAATTATAAAATCTTAGCTACATGGAAGATGCATCGTCTGTAATCATCAAAATAAATTTTTTTTTTTTTTCCTTTGACAACTTCATTATTGCTTAAATATTTAATTTTCATGGTTAAAAACATGTATCCATTGCAATCTATATTTAATGTTCATTCTAAAAAATAATAATAACACTTAAAATTAATTTGGAAAGCATTATAATACAAATTATTAAAAGAAAAAAACTTACTTTTTATTTCGTTCCGTTTGGAGATAAACCAAAGATTAAGAAAAAAGAATTCTTTTAAAACGAAACTATCGTTTGGCACTTTTTCTTTCCTTTGCTAACTTTATTGCTGGTTAAGCATTGAATTTTTAATTTTCATGATAAAAAATATGTATCCGTTTCAATCTATCATTATTTATATTAAATACTCATTATAAAAAAATTTATTAAAATTAATTTGGAAAGCATTATAATACAAATTATTAAAAGAAAAAAAACTTACTTTTTATTTCGTTCCGTTTGGAGATAAACCAAAGATTAAGAAAAAAAGAATTCTTTTAAAAACGAAACTATCGTTTGGCACTTTTTCTTTCCTTTGCTAACTTTATTGCTGGTTAAGCATTGAATTTTTAATTTTCATGATAAAAAATATGTATCCGTTTCAATCTATCATTATTTATATTAAATACTCATTATAAAAAAATTTATTAAAATTAATTTGGAAAGCATTATAATACAAATTATTAAAAGAAAAAAAAACTTACTTTTTATTTCGTTCCGTTTGGAGATAAACCAAAGATTAAGAAAAAAGAATTCTTTTAAAACGAAACTATCGTTTGGCACTTTTTCTTTCCTTTGCTAACTTTATTGCTGGTTAAGCATTGAATTTTTAATTTTCATGATAAAAAATATGTATCCGTTTCAATCTATCATTATTTATATTAAATACTCATTATAAAAAAATTTATTAAAATTAATTTGGAAAGCATTATAATACAAATTATTAAAAGAAAAAAACTTACTTTTTATTTCGTTCCGTTTGGAGATAAACCAAAGATTAAGAAAAAAGAATTCTTTTAAAACGAAACTATCGTTTGGCACTTTTTCTTTCCTTTGCTAACTTTATTGCTGGTTAAGCATTGAATTTTTAATTTTCATGATAAAAATATGTATCCGTTTCAATCTATCATTATTTATATTAAATACTCATTATAAAAAAATTTATTAAAATTAATTTGGAAAGCATTATAATACAAATTATTAAAAGAAAAAAACTTACTTTTATTTCCATTATAAAATTTATTAAAATTTTAATTTGCTATTTGTGCGTTCCGTTTGGAGATAAACCAAAGATTAAGAAAAAAGAATTCTTTTAAAACGAAACTATCGTTTGGCACTTTTTCTTTCCTTTGCTAACTTTATTGCTGGTTAAGCATTGAATTTTTAATTTTCATGATAAAAAATATGTATCCGTTTCAATCTATCATTATTTATATTAAATACTCATTATAAAAAAATTTATTAAAATTAATTTGGAAAGCATTATAAAACGAATTATTAAAAGACAAATCTTACTTTTTATTTCGTTCCGTTTGCAGATAAACCAAAGATTGAGAAAAAAAAAAGAATTCTGTTAAAACGAAATTATCGTTTGGCAATAAATCGTGGCCATTTTTTTTCCTGTAATTATTCGTAAAATAATTTTTAAAAAAATTATAAATTTAATTTTTTTAATTTACAATTTAAAATGAAGATTTAAAAACTTATTTTTTTTCTATGCTTATTTTTCAATTCCTACTATTAGTTCACACCCTCCCTATATATATTTATATATCTTGTTCACATTTTCAATCGTTCATAAAGTACTTTTTATTCATCCACTCATGCTCAAATACATTTTTTTTAACTTGTAGTAGATGACACTTGATGTGAATACAGTTTTTTCAAATATTCAAGAATCTCTAAAAAATGCACAAAAGTAAGATAAATGTCGTCGGCTAGTGATTGGTCAACGCTTCACGTTTAAACGCCTCAAGCCTCGGTGGGAACGAGCCTTTACTAGTCCCGCAGTTGCTAAATTAGGCAAAAATTTGCTCCCTAAATTCAAATGTTCTAGAATTTCTGAAGTGACTAATTTGATTGAAACTAGCGAAGAAAATATTTAAAAACAACTTTTTTTCTTATATTTGAAAACAACTTTCGTACAAACTCTTTCTTACTTTCACTACTGAATATAGATTTTCAAGCTTTCTTTGACTGAATCACAAATATTCGAAAGGACATTTTCCCTTGGAAAAGTTCATCTAAAAGTCCCTAGTATTCTTACTAATTGCATCCTGGGATTGCATCATACTGCAGATACTTATCTTAAATCTTTCATCTCTTCTTCTAAAAACTTTTTGCTACCTTTCCAAAAGAGACTTCTACAAAAACCATACCATCCGGCAATTCTTTTCAACGACGATGAACTTATGCCCATGCATGATTATTCTCCTCCAGCACCTACCACCAGACAACTTCCCATCATAGAGAGACATAAGGAAATCTGAAAAGAATCCTTCAATTCATAGGGGAGATCAAATTCAGAATCAAGTCACTGATGGCCAATTGGCTATCGCTCCGGTCTTTGGTACCACAGGCTTCCGCTTCGAATCCTGGAGGTGGCATAGATGTTGGTGAGTGGCTTACTATCCAAGTAAAACAGTAGGTCCCGGTCTGTTTAGCCCTCATGTGCACAAGATGACTGTAGAGGGACAAACCAAACCCTTGCTGATAAAGGAATGAATCATTTTATCATAATGAAAAATATGATAAAATGATAAATAGTACTGCAAGGCAGTCATTAAAAATCCCCCTGTTAACTCTACTGCAGCTGAAATCGAAGACGAATCCAAAGGTACCTACAACAACATCAAGGTCATTCAACTGAAAAACAAAACGTCTAAACCCAGTCTGGCAATTTAATCTACCCAGGAAAAGACAACCAGAAAATATTCAACTTATCAAAATTTCTCTACTTGAACGGTTAGGGTGGAAAAATCTAATCGGGAACCTGGGGCAACCCAGTGTTTTAAGTGCGATTTATTTTATCACGGATACAGCAACTGCAGATCTAAAAAGAGATGCTTAAAATGCGGAGGACCGCATTGCATCAAAGAATGTCTTACGATAGGATTAATTCAAAACCTGATATGTATCAATTGTGGAGAGAGAAGGGGCATATAGCTTCTTGGAGAGGTTGGCTTGGAAAGAACTTTCCCAAGCCACCTTCCAAGACATTACCAAGGAACCAGGGAAAAAAAAGTAAAAAAAAAAAAAAAGAAGTTTTCTATGCACTATTTATCAGAAGAACAGTTTTATATGCAAAGCCAGTGGACTCACATATCTCTTATGAGTCGGTTCTTAAGGTACAAGGATCCTTGCAAACTGTACTTGTTGAAATAAGGACATTAACATCCTTAATAAGACTATGTAGTTAGAGAATTTCGCAATATATTTTTGCCACTAAGAGAAATTGAATCAGTGTGCAAGTGTTATTACAATGTATAATAATCCGATTGAGAAAATACAAGTATTCTCAGGATTATTTGAACAAAGATCCTACTAAGCCTCGCAGCCAATTGAAGGGACTAGAAGACTCCTCCCTTAAGTAAACGTGGGCTCCGTTTCTTTTTCATTTTTCCGTGAGTTTTTACTCTATTCCATTTATTTCATCAACTATGCTTTTTAATTTGCGAGACAAGTGCAAGGCAGTTTGCTTTTTAAGTACAAGGCAGTTTGCTTTTTAAGTACAAGGCAGTTGATGCTGCCAATACACTTCGTAAAAAATACCAAACTACCAAAAATACCGTAAATACCAAACAGTACTAGGTCGACAGCAGTTATCGATGCAACATCACTGTTATGCTTATTTTTATGATTATAATAATAATAAAAAAATAGAAATCTTACCTTTATCTATAAGCGACAAGAAAGAAAATGCTTTCGCATCAGACTTTATATCACTTAAAAATATCTATTCAGTTTTAAACATCTATGATCAAAAAATAAAAAAAAATCATACTACGATAACTCTAATTTTATTTGGTTTCAAATTACAACGTCTTGTTTTCTTGAATATAGGAAATATTATTATTTTCTTGCAGAAATAATAAACAATTTTGACACAAGAACAACAATTAAAGATTTTTGAAATTATTTTGTTTTATTATTTTTATATAAGGGTCTTATGGCCGAATGTCTAGAGCTCTGGCGCTTGGTTTAATTTTGTCACTCTACTGTCATTTTGTGCACACTTTAGACTCATTATACCGGGACCTACTGCTTAATGGGGATTCCGAACCATTCACAAACATCCATCTCACCGCCAGGATTTGAATCTGAAGCCTGTGGTACCAAAGGCCAGAGTATTAGCCAATTGTCCATCAGGCCATCTGGCGCTGGTGCCACAGGTTTCGGGTTCAAGTTCCCGTGGTGCCATGGATGTTTGTAGTAGTTCGGAATCCACCTTAAATCGTCGGTCCTTGTCTACTATGGCTGTACAGCATTGGGCGTAGGGACTTACAACTCTACCCCGTAAAAAAAAAACATCTCCCGTCTCGAAATCTACCTGTAGGCAGACAGCCTTGGCCTATCATGGGGCCGTTATATCAATGATGATGATTTTTATATAATCCTGTGCTAGTAAGTAATTATTATTGAAGTCTTGTGTCATCTTTTAATTTATTCGATACGAAATAGAATAAAAATGTAATTTAAAAAACATAATTTCTTTTGTGTTCTTGAAGTACGCCATTATTATTTTTCGGGAAAAAATTAAAACGCATCATATTAATTTACTAATCAGATTAAAACAGTGCCAATTATTTCATTTGTGTTAAGTTATATTTCTAGTATTTCTAGAAGTTATATTTCTTGTATTTGCTCCGAAAATAAAAGTGACATATTACACACTACATAATTAACTGCGCTTTTGCTTCATTTTGAAATATCTCGATATATTAAACATTTAAAAAAAACATATGTTCTTCTTGTTTATTATGTTTCTTGTGTCTGCTAGAAAAATAAGATTGATATATTACATATTTGGTGAAATTACTAAAAATTACTAAAATTTATATGAAAAATAGCTCATGTACAATTGATTTTTTTTTTAATTTTTATATTTTTACTTGAGAGAAAAATGCTTGAAATTTTTTCCAAAACACTTTATTTGAAGCCATACGAATCAATTTGTTTTATCGACTGTGGCTTAATTTGTGGCAACCGACACTGCTGTACGAAGAAATACACTTTAAATAATATTATGTCTCCTTTTTGGTTGCGTTTTTGTGAACATGTGTTCGTGCAAACATCGAAAGGGGACACATTTCGGAGTGTGGCACCTTTTCTCCAGATGCGATCTATCGGCGTGATTAATGACAGAGGGGCGGGGACAAAGGATTGTTGGAAGCTAGGCCTTGGTGTCGAGCGCCTACTCACACAAATTAGCGTATTATCGAGGATTGTTTGTTATGCAATGCACTACGCTGCAGTGTTTCGTTCCGATCAGGAATGACACAGTAAACAAGATGTATCAAAACGTAGTTCACACAAAAACACACTGTAGAACAGGTGAGTCGTATTCGTAAGTAAGGAGTCGGGAATTGGAGTCGAGAGTCCGTTTAAAAACCAGACTCAAATCGCTTTTAAAAATAACTTTTATTTTTTGAAATTCTGAGAAGTCATGTTATAATTAAAGTTAAGGAGGCAATTCTATTGCGTGATTCTGTAATATAACAAATAGCAAAGACACAATGACACAGTAAACAAGATGCATCAAAACACAGTTAAAAAAACAAACTGTAGAACTAGTGAATTGTAGTCCAAAGTAAGGAGTACGGAAATTGGAGTCAAGAGTCGACTTGAAAATTCGACTCGCATCTCCTTTATAAAAATAACTTTTATTTTTCGAAATTTTGAGAATTCATTTTAAAATTATAGTTAAGGATGCAATTCAATCAATTCAATGGGATTTAATAATATAACCAGTAGCAAAGATAGTGACCGCTTTAGTAGCAAACCGAATAAATATTGAGAGATTTTTGAGGTTTATCAAAAGTTATTTTGGATCTACAATGAAAAAAGACCTTGTAGAAGCCATTCTATTATTTAGATAGAATAGACACGTGGCTCAGTGGTAACGTATGTCGTTGGTGAGCATTAAGTTCCAACCTCTGGCGGCTTTGCTGTAGATACTGTTTGAAAAAACGAGGCATTGGCCATGGCATTTGGGATATTCAGAACCTTGTGTCATTAGTTTGACTACTTGGTGGAAGTTTTCCTGGTTTTCTCCCATACGATACGCAAATGCGGAGTAGTTCCCTTTAAAAAAAATTCTCCTGTAAGTCACTGTCCTCCTTCTTCAGCGACATGGAGCCAAGTCAGACTTCTATTTGCAGGTGCTCTATCACAACAAAAGCTGCCCAACCTTTCCTTCCACCCATGAGTATGGGGTGTTCGTACAGGACATTGATGATTAGCAGTAAGATAAAATAAGTTTCAATGCATTGCACACTGGATATCTTTAGGATTAAAATGTACAATTTTCTTTTATTTGTCTTAAGCTATTCTATAATACTTTGATTTGTTCATTTAGTACTATTATTTTTATAGCACATTTTTTTTTTTTGTAAGCAAATTTAAAGTACAAGGATGTCTTTAGAGTGAGTGAAAATATTATGCCTTTAAAACTGTATAAAAAAGACTTTGTAAATGAAAAAAACATTTATACAGATATATGAGACTAATGAAAGTCATTAAGTTTATTTGACAAATTTTCTAAATTCATTAGAAAATAACGTAGTTCATTAAATTACGGTAAATAACTGGAAATCGGTATAAAAAATTCCACCCAGGAGTCGGACATTTTTTGGTCTACTTGACATTGTTCGGAAATCGTATAGGCAAATCGTGCGAAACGAACATCATAGCAACGGAGTTCGTACTTTTTCGAAATACCGCCATGAGCCTTTAGTTTCCTGCAAAACGATGATATTCAAAAATAAATAAAATCTTAATTTCGGTGAGCAGTAGCAATTTTTCACTTTATTGAAACTGAATTATGAACAGAAGCCTGTTTCCCATGCAAATTCAGCCTTGTGATTTTCTTTGTGTAATTTTGTGAATTTTGTGTTTGTTGGGGGAAAAAATTGATTGATAATTCAATTGTCATGCAAATTAAAATTTACACAAAATTATGAGATAATTTACTTTTTTAATAAAATTATCATTCTATTAGTTAAACTATATTTTAATTTACTAAAAAAAATTTAATTCTACGCGTTTATCGAATGTTAATTTCATGAGTTTATCTATACTTTTGAGAATCTTAAAATCTCCTTTGAAATATTAATTAATAAATATATTTTGATTCTTTATAAATGTATTCCATAGAATAGGATACAAAGTACTTTATTAATCTGGAATTATAACACTAATAACTAATAATGTACAACTGTGTCCAAAAAGTAAGACCAGTTTTCAATTTAAATTTCCCGGGCATATGGTATTTCAATTTTCTTTTTAGGTTGTTGGCACTGTCCTTGACGTATGTGTGAAATTTCACGTGAAAATATTCATTAGTGTTTTATTTAAGCTCGGCTTTGGGATACGCTAAAACTGATTCCATGCGATTTTCGAAATGTCTCTTCAATCGACTCAAAACGTTGTCCCCGGAGTGGTCTTTTGAGTTTAGGGAATAGCCAGAAGTAGCACGATGCCAAATCAGGTGAATACGGTGGTTGTGAAACGATATGGGTTTCATTTTGGGAGAAAAAGTCACGAAGAATCAATGCAGTGTGAGCTGGCGCATTCAGTGTTTTCGGTACCAATGAAGATTTGACGCGTTTGAGGCACAAAAAATCTTTTAAAATAGAATTTTGAAATTCCAAGATCAGCAGCAAGGTCTCTAATTGTAATTCGATGGTTTGCAAGTGTCAAATCTTTCATTTTTTTGAACGTGAGCTTCATTGGTTGAGGTCGACCAGAGGGCTCTTCGTCTTCAACGCGTTCTCTGCCTTCTTTGAACTGTTTTTACCACTTTTAAACATTTCTTTCCGATATAGTTTGCTCACCGAATGCCTTCTGCAACATTCTATACGCTTCCGCAAACAAAATTTAACGCACGTTCTTTGCTTAATAAATTCTGACTTTTCAGAAATCGCTGGAATCAGATTTAGCATCTCACAAAGCCAAGCATAGCTCAAGCACTAATGAATATTTTGACATAGAATTTCACATAGACAACAACCTTAACAAGTGATATAAAAAAATTTTAAAAGTCAATTCCTACTTTTTTTTCACTCTGTTGCAGAAAGTCCTTTATAAATCATTTTCATTCATTTTTTTAAGTTTGTGTGGCGCCATCTATTGGTAGATATATGCAACTTAAATCTAAAAAAAAAATCTAAAATGAATTACTTAAATTTAATTACTGAATGAATATTTGAAAAAACTGCATTCACATCCAGTGTCCTCCACTACAAGTTCAAAAAAAATGTATTCGAACTCGAGTGGAGGAATGAAAAGTATTTTATGAACGATTGGAAATTTGAACAAGATATATATAGGGAGAGTGTGAGCTAATAGAAGGAATTGAAAAAAGAAAAAAAAAATTGAAATACCATATGCCCAGGAAATTTAAATTAAAAACTGGTCTTACTTTTTGGACACAGTAGTATTTATAACCACCAAAATTAAAAAAAAAAATCAATAACCTGCATAATGATTTGAACATCGCGGGCAGGGTTTTCCCAATCTCGATGACTGGATTGGGAAATTCTTCTGAGTTGTGAAATAATATATTAATGAAATGAATATTTATTGCCAGCTTAACAAATAGAATCGTATTTTTTAAGCAATTTCCTCTTTGTTTTATATTCTATATAATAATATATACAACAGACTGAAATTATAACCGTAACCTCCTTTTAAAACGCGTCTAAATACAAATACTTATAAAAAATATTTTTGTTCTATTTTTTCTCCAAATTATGAGTAACACAATATTAATTTTTATATGAAATGTGCAATTCTATATTGAATGAAAATGAATATATAAATATATGAACATGTATAATTGGAAATGAATATATGAACATTCTAATAGTGAATGAGTATAAGGACGAAAATTATAGTGAATTTTATATATGGAAACACGAAATAGTGAATAAATACATGGACATGTATAATAGTGAACAAATGTATGGACATGCTTAATAGTGAACAAATGTATGGACATCCATAATAATGAAGAATGTATGGACATCCATAATAGTGAATTATATGGACGTGCATAATAGTGAGTGAATGAATATATAAACATTTATAATAATTAAAGAGTATATCGACAAAATTAAAGTGAATTTTATATGTGGAAGTATGAAATACTGAAGGATTACATAGCCATGCATAGTAGCGAATGAATGCATGGACGAGCATAATAGTCAATGAATATATGGACAAGTATAACAGAGAATGAATGTGTGGACATTTATAATAGTGAATAAATGTATGAACATTTATAATAGTGAATGAATGCATGGACATGCATAGTAGTGAATGAATGTAAGGACAAGCATAATAGGGAAGGAATTTATGGACATGTAGAATAGTGAATGAATGTGTGGACATGCATAATAGTGAATGAATATATGGACATGCATAATGGTGAATGAATATATGGACGTGCATAAAGGTGAATGAATGTATGGACATAAGTAATAGCGAATGAATATATGGACATATGTAGTAATAAATATAGGGACATATGTAGTAATGAATATATTGTATAAATAATAGTGAATAAATATATGGGCATGTATAAGAGGGAATGAATATATGGACGTGCATAATGGTGAATGAATGTATGGACGTAAGTAATAGTGAATGAACATATGAACATGCATAATAATGAATCAATATATGGACATGCTTTATTATATTGAAAGAATGTATGTACATGTATAAAAGTGAATGAATGTATGGGCATGCATAATAGTGAATGAATTTATGGACATGCATAATAGTGAAGTAATGTATGGGCATTGATAAAAGTGAATGAATATATGAACATGTATATTAGTGAACAAATGTATGGACTGTATAATAGTGAATGAATGTATGGACTGTATAATAGTGAATGAATATATGGACATGTATAATAGTGGATAAATGCATGGACGTGTATAATAGTGAATGAATGCATGGAAATATATATTAGTGTATAAATATATGATAATGAAAATGAATAAAGGTTCGAGACAGCTAATGGCGTTGCTTTAACAAACACGAGATTCTATGGGAATATGAGAATGAGCGATAAAGCGGTGCGGAAGAGCGTATAAGCGAAACAAAAGACTTAGAGCGATTTTTCTAAGTTTTACTACCTTGCAACACGAAAAATTAAAATGAAGATGTTTGTATAAGCTTTCTGTTTTCCTATACATAGCATAAAAGTTTAAAAAAAAAAAAAAAAAAACTTCTTCAGTTTTAAAGAACTTTTTTAATGCCACAAAAAAAAAAAAAACGTACAAGTTAAGACATTGGAAGCTGAAAAAAATTCCATTTAATAACTATGAAGGCTGTATAACTATGATACAAATCAATTGTCTACTTCTTCATTGGCGCAACAGACTGTATCTTTCAGACGATTTTGTAATCTATATATTTGTTAATTGTATGAAAATGTTGATTAGTAATAGAACTATTAATCATTAATATGCCTTATATAAAGATATTTTATAATCCATGCCTTCTGTAAAAATCTTGTATAATCCATGCCTTCTATAAAGATCTCGCGTGATGTTTTATTATTTATTCCTTCACTTACTTTTCTTCCACCAGCACACACCTATGTCTGTTGCACGTCTCAATTTCTCTTTTCTTTTGTAAAAATTCAGTTCTTTATCGTTGACCGTAACTGTTATGGTTCTTTACGTTTAGAAGATTGTTTATTTTCCGCACACAAACTTCTGTCAATTATTTTTTGGTAAAAAGCATTTATAGTTCTCCGTTTTATTGAAAGATTTTTCATGAAACTGCCGAGGAAGAAATATCCACAGATCGTTCACAGCGGCCCAAAATCTACATCAAGTTTTTTAACATATAATCTACAGATTGTAGACTAGTTACGGTATTTAAAACAAAAACTTTATAACGACACTTATACCTTAGAAGTGAAATAAATAAATAATAAACAGCTATAATAATAATAATAATAATAATAAATAATAAACTGTCAAGCAATAGTACTCGTTCTTAAGTTTCAGTAATTGCTGATTAATGTCCAAGAAGACGAGAGTTCGATTCCCACTATTGTTAAGAGTTACAGTGACTTCTTTTGAAAATAAGTAGGATAATTCAAGCAGAAAATGAGACGACAAAAAAAAAATATGAAATAACGGGGAAAAAAAAAATGGATTAAAAAAACGACTCCTGAATGGAATTTTTATACCGACTTCTGATTATTTACCGTGATTTTATGAATTATGATCTTTACTAATGAATATAATAAAAATTGTGAAATAAATTTAAGAGTTTTTAAAGACCTCATATATCATTAAAATACTTTTTTGCATTAACAAAGTACATATTTTTTTACATTTTTAAAGGTGTAGTATTTGCACTCACTTAAAAGACATCATTGTATTCGTATATATATCCTATAAAAATAACAGTACAAAATTAATAAGTAACAAAGTATCATAGAATAGTTTAAGACCAGCAAAAGCTAATTGCCCATTTCAATTACAAAGATGTTCTATTTGTAATACAATAAGCGTTATTTGGCCTTCACAATAGCTTGCTTAATAAGTTCTTTTTTCATTGTGGATCCAAGATAGCTTTTAATAAGCGTCAGTGCTGAAGAAAAGCCTCTTGGCACATACTCAGTATGCTGCTGAAGCAGCCGCTGTCTTTGCTATTGGTTATATTATGGAAGGATACAATTCAATGGCCTTCTTCTTCATTGGCGCAGGGGCTAAGGGTTACGCCTACTAGCAGATTTCGGAATATGATATATTTCCTTTTTACAGAGTAGGGTTGTCAGCCCTACGCTCTATAGTCATATTAGACCGGGACCTACGGCTTAAAGTGAATTCCGAACCACTACAACCATTCATGGCACCGCCAGGACTTTGAACCAAAACATGGGGGTACCGAGGGTCAGAACGTTAGCCACTCGGCCATCAGGCCCCTGATTTCGTCCATTGGTCTTTCAACCGCGAGGAAGGGCTCCGTTACATTACACGATGTGCTCGTACGACTTTTTGAACAGGGTTAAGGAGTCGGCCAAAGAATGTCCGACTTCTGAGTCGATTATTTTATACCCGTAACCTATGGTACCGAGAGCCGGTCTACTATGACTACTACTACTACACCATACCATATCACTGTGCCTAGAGCTGAGTGGTCCTTTTACAGTTTGGGAAGGATGTGAGTGAGAGGAAGTCTGATTGGGCCCTGTGATGCTGTACGAACACATGAGATCGGGACCTACGGCTTAAGGTGGATTCCGAACAACTTCAAACATCCATGGCACTTCCGGGATTCGAACCCGAAACCTGTACTACCGAGAGTCAGAGCACTATCCATTCGCTCCCCCCCCCGAAAAGTCTGACTGGTGCCCGTGACGCTGTATGGTCATATGAGATCGAGACCCTTAAAGTGGATTCCGAACCACTACAACACCATTCATGGCGCCGCCGGGACTCCAACGCGAAACCAGTGGCGCAGCGCCGGTCTACTAGGTGTGTAAGAACTTGGGTGCAAGGCTGACAACCTTACCCCATAAAAAAAAACATCTGCTTACTGGAAATGTGCCAGCAGCCGACGGTTTTGGCCCACCAAGGGTCTGTTGCGCCAATGAAGAAGAAGATCTCTGAAAAATTTTCCAATGTTAAACCCTTTTGCAAAACTAACGAATGCAAGTTACTTGTTTACGATACAAGTTACACGCTACAAGTTACGTGTTTATGATTAATATATCGCTGTATTTAATAGTCATGCAATTAGACATCACAGTATGAAGACGAAGTCCCAGTTCCAGCATAGTGACAACAATAAAATCCAACGCTGGAATTCTCGCTCCAGACTTCTGTTCGACCCATTTCTTTTTCCACATCGGTAACTTCCACTCGCTGCAACGAGTCTGAGGTTTGTTCTGAAGAAATCAACCGAGAAACAATACACAAGATTCTTTGCCATCATCATTACTGTTGTTGTTGTTGCTCCAAGTATTTAACAAGGTTGAGAGTCGATACTCAAAAAGAAACAAAAAAAACCATTAAATGAATCCAGCTCTGTAAGTTGTCCAAATGTAATGAGATTTAAATGAGTATTATTAAAGTTTAACGAAACTTCGGATTGTTTGTTTTACTACTTGGTTGTAAACGGAGAACTGTTTACATGTATTACTGGCAGCGATCCATTCAATTTATGGTATCTAATTAACAGGACAATTAACATATACTTACAAAAAATATATATAACAAACTATCTGAATAGTAAATTATGTAACAAGTACAGAGTTTACTGACATTCTGAAAGAAAGGAACCATAATAATTAAGAATAATTACAATGGTTCAGGAGTAATTATTTTCCTTATTTAAGAATAATTGTTTTCCTTAATAGAATAATTATAATATTAATAATAGAATAATTATTTTTCTTATTTTTAAAAGAAGAAATTAAAATTTTAAATTAATTAAATAATTAATTAAATTAAATTAATTACATTAAAACTTTTTTTTATCAAAAGAGTTAATAAATTATTTTACATCTATTTACATGTTAAAAGAGAATTATACTAATTTTCATCCTTAATTTTTAAGAAAAGAAATTAATAGAATTTTATAAAACCATTCATAAATTATGCATTTGTGTACACATGTTAGAAGATAATCATATTAATAATTATCCTTAATTTTTAAGAATTAACATTTAAGTATTAAGAATTAAAACTTACTTTTTCATAATTATCAAAACCATTCATAAATTATGCTACTTGTATATTCACGTTACAAGAAAACCATACAAATAATATTTAATTAAGAAAAGAAATAAATGAATTTTTATCAAAACCGTTGATAAATTATGCTACTTGTATAGATATGCTTGAAGATAATTATATTAATAATTCTCCTTAATTTTTAAGTATTAAAATTTAATAATTAAAACTTAATTTTTCATAATTATAAAAACCGTTCATAAATTATTTTACTTGTATATACATGTTAAAAGAGAACCATAATGATAATTATACTTAATTCGTAGAAAAGAAATTAATGAAATTTAACAAAACCATTCATTAATTATGCTACTTGTACAGACATTTTAAAAGAGAAATATACTCCTTCATTTTTAAGAAAAAAAATAATAAAACCGTTCATAAATTATGCTACTTCTATATGCTACATATTAAAAGAGAATCATACTAATAAGGATCCTTAATTAAGAAAAGAAATTAATGAAATTTAACAAAATCATTCATAAATTATGCTGCTTGGACAGACATGAACCATACATATAGTTATCCTTAATTTTTAAGAAAGGAAATTAATGAAATTTAACAAAACAGTTCATAAATTATTTTACTTGTACATAGTTAAAATATAATCATATTATTAATTATCCTTAATTTTTAAGAAAAGAAATTAATGAATTCTTATCAAAACCGTTTTAAAATATGCTGCTTGTACATTGTTAAAAGAGAAACTACTAATAATTATCCTTTTTTTTTTAAGATGTCGATACATTTTTATCAAAAACAGTTAATAAATAATTCTACACGTTAAAAAGAATAACCGTATTAAATCTCCTATTTAAAAAAATGAAAATAAAATATTTTGATCAAAACGATATGGTGTAATGTGTACGATTTTAGATGCTCTGACCTTTAACGCCACTGACTTCAGGTTCGTATCTTGGCGGATGGCATGGATGTTTGTTAGTGGTTCGGAATACACATCCATTTGTTATTACTTAATTCATCACTGGACAATTCTCTTAAAGGCCAAAATTGCGGCCCAAAAGTAGCATGCGCATGCTAATCTGAGAGAGGACTTAGGTTGGAATTCACAATGTAAATCAGAGACGATTTCTGTAGAAATCGCTGCTTTCAGAAATAGAGAGACTTGACAGCTACTGTGGCAGCATATCTAAGACTCTCACTAGTAATTGGACTGCCTAATCTAGTTTTTCTCTAATACAACATGCAAATACGGGACAGTTATCAATGAAAGTTTTCACAGAAGTCAATATTTTTTCCACTCCAACTGTCAAAAATATTCTTAAACTGTGTAGACGTATTATGACAAGACAAATTATAGCTAGACTATGCAGCGTATATATATTTATATATATATATATATACAGAAAGATTCAACGGTCATGGGACACACTTTGAAGGGTGGTACAGCTTACTCAGTATTTTTGATAGCAGACAAAAGTACTAAGTAAGTAGTATACATTGTATTTTTGTTTAGTAGAGTCGGAGGTGATATGTTAGCCACGAGCACAAAAAATGAGACATGAAAAGAAAACATTGTTTATTCGCAACATCCTTGCAAAGTGCTTCTTTGTTTGTGATGTTTACAATGAATGCTCAAATTGGCGACCACCCACAGTGATACATGCTTGGTAGCGTCGAAAGACTGATTGGCGAACAGTTCCAAACAGGCCAGGCATTTGAATAATCGAGCAATGAGGTTCTCCATTGAGTCGACTGGAGTCTCGTAAATGAAAAACACAGATTAAGACTAAAATAAGAGTGCACATCGGGGTTGCCAGCCGGAGGACTTGAAACTCGCCACGTGACGGGTATGAGTTCTCGCATTTTTCGTGGCTGTTGTGAGAAATTCGTTTGAAACTATGTTCGTGCTTCAACGCGTCTCTTCCGAACCTACATTCCTATACAAAATATTTATGTCTTAGTAAGTTGTACCACCCCTCGAAATTTTTGCCTCATTACTTTTGGATATATATATATATATATATACACTATGTGGAAGAAAGTGATTACAGTTGATTTTGAGCAGTTACGGAGACGGGATATCTCCCTAATTGACAACTTGGCAAGATGCAATCCAACCAACACACCTTTCTCGAACTCAGACAACTCTTCCCGTGGCGGCATCTTGACACAAAAACAACTCTAGTCGACTCCACAGAGTATTTATAGGATATGGCTGACACGTGATACCTATTATTGCGCATGTGTCAGCTGTATTGTCGACTTTTCTACTTTTCGAGGGGTGTCCCGTCACTTTCTTCTAGATAGTGTATGTATGTATGTATGTACTAACCACAAGGTGCGAAATCAGGAGATCTGGATGGTCATAGACCTACATGAGCAACAGATCAACTGATGTGGACAAGATTTTCCTCAATGTTGGTCGGAATAGATGAGCACAGCAATAGGCGAGGGTATTACAGTACATTCTCCGTGCGTAGAAATTGGCATTAGTGGTAAGTTTTTATTATTTAAAAAGAAAATATCCGTTTTATATTTTTTACAAATGGCATCTTCATTAATTTACAAAATTATTCTTTTTTAAAGTTTGTTCAGATAGTTTGTTAAGTTTGTTCTATTTATATTTGTATGACCCAGTAGGTTTCGTAATTTCTTGGCAATTAAGTAATTTTTTTACGAGTTTTTATTTTATTGTGGTGAAAAATATGTATAAATCATAATGTGGAATAAAAGAAAGTTTTTATTTAGAACAGTCGTAACCAGTCTTGCTTTCAACTTGCGTCGTATGCGTGCAAACTACAGTTGTATTCATTCTTAGAAATCATGTCTATTAATGCTGAAACAACGTAAGAACATGATTTCTGATTGCGACAAAGGAAGCAGTGTAGTAAAAAATCCAAATTTTCCGCCATAAAACTGCGAAACCAGACGCTCTTATACCTGACATTTGGATGCATTCTTTATCATCATATAAAGAAAGACGATACGTGAATTATAAGAAAAACATTTGAATTTTCATTCGAAAAATTTCGCAAATCGGTAAAAATCATGAGGCCTTTTTTTTTGCAACTGTCTTAAAATAAATAATTTGATTAATATATTTGATATTGTTTTATTATTTCAATAATAGTAAAAAGACAATTTTTTTTTTGCAGTAATAATATAAAACTTATTTCAATAATTTGGAGATTTAATACTTTTAATATAGAACATTTTAATTTCCAAGTTCAAATAAAATTAAAATAATTTATTTGAATTTTTCTATTTCTATTTGTTTTTGTAATAAATATAACAGTGTTTTATTTAGTTTATAATGCAAAAAATCTGTCACTAGGTAATAAAAATTTTGAATATTTTAATTATACATTTTTTTTTATCATATAAGGACATTTTTTTTTAAAACAGAAAAATAATTTACATGGTTTTTTTTACGAATTCGAAATAAAAAAATCATACTTTGTAAAGTTAAAAATAAATAAATTGAATTATTTTTTGCTTTCCCTTTAAAATAATCAGTTATTATATGTAATTTAAAATTAATCAAGTTTTATTAAAATAGTTTAGAAATGAATAAAGAAAACAAGTCTACGAAATAATAATCTTGCCTTTATTTTAAAGAAAACCAAAAATAATAACTAAAATGAAAAATTGCATTCAAGTATTTTCAATTTTATTGTGTGCAATTTACTTTTTTTGTTTACTTCTCAGCATTTCAAAAAACAATCTTGCTATTTCAAAGAAAATTAAAAATTATAAATAACTAAAATGAAAAATTGTATTCAACTATTTTCAATTTTATTGTGTGCCTTTTACTTTTTTGTTTACTTCTTTGAATTTCAAATAATAATAATCAATTTAATTTTTATCAGATCTAACTAACATTGTATTTTTTCCTATAATTCCACTAATAGCTTCATGATGCTTATTGTACAATATATTTCCCTGAGTGAACAATGTGCCGTAACCCTTCAACTTTGCAACCATCGGCGCCACTACTAGCCTTGAAAGCGCGACAAAATGGTAAATAATTTTATTCTTTTTTTTCTTTCCCGCCATTCGATGAAGAAACAGAACCAACTGATTGATACCATCTGATTCCATTCTGCGTGTCAACCACCTACCTGTTCTACCTGCGACCAGATGGCGCTCGTGTTTCCTCCACCCACCTTAAGGTAAGTGGGATGTGGGAAAAGGCCTTGGGCCCGACAAACTAGTTTCAAAACTCACGAGCACAGTTGAGTTACGCTTCAACGATTCCCCTCATACTCGCCAGTTCGACTGTCGGCCATCATGGCAGATTCATCGTCCTGTTCTTGTTCGATTTCCTTCTGATTTTCTCTTTCAGTTGCCGCAAAATTTCGGTAAAACTATAGCGTGTGCCTTTTTTTTCGTTCGGTTTACTCTTTTTGGAATATTTTGTTGACTTATCAGCAGCTGCATTATTCTAATCAGCTTCAAACGAATTGAGTTTGTTGTTCATTTAGAATACCTACACCGATTTTGAAGAATATCGTTCTACAGATTTTTAATGTGTTCTTCTGCAAGGGTGTGACGTAAATCAGCAATTCGGAAGACATCCGCGATTGTGTTCTGTTTACAGATTAAAGGAAACTACGAAAAGTTGATTGATTGGCTTAAGCTCGGTTGAGAAAAATCAGCTGTGTTCCAGTTATCAACCGTGTTTCGCAACTTTCTCTACATTCGAGACCTGTCACAACTCGCTTCCGCTATCCGTTTAGGAAGTTCATTTGGTTACCCATAACCTTTATTTTTTTAAAAATTTAGATCCTTGTTGGCTGAGGAATTATTTTCTTAAACATTCGGTGTCTTTTCGAAATATGAATGGTGCTCATAAGTGAATCTCCCTGTGGACAGTACATCACCATGAATCGATACGAAAACAGTTGCCTGAGATGTGGACAGACGGTCTACCAGGTGGACAAGGTCGGACCCCTGAAGGACTTCACCTTTTTCCACCAGGGATGCTTCAAGTGCCTGGTGTGCGGTACCAAACTTACGCTGAGGACCTACTACAACAACCAGCAGGACCAGGACGACAAAGAAGTGTACTGTCAGAGCCACATGCCCAAGACTGGTCCAGGACACTTGGATGGCATGTCCGTGGGCATCAAAGCTGCCCTGAGTGTTCCCAAAACGAATCATTTAGTGAACGATCAGATCCGTGGATTTGGCAAAGGCACCTTTGATGCTGATGCTTTGGGAATCAAGAGTGCTTTATCCTCTCCACGTACTCACGAGCCGGATATCAGGAATCGGGATCATATGGCAGGAAGATTCGATGCCAGTGCCTTACACATCACCCACGCTTTAAACGCCACAAAGGTCCAGAGAAGTTACCAATATGAAAGAAGAATCGATGATTATCTGGTAAGTTTCTTTGTTTGCTCACTAATAGTAATAATTGGTATGAAGATTTTTAATATAACTGAATTATGTCATGTTAAACAAATACCAACTAGATTCGACAATAATTCTATTTTGTTAAAGATGTTTGCTATTGCTTTTAATTATCTTAAAAAATTACATTAAAATCTTATTTCCTATCAAAATTATATAGACAAAAATTTGCATTTACTTTTCCATATTACTATTGTTGTTTTCTTCAATGCAAATTTATATTCCTTTAGTTGTTTATCATTTCTTGAAAAAAAAATTTACTTTAATTTATAAAAAGTGAGTTTTTTTCCTTGTAATAACAAACTACAATATATTTTAAAAGATTTTTTTGGGTTATCTAGAAATATATTTATATTTTAATTTAATCCTGTTTTGAAATGCAAATCTCAAAAAGAAAAAAAAAAAAAAGATATGTTTGATAAATTTTAAACAATTATCTATTGTTTATGTATTTGGATAATTTATTTAAATATACATTCGTAAAGAAGCATTAAAAATTTTGCATTTTATTACAATAAATTTAATGCTGTGGAAAAACAACAGATTAAGTATTTTCCTTCATGATAAATTTTTCAAGATTTCGATAACCATTTTGTTTCTCTGATGCCAATTAGACAGATACAAATTGTGCAATAAAATATAAAAAAATAATTAATTTCTCACAGTTTGTTAAACACTTATTAATTACCAATTAGAGAATTTATTTTATTATCATTCCTAAATAATAACATTAAATTTTAGGTACCATAATTGCTAACATAACAATTAAAGAAAATAAATTATCAGAATTTATAGAAGTTTAAATAAATTAAATTATCATACCCTTACGCATATTTCATTGTTCTGTATATTACTAAATTTAATTTTTAGACTGAAATTTATTCTTTTGTTTAATTGATTAATTTATTTTTTGGAATATGTTTCAAATACAAAAGGAAAAAAATTGTTTTGGATTGATATATTAATAAAGTATTTAAAAAAATTGAAAATAAATTATTCTATATCCATTCTAATTATTCTATAAAATTTTAATTAAACTAAATTATCATACCCATGCTCTTATCTGATGATTCTGCATATAACTAAATTAATTTTTTAGAATGAGATTTATTACTCTTTTATTTAATTAATTAATTTTTTAAAATACGTTTCAAAAAGAGGAAAAAAGTTGTTTTGGATATATTAAAAAATCGAAAATAAATTATTCTATATCTATTCCAATTATTCTATTATCCTATAAAAGTTTAAGTAAATTAAATTATCATACCCATACGCATAATTGATTGTTTTGCATGTAACTAAATTAAATTTTTAAATTGAGATTTATTGCTCTTTTGCTTAATTAATTAATTAATTTTTTTGGAATATGTTTCAAATACAAGAGAAGAAAAGTTGATTTGCATTCATAAATTAATTAAGTATTTAAAAAAAGTCGAAAATAAATTATTCTACATCTATTCTATTTCTATATTTCTAATTATTCTATTATTTTATAAAAGTTTAAATAAACTAAATTGTCATACCCATACGCATATTTGATTGTTATGCATTTAGTCGAAATTGTTCTGCATTTAATCATTCTAAATTTAATTTTTAGATTGCGATTTATTGCTCTTTTGTTAAATTAATTAATTTATTTTTTGAAATAAGTTTCAAATACAAGAGGAAAAAATTTATTTTGGATTGATGTATTAATAAAGTATTTAAAAAATCGAAAATAAATTATTCTATATCAGTTCTATTTCTATATATTTTCTAATTATTCTATTATTTTATAAATGTTTAAATAAACTAAATTATCATACCCATACACATATTTGATTTTCCACTGCATATAAATAAATTTATTTTTTATATTGAGATTTGTTATTATTTTATTATTGAGCTGTATTGTTTAGTTAATTAATTTATATCTTGCAATAAGTTTCAAATAAAAGAGAGGAAAAAGTTGTTTTGGATTGATATATTAATAAAGTATTTAAAAAAAAAAAATCGAAAATAAATTATTCTACATCTATTCTATTTCTATATTCTATATCTATTATAATTATTCTATAAAAGTTTAAATAAATTAAATTATCATACCCATACGCATATTTGATTGTTCTACATTTAATAAAAATTGTTCTGCATTTAATTGTTCTAAATTTAAATTTTAGATTGAGATTTATTACTCTTTTGTTTAATTAATTAAATTTATTTTTTGAAAAATGTTTCAACTAGAAGAGGAAAAAATGTTGTTCTGGATTGATATGTTAATTAAGTATTTAAAAAGAGTTGAAAATAAATTATTCTATATCTATCCTAAGAATTTTTTTTATGTATATCTCTTGATTTATGCTGAAGAAAATGTAAATGCCATATAATTATATAATGATATTGAAGCAATATGCTATAAATAAATGCTTTTATGATAGTGAAGAAACTCTTCTATATTCGCCGAATCAAAATAAAACGTTTCACAAGATTCGAATACGGTTCGTAGTACCCTGCCATTGTTGGCGGTGCGCAGATTGTCCATAAGAGTTCAAGGTTATCACCCTTATAAATTATTAAACAGGAATTCAAGTACAGATAATGAAGATAAAATTCATTCGAAATGCATTCCAGCGTAACTTAAAAATTGTCTATGATCGCGCAATTGAGTTCTTTTTTCGCCAAATGTGCTGTTTGACTTTCGCAATGGAGGAAGATTAAAACAGACAACTGGTGATGTCACACGTGTGTCTCGTGGTGACGTCATTTCGAATTTCGTTATGAAGAGGTTTTTCTACCTGAATTGGAATTTGTATCGTAAAACAGCAGTGTTGATGCAATCACATAGAAATAAAACTTTTTATTTTAGAATGGGATGCATATCACAACATGTATTAGATGTGCTTGTTTTGCTTTAAGAATAAAATTTACTGAAAGTTACAATTTTTAATTTTTATTCTTCTTATTATAATTATTAATTCTTTATTATTTTATGATCAACACTAATTATTATTTATATTTTAATAATTATTTATATTATATATATATAATTTATATGCATAATTTATTTGTATAATATTTATATATATATATAATTTATTTATATTTTTTATCAACCCTAATTATTTATATTATAAATTATTATTTTTATTTTTAATTTAAAGAAAATATTTAAAGTTATAATTTAATAAAACTGCTTTTGTAATAATTAAAAAATGCCTTCTTATTTTCAGCAATTAATAATAGTAAATACTCACTATTATTAACTGGTGAAAATAAAAAGGTACTAAAGGTAAAAGGAAAAAAGATACTAATACTGTACTCATCAGTTATAAAATAGGCATACCATTCATAAAATACCATTCTTCAATAAGCAAAAATATTGTTAAGAAATTTGTTCAATGTTTTTCTTTAATGGATTAATTAATTGGATTAATTTTAATTAATGGATTAAATAATTCATTTATAGTTTTTAATATTTTTTATATGTTGTGTCGAAGTGAAAATTTCTAAAAATTTCCTTTTAAAAGTTTTTTTTGGAAGTACAAAATTTATTTTTGCAGTTTTTTTATTTGATTCAATAGTGTCTGTTAATTGTATGGGTTACTTGGGAAATATTTTATATTCTGAGATATAATATTTTGTATGATTTCACATAAAATACAATATATTTTGACAAGATATACTAAAAAAAAAAACAGTTACCTTTCTTTTAAACATTTAGTACTTCTTTTTATACCATAGAAGTAAATACTTCCATTTCATGAGAGATTATTTCATATTTAACAACATTTGTTTATAATAAACATATATTTATGGAATTTATTAATAATTTTTAAATTTATTAATACATATTTATGAAATTTATGTTTTTATAATTTATTAATTATTAATTTTTATCATTTTATAATTATTAATAATTAATAAGAGTTAATATTAAAAAATTTTAAACAAGAAAAGATTGGAATGTAATGTTGAATTTGATAAAAAATACAAACTAAAATATATGCTTAGATTTCATAAAAAAGGGGTTAAATAACAATAGAAGACATGTATCTTAATAATAATAATTTTTATTAGAACTATTTTCTTTTCATTTATGCGATTAAAGTGATTTAAAATATAATTAATTTTTTTTATCATGGGAAATTTTAATGAATTCATACTACTGAAATATTTCAAAATTTCGTTAGTAGTAAAATTATTTTTTTTTTAAATTTGAAATTATAAGTTTAATTCGAAAAATTAATATGAACGCTTTTATTATTTTTCAACTAACAAAAAAATTAAATCAAAAGAATAATTTATAATTCCAATTACTAAAATATTTCAAAATTCTATGCGTTTACGAAATCAGTTTATTAATTTGAAACGGTACCTTTTTTAGGCACTTTCAAAAATAAAAAAAATAAAAAATAAAAAATACTTCAATATTTAAATTTTTTGGTTGCAGTTTTTTAGATTGCACTTCTTTTTTATGTATATCTCTTGGCTAACTTTATATAGATTTTATATTGATGATTTTATTAAAAAATAAAATTTTCCTCATAAATACATTTCTTCCAGATTTTAATTATTATCTTCAAAGTTGGAATCTTTTTATTGTAATTGAGTTTACATGATTGATAATTTATTCCAAAAGATAAAAATATATATATATATATGCAAAATAATTTAAAGAAACAGTAATGGTTTAATTTGCCATCTATTATGTGATTTTTATTATTTTAAAGCTATAATTTGTTCCAATTTTAATGTTTTTCTGTATTAATTTTTGTTGTATATTCTACTATTAAAATTAAAATGTCGTTGCCTTTTATTGCTCAAGTATTTTATTAGATTAGAGTACTACAAAAAAGTAAAATTGAATGATATTGTTCATAAATATTTTCCTAGATTTAAATTCTAAAAAAAAGTACTTTGCTTTTAGTTTAAAACCAGTTTGTCCACATTTTACGCTTCAGTGATTCAGTTTTTTTCTCGTGAACTGACATCAAATTATCAAGTCATTCAAATTTGTACCCCAAATAATGGATCCTAATGAATATAAATGTGAACTGAAATGTAGATTTATATTTCATATTGATAATCTATTTTTTATTTTATTTGCTTTGACGATAAATCTTTTAACTATTTTTATTTATTAAAAGAATTAAAAATGTCACATATGGCCAAAATACTTGATAAAATATGTTTTTCAACATTAGTTTAAAAGCGGGGAAAAAAAAAAAAAAAAAAAAAAAACCCACTTTTAAATTATCATCGACTAAAAACTAGATAAATATATGAATAATTTGCTTCAAATATTTTTCAGGAAAATGTTTATTTAGAATTCTTTTTACACCTTATTGTTCAAATTTTTTTGCATACATTTGCTTTTTTTTTCCTCTACAATTGTATTACAGGAAACACATCAGATATATTAAATGATTTGAATCATAGTTTTGATGTAATATTTAAATTGCATAAATAAGAAAAACCACAAAAATTATTTAAAAATTTTCTTTCATGCATATCCAATTCTCAATTTCCTTCTCTAAATAAAAATCGAAATTTTTTTTTAAAAAATTGCTAGAATAGATTTTTAGACATTGATAGATAATAATGGAATAATAGTTAATAATTTATATATAGTTTGTAACGGAATAAATTATAAATTATTTTTAATTATAATATACTAAAACTCCAAAAAAATATATTTATATAAAATACTAGCTTTGTGCAATCGATGATTGTATTCAACGATGACATATATTTGTAATCACATTAATTTATATATTAACTCATAAAAACTTTTATGAGGTAACACTGAAATTTTAGAGAATCAATATTCTTTTTAAATATTTTATTTTAAGTTTTAAAGTATTGCACTTGATACGCTTTTAAAATCCATAACTCACCACTTATGAATCACCACCATATAAAAAGCAACATGGCCGACCTTTGGAAGTTCCTTCTATTCATTCATCAGACTTTTGTTTTGTTGTCTAGGTTACATCATGGTAGTTAAATCGATTTCGTCGCAGGCTGATTTAACTACTTTAGAATTCTCATTACTCAATGCCACCCTACTGCAAGCAGGTGAAATCATACATAATATTCTTTTTTTTTATGACTCATTTCTGCGAAATATCAAAAGTATTCCGTGTTTGAAAAGGAAGAAAGAAAAAAAAAAATATTCTGCACGTCAGATTATGTTCTGAAAGAACAATTTCGATATTCTTTTTTGGAAAAAGAGTTTTCGCAAGTTCTTGGAAAAAGGTTTTTCATTTCGAATGAATTGTTTCAAAAAATAGTTCTCTTACTAGGAAATCCAATCAACCGAACCTAACCGTATTTAATTATGGTAGATTTGGTTTTTTGGTATTTATTCTATAGATTGATAAATGATTTTGATTCTAAGAACTTTTTTTGTAATTCCCAAACCGAATTGTTCTGAGAATAATTTTTTAGGGTGGGGTGGGGTTATCTTTAATTCTATTTTTGTGGTAAAAAGCTTTAATTAGATTTGATTTAATTAAATAAGACTTTTCAGTCATCTAAAAATAAATTAAATTTTTAAGTAATGAAATTTGTGAAGATATTTTGGGTAATGTTTAAATTGAAATTTATTTTTAACTTTAGAAAATTTCGTTTTAATAAAAGCTTTTTTGAAATAAAAATACAGATCAGTTTTATTTTCATTGTGAATAATATGGTTAAAATTTAAAATGCTTTATAACAGAGCTTAATTTTATATTACTGCTGTATTATTTTATATTACTACAATATTGAAGTAAAAGAAAAAATTATTATTTTTTAATATATATTATTATTCTTATTAAATATCATTATTATTATTAAAAGAAATAATTTAATTTTAAGGTAACAAGAAAATAATTACATAATAAATCCGTATATCCCTGCAAATTTAAAAATTGAAGTTCTGGCACTTTTATTATTAATTAATTCAATGTTTAACAAATTATTTTAAATTTATTTATTATGTCCTACTCTTAGTTTAGCTGCTAATTTTTAAGTAATTAAATTAATTTCTGTTTTTTAAAAATTTTATTTCTGTACTATCCGTAATTTACATTGTGTACATTTAATATTTGGGGCCTGATGACCGAGTGACTACCGCTCTGGGTGCCACAAGTTTTGGATTTGAGTCCCAATGGTGACATGGATGTTTATAGTTGGTAGAAATCCACTTTAAACCGTAGGTCCCGGCCTAATATGACTGAAGCATGTTGGACGTAGGGCTGACTACCCTACCCCGTAAAAAGATAACATCTACTGTCTCAAAAACTGCCAGTGATGACCACATTTCATATTTAGACATTCCAATGTTATTTTTTAATTAAAATAACTGCTGATTAAATAAAAAAATTAATACTCAATTAATTTGAACTTCCATAAATTTTCAAATTGGTGAATGAATTATTTTTTTTATTTTAATTCATTATATTCCTATTCTTATATGTCAAAATCATTTATAACTCTTCGATTATTCCGAATAAAAATATGTGAAATATTTCAAAAAGCTTAAATTTTTCAAAAAAAAATTAAATTAAATTCATAAAATGTTAAAAAAGTTTAGAAATTACACAGTGATATTCACCTTTCTATTGAACTTTAATAATATAAGAAATAAGATAAAAGAAGAAAGAAATAAGAAAAAAAATCATATTATTTAAATTTTTTATAAGAAAAAATGTATTGTTATTGTATTTTTTTTATAAGAAAAAATTCATTATTATTTTATTTTTTTATAAGGAAAAATTAATTTTTAATTAATTTTTTATAAGAAAAATTTATTATTATTTTAAAAATTTGATTATTTTATTTTTATAACAAAAAATATTCTACGAAAATAAATCTTCATGTTGAAAAAATTTTTGTGCAGAATTTTTTTTTTTTCGTATTAATGTTAGGTTATATATTTCTGTGATAGATTAATTTTCGACACTTGCGTGCAGGAACAGAGAAGCGATTAGTTTTTGAATTTTTTTTCCCCTCCAATCTTTAGCTCAACGCCCTCTTTGTTCTATCTTTAGAATTCTGATAATGGTCAATACCTTCTATCTCACCTTCACCCATTATCCTATTGAGTAAACGAGACACTGAACGATGACCAAGAAGAATGTAGGGCACAGACAAATTTTAGTTCAATATTCTGTAATTGTAATGCAATATTTCCCTCTGTTTGACACTTTAAATTATTTAAATTTTCTCCTATTTGCCAATTAAATTAATTTTATTATTTCCTAACATTTAAATTTTAATCATAAGGCACTGGTAACGATAAATCTTTAAAACCAAAATCAGTTTTATTAAAAAAAAAAAAACATTCCTTTTTCAGGCATTTTAATAACATGATTGTTTGAAATGTATGTATTATTATTTAACGTCAGAAATATTTTTTTATCCTACGTAATAAATGAGTTTATTGAAACAGTGAAGTTTCGTAAGAATTATAAGATAGAACTCAGTTATTATGAACTAGTTCTGTTCTCCTATTAAAAAATATAACAGAGAAAAATGTCTCATTTTTACGATAAAAAATATAATCATTCCAATATTATTAAAAAATTATAAATAGTATAAAACCAAATAATAAGAATACGAAGACGTAAACTTTAATATAATTTCAATACAAACAAACAACAATCAGACTCGATTATTGCTTATTTATATTTAATCTGGTTGTTTAGACTCGATTGTTCGATTTCTTAGTAAAAATTCCATTGCTTTTTTAAACTGACTTATTTTATTTATTTATTTTTATTTGAATCTAATTTCTAGTTGTGTTTTATTTTTTCAATTTAGTTTGCATTCTTAAATTTTTATAGATTTTTTTTTTCATTCAAAATATTTTGTTAACATTTTGAATTGAACGTACATTCAGTTTTGCCATTTCTTTTTGATTTCATTAATTTTTTTTTTCTTTAAAATTCTTTCTGATTTCGTGCCAAGGCGTGAACAATGGCGAGCAATCAAATACTAACCGACAACATTTATTGATTGATGAGAAAAAAATATATATTGCTACCAACGTGTTGTAAATTAAAGACTTACGAAATTTTGAAATAGAAATATAGTAGGGTTCAAAAAAGAAACAAAGAAAAGGCTTATTTTTGTAACGATTCGAAAAATATATATACATAAACAAAGACAAGGATTTTATTTTCCAACATATTAATTCTGATAGCTGTTTTGGTTAACTTTCATATGACATTATAATTTTCCAAAAAAAAAAAAAAAAAAACCCCTTTCCTGAAAATATGTGTAACCATGCTTCCTCCTACCCATTGGCAAGAGTACCCTCTGTGGCGTTCAGGAGAAATGGCCAGTTGGTCTACAGACTGTCACCTGGAGAAAAAGTATATTTTGCGCATCCTGCGCATGACTGAGCATCGAGTTTTCAGTTTAGAAGTGAAGTCCTTCCGTGAATCTATAATTATCTGTCTTTAAATGTGTTAAATAGTGTATGTCTCTTGTATGTGTGTGGTGTTCGTGCGTGTGTCAATAAAGCTCTGAGTTCTCCAAGTATCTCAACCCAACTACACACAGTTACAATCTGGTTGCCCAATCTGCACACTACGAAGGTTGATTTTGTTCCTCTCCATCATAATCTTTTATGAGTCCATCCAAAGTCTTGAGGTGATGCTTACAAAAAGCATGTTTTAAGCTATAGAAGATGTAAGAGATTTGTATGTGATACATTTAAATGAACCTCAATTTTTTTTCAACAATAACTTTTTTCCATATATACAACAGTAGATTTAGAGGTATGACTGGTAGTATATTATAGTATCCAGATGGAACCTAACACAATGGAGATTGACTGGGTAAAGTCTTCTTTATGTGTTGAAACATATTTCTGATAATAATCCGAATTATTTTTGATATTTTTTCTGATTTACTAGTTTTAAGTTTTCCATTATATAAGAAAAAATAGTGAAAATCATAAAATTTTCAGTAAGCCTTTCCTTGTTTTGCCATATCAGGCCTTTTTCTCGGTTATTAATCCATCCTTTTCTATTGCAATCCAATCCTTTTGCAATTGCGCGTGCAATCTCCATCAATTTTAACTCAAGTATTATATTGCATTATATCTATAATATACAACAGTCTTTGTACTTGGAAAATGTTCTCCTAAAAAACAAATGGAACTGTTTTCTTCTTCGCAAACGGTGAAAAGATTTATTTATTTTTCTAGTCTACTTAATTTTAATCCTTGCTACTCTTACACAAATACATTTTTCAATATTAAGAATAAAATATTCAACAACAAATGACAGTTACAAGTAAAAAAAAATTGAATTATTTATATTTGATTAATCGTCCATGATAGTTCAAAGATATCCTAAAATGATTTATTTTGAAAGAACATTTAATAATCAAGAATTTCAAGAATTTTTTTTTTATAACTTTATTGTGCACATTGAAAAATACGCACAATTTATATAAATATAAGTAAATAATATTCCGCTATTTTACAAAATATATAACAGAATTTTAACAGATTTAAATTTTAAATAAATTTAATTTTAATTTTAACAGAATTTTAATTTTTAGATTATAAGCGACCAAAAGAGAAATGTCTTCTCATGTCCAAATCTAAAATGGAATTGATTTTCGTGTTTGGCGCATACAGCGCCACCACAATAGTGACATCATAACAATATCAATTAATTACAAGTGCGTAAAATCGATATTAAAATCTTTAAAACTATCATTTAAAAAAATATTTTATTATGAAATTATGCTGATGTTGAAACTTTAAAGTTTCGAAATATTTTTAATTCATATAGCATTAAAAATGATTTATTGTCTTTCACATAATTTTTCATGAAGCTAAATAATAATAAGTTTGACATTTTAAATTTATAAAAAGGGAGTATTAAATACTTAACTAAGGGGATAACTTAATAAAGGGAGTATTTTGTACTATAGTTTTTTTTCTGAAACAGAAAAAAACTATAGTACAAACTATAGTATAAATTATTAACAAACGTTTTTTGTTAATACATTCTAATGATACTGTCAAGTTCAAATAACGCAATCCAATTCATTGCAGAATAAAATGAAAGCATAGGCTATGTTTGTTTTTTTAACCATTTTAGGCTCGTTAACATCTGCGCAGAAGCTGTTCGTGACGTCATTCATTCGCGTGACATCAGCGCCAGTTCCGTTTCTTGAATTAAAAACGTTCTTAATTAAGTCTCCACCTTTAAAGAGCTCGAATAACGATGCTTATCCTGCTATCATTTACTGAAACCTGCCTCCTTCCTGCTGGATGCACACTAAAACCTGCTGTACATCAGAATGAAATTCCACGTTCTCGTAGAGGACCAGCCATTGGAGCGTTAATTAAAAACGTGATGTTGTCATCAGTTTGGGGATTGCGCTTAGAACAAAATTGTTATAAAAAAATGGTTCGTGATGATAATAGTGGATTTTTCTTTTTTGGATTATGTTTATTTGTTTTTTCTTTCTGAAAATTGGATGATCTGATCTATGATTTTATCAGGTATAAAATCATTATAAAATTATGACATAATATTTAATAATATTATGTCATAATTTTATAAAAAGAAAAGAAAAAAAGAATTGTTAAAGAAAAAAAGTATAAGTATAGGAAATTATAAATAAATATTAATGAAAAAAATCTATATAAAATTTTGTTTAAGACTATTAATTTGTAATCTACTAAAATATTTTAATCAATGCTGCATTTTAATCAATTTAATATGATTTTTAATATGATTCGTTTTATGAGAATAAAAAAAAATTGTTTCAATTAATAAATTCAATAAAATTATAGTTTCAACAATGAAATAACAATCTTAAAATTTGTTATACTACGCTTTTTACTGCTAAGCGTACATGAATTTACTGAATAAATACGATTTTGTAAATAAAATCATATCCAAACTCTGTTACTGCGCATTAGCTATTATAAGATTAGAGATAATCTCTAATCTTATAATAGCTAATAACTTATAATAGCTCTTCTACAATACCAAAACAAATTCGAAATTACTGCTTTTTTTTATTTGGAATGAATTAGAAGTAATTTCAGAATTATAATTTTTAATTTAGTAGAATTTTATGAAGTATTTTAGAAGAATTTTTAATTTAGAAGTAATTTCAGTATTATTAACGATTTAAATAAATGATAATTTAATATTGATGGGAATACGTCCTTAAATCGTTTTCATATTTATTGTTATTTTTAAATCGATTTGAACATTTAAGTAAAAATAATTTGTACAAAATACCCCTGGTTTAAACTTTTATAAAATATCGTTTGGCTTACAAATTCGAATTTCGGATTTTTAATTTCTTCCATCAGAATAATTCACGGTATAATTTAATTTAATTCTTAATTATTTCGCATTGTATTTAATTTTTATTCAATTCAATTTTATTCGATTTTTTTTCATTTAATTTGAAAGACCATAAAACAACAAATAAATAAAGTGGAGGCTTTTAAATAGGGACTCCCTGCTCATAATCGTTTGCATTGTACGGTGTCACGTGCTGTGATTGGAATGCATATGTTGTGTTGCGGCGGAAGGCAAATGTATTCCACCCTTCCTATTCACGATTCGAAGACGAGGCACACCTTTGGCAAACGATTTTGGCGCCGCGACTTTTATGGGTTCATTCTGAGGTTTTGAAATCGTGTTAAGCGCATAAACTCGGGTCAGAAATCTGAAGTATTCGATTTTTTGTTGCATGACATTATGGCGTCGTTTTTATTCTAAAGATAACTTAGTTATTATAGTCGAATTTACTTGAAATAAAGTTTTCTCATTACATGTTTTTCAGCTCTAAATAATTATTATTTCGTCTTTAAATGGAATTAATTGAAATACGAAAACAATCTTAAATTTGACATTATCATACTTTTTCTTTCTCTTCTATATGTCTGGCAAAAAATTTTTATTATTACTAATCTAAATTGTTTGAATAATATGAAATGTCAATCAACTAGAATTAGGTTATATTTAATATTTATTATTCTTTAATATTCCAATTTATAATTGTTATTTAATATAAAATGTTAACCAACTAGAATTAGGTTATAGTTGATATTTGTTATTCTCTAATATTTCAACTTATAATTGTTATTTAATATAAAATGCCAATCAACTTGAATTAGGTTATAGTTGATGTTTTTTTTTTTTTAATATTCCGATTAATAATTGTTATTTTTTAAAATTGTGTTGGGATTTGAGATGGTTTATAGCAGCAACTTATAAAAATGCTTATTTCTTTGTTAAGAAAACGAAAAATTCTCATTTCAGATCATCAATCACCTTTGATATATTAACAAACAGAATTTAAAAAAGGCCCGTTCAAAATCTACTGAAAACAGTTTGCCTAAATAAATAATATGTCGTGATATGGAGATACAAAAACAAACAAAAGATATCTGCATTCTATATTTAATTTTCTATATCTGTTGATAAAAATATAGAAATAATTGCAATTTCTAATTTATTCACTTTTTTATTCAGATTCTTTTCAATTTCTTCTTTTTTTGTTATTTACATGACTGAAAATGTTATAGTTTGGGTTTCGTGAATAAAATGAAGTAATAGGACTGATTAGATAACTAGCAAAACTTGTGTATTGTTTTTACAGAATTTATGTTATTTTTATATTCCTTTTATTCTAAGGTAGAGTAAGGAATTATAGTTGATATTTATTATTCTTTAATATTTCAATTAAAAATTGTTTTCGGATTTGTGATGATTTATAGGAACAATTTATGAAATGTTTATTTCATTGTTAAGAAAACTAAAAATTCTCATTTCATATCATCAATCACCTTTGATATATTAACAAAAAGAATTTCTAAAATAGCCCGTTGAAATTCTACGAAAACAGTGTGCCTAAATAAATAATATGTCTTGATATGGATACGCTAAAACAAACAAAAGATAGCTACGATTTTCTATATCTGTTTATAAAAACAGATACAGACACAGAAACAATTGTAGTTTATAATCTACGTTTTATTATTTACATGGGCGAAAATGTTTTAGTTTGGGTTTCGTGAATAAAATGAAATAATATGACTGATTAGATAGCCAGCAAAACTTGTGTATTGTTTTACAGAATTTATGCTATTTTTATCTTCCTTTTATTCTAAAGTAGAGTAGAGAGAATTATCTATACGTTCTTTGAAAATTTGTGGAGAAAATGTGGTGATGATTACGTAGTAGTTTCGATGTAGTATTTGCTATTTATAATTGATGGGTTCTCTTTTTATGAATTATATCACAGTGAACAAATGAATTTTTTTTTGCAGTGAAAGATACAGTTGCATATTGTCTTTGATTTCGATATGTATTTAATTATTACTTGTTATGTGTAATTATGCTATTAATAGATATGTATTTAGAAAATAAAATTAGTTTTTAACAGTTATTTTTAAGCATAGAAATTCAATCAAAAATTAATTTTTTAGCGAAAACTTTTAGTTAGAAAGTGTATTCTTTTTTCATCGTATATAAAGTAAAAATATATTGTCCTAAATTAATTTGGAATCTATACCTGATTCTACGACGATAAGCATAAAAAATATAAAGGGAAAAATAGATTTTGTTTTCTGAAGTTCTTCCTCGCATTAAATAGCTTATTCTCACGTTTTTAATAAACATAAAAGATGCGAGGAAAACAGAATGATAGGTTTCGTTTCCTTGTGAATTCTGCACGCGCGCACGCGCTGACACGCGCGAGAAATCGATTTAACATCGACTTTACGCTCTCGCTCGTAAAAAGTGCATTAAAATGAGATATTAAGTCGTGTCATAACGATCGAATAATTATGCTTTTTAAAGCGTACATTTTTTGTTCACTGATTCTGAAGTGTCATTAGTTGCGGAAGAATCTACACTTTCCAAATCGCTTTGATATTTGTCAGAAAGCAATTGTCACATTGCTAAGGTATTTGTCAGAAAGCAATTGCTATATTGCTATGGCATTTATCAGAAAGCAATTGCTACATTGCTATGCCATTTGTCAGAAATCAATTGCTACATTGCTATGCCATTTATCAGAAAGCAATTTCTATATTACTATTCATTTGTCAGAAAGCAATTGCTATATTGCCATGCATTTTTCAGAAAGCAATTGATACAGTGCTAAGGCATTTGCCAGAAAGCAATTGCTACATTACCTTGGCTACAATGATGAAATATTTATTAGAAAGTTCTTCAGTGTTTGAAGCATGCATTTGTTCCCCGTATGTCCCAACGTGCACTGCAACTTATGATCTAACAGAAGAGTATTATTAGATCTCACTGATTATTAGAGTTCACTGGCACAGAGTATAGAGCTGGACTTGGACGTTCTGATTATTGGAGCTCACTTGCACAAGTATATTGCTGGACTTTCTGACTTATTATTCCTTCTGATTATTGGAGTTCACCAACCCTCAGTATAGAGATGCCTAGTACTGAAAAGCTATATATAAACTATGGTATAGCAAAGCTATATATAAATAACATTTCCCTAGCGAGTCTTTTTGTTAAAATTTCCATACTCGAATTTTACTTCGCTAGTTTAACTTTACCTGCAAGTGAATAAGGTGCTGATTTCCTTATTACCGTCCTTATTGGAGGTCATTTTCGAAGAGAAACAAAAGTCCTCCAGACAACAAATAGAAAATGGATTCTGTGACCTTTTAGAGGTCATATTAATTTTACCTTACGATATATCTCACTCTCACATTTTAAACTATATAGCTTTCTGCTAGTAGCCATATTCTAAAAGTTGCATACATACAATAGATTAAATAAAATTTTTAGAACGCAGCACGGGGTTAAGATATTACAAAGAATTACAAGCACAAATAAGATAAAAGGGTTACAACTTATTAATAGAGAATAACGATGATGATAATTTTTAGATATTGAAAGTTGATTCTATGAAATCGTAGATTTTGTTGCATCTATAGACAAAGAGACAATGGTGGATTTTGGTGCATCTATAAAGTTTCTATAGATAATCTTTAGACCTATTGTGCATTTTATGATGAATTTTAACAAGCAAATAAATATACATATATATATTTTTTTTTTTGAGGAAAAAAAGTTTGGTTTGAAAGTAAAAAAAGGTAGATTTGATAGTAGCCAAGTAAACAAAATCCCGTTTACAAAAAAAAAAAAAAAAAAAAAAAAAAAAAATTACATACTAAAAAGAATTACTACACATTTTTTAAAAATATGTTTTTATGAAAATAATCAAGGTTTTTTTATGTTTTTAGAAGTAACATAAGATTCATTAGTAATCACAGCCTTATTGAATTTTGAAATTTATGATAAGTAAAAGTTCGTATCCGTCAAAAATTATTGTTATTATTTTGTTAATTTTCCTTTTACTCCAATGATTTAAATTTTATCTGTTGAAAACATCTCGTGCTCTGTAACATGAGAAACAGCTGAATTAAATTATTAGATTTTATATGTTTTTATTTGCTTCAAATAGCATTTTGATTCAGTAAGCCGTGTAAATGTTTTTTTATTGAATATTAGAACAAACATCTTCAATGTATTTTCATCCTCTAACATTTTTTAAGAGTTGCTCTGTATTTCAAAAGAACTTTTTAAATAACTGTTGGATTTTGCGTATTCGATATTATTTTGATAAATCATGTGAAACATTTTATTAACATATTCTTTCTCGTAGTATTTTCTTACGAAACATTCTTTTAACATTTCATTAAATGGTTTTTATGGTTTCATTTATATTAAATGATTTTCTCCATATCTACAAATGATTCTGATAGTTTTGTTTTGAGCTATTTATAATTAAGTGACATAAGGCGAAATAACCCCAAACAGGCAAGAAAAACAATTGTTCATTTATTTAAATTAGTAATAAATTACAAAGTTGTCATTGGATCATCTGTAATTTTTCAACTTTTGTAACGCACAAAACTGTAACTCAAGAGATGATGGGATGGCAGAAGACTTTCGTGGAATTCAATCATTTGCCTCTTGTTGACAGAAGAAATCTATGTCAACTAATCATGAACCTTCTATTAATACAAAGACTGTTTTAAAGAATTATTGCATATGGTGTGTATAGCTCTCGTATAAACCACACTGTTACCCACAACGATTTATGTTAATTTTTTCTTTTGTTTTAACCATTAAAAAGTTAAAAAGTACTTAATTTGTTCATTTATCATCGGACAATCTGTAATGTTTCACCTCTTGTAAGTACCAGTTTGACAAAGTTACTAAACTGTAACTCAAGGGATCATGGGATGGCAGAAGACTTTTCTGAGATTCAATATGTGCCTCTTGCTGACAGAAGAAGTCTATGTCAACCAATCACGCTCCTCTTGCTGATAGAAGAAGACTATGTCAACCAATCATGTGCCTTCTTCTGTTAACACAAAGACAGTTTTAAGGAATTATTGCATAGGGTGTGTATCGTTCTCGTATAAGCCACACTGTTATCTACAAGTTTAACGTGAAATCTTTTCGTTTTGTTAAAAATTTAAAAAGTACTTAAATTATCCTGGAGCAAACCTGCTCGGTGAATGCCATTGTGGGATATTTTGTGTGCAATCTTTTTCTTTATTTTCGGCCATATCTTATTATTATTATTATTTTCATTCGAAACACATGCACAGATGCTATTAAGCTGTTGTTGTTTTTTACTCAAAGTATGCAACTCTATTTTAAATTGGCTGCTAGATAAGAGTTTTTTTTTTTAACAAATCAGCGAAAACAATCTCTTTTCGAAACGGCTTTTGCAAAACTGGCAAACCCCCAAAATGGTGGCTTGTTTGCCCGCATTGCGACGCTCCAGAGCTCCTCCTGAAGAAAACACGCTCGGAAATCAGACGCATCTGATGTGCAATGGCCGAGGCTGCAGCAAAAAGCAGAGACCATCATAGAGAGAGGTGGATGTGACCTAGACGGCAATTTTACAGAATTATTAAGACAGTTATACTGAATTACTTCTATGCATTCTATAATTTACATATTCTACTATATATATTTTCTTCGAAACATATTCCTCGAAACTTCTTAGTATATATATTTCATTCGATATTATTATTTCATTCGAAACATATGCACTGTATATTACGCTATTAAACTGTTGTTGTTTTTACGCAAAGTATGCAAACTATATTTTAAATTGGCTGCCAGATCTCGTAGTCTTGATAAGAGTCTTTTACTACAAATCAGCAAAGACAATCTCTTTCTTCATTGCATATGGTGTGTATAACTCTCGTATAAGCCACACTGTTATCCACAACGTTTAACGTTAATTTCTTCTTTTGTTTTAACCATTAAAAATTTAAAAGGTACTTAAAAATTTCTTGGAACAAACCAGAGCGATTAATGCCATTGTGTTATATTTTCGAATCAAGTTCCATTTCAATCTTTTCCTTATTTTTTGGCAGTAATTTCTTCTTCTTAGTATTATTATTTCATTCGAAACATATTCTTCTATATATATTTTCTTCCAAACATATTCTTCGAAACTTCTTAGTATATATACTTCATTCGAAACTTATGCACTGTATATTAAGCTGTATATTACGCTATTAAACTGTTGTTGTTTTTACCCAAAACTATATTTTAAATTGGCTGCCAGATCTCATGGTCTTGATTAGAATTTTTTACGAATCTTCGAAACTATCTCTTTTGGGAATGGCTTTTGCAAACTGGCCAATCTCTTCTTCCCTCCAAAATGGTCTGCCCGCATTGCAACGCTCCAGAGAGCTCCTCTTGTAGAAAACACGCTCGGAAATCAGACACACCAGACGTGCAGTTGCCGAAGATACAAGAAAAAGCAGAGACCATCAGAGAGAGGTGGATGTGACCTAGACGACAGTTTTACAGAATTATTGCATATGGTGTGATTAACTCTCGTATAAGTCACACTGTTATCCACAACGTTTAACGTGAATTTTTATATATTTTTTTAAACATTAAAAATTTTAAAAGTACTGAAAATTATTCTGGAACAAACCATTGCGATGAATGCCATTGTGTGATATTTTCGAATAAAGTTCCATTTCAATCTTTTTTGTAATTTTTTGGCAGTATCTTATTATTATTATTGTTATTATTTTCATTCGAAACATATGCACAGACGCTATTAAGCTGTTGTTGTTTTTAAACTCAAAGTATGCAACTACATTTTAAATTGGCTGCCAGATAAGAGTTTTTTACAAATCAGCGAAAACAATCTCTTTTCGAAATGGCTTTTGCAAACTGGCAATCCCCAAAAATGGTCTGCCCGCATTGCAACGCTCCAGAGAGCTCCTCTTGGAAGAAAACACACTCGGAAAATCAGACGCATCTGACGTGCAGTGGCCGAAGATACAAGAAAAAGCAGAGACCATCAGAAAGAGAGGTGGATGTGACCTAGACGATCTATTGCCGAGCGATTGGAGCGGAGAAGACTTATCTTCCTCGGAAAATCGCTGTCGATTTCCCGAAAAACGTCGGTGTCCATCGTGCCAAGTCAAGGGAAGGAATGCCGCAACTTGGTCACGGTTAGAGCGAAAATCGGGTCAAGAACCTGTGGCCATCCATGCGGTGTGGGGAGTCGTTTGTCCCTCCTACCCGGTGATGACCGAATAATGAGTCGCTTTTTCGAAAGTGTGTTTCGAACCGGGGTCATTAGTTTGAAACTCTCTGCCGGAGAGTGCTTTGGAACTTTTTCGGCGATAATTTATCTTTATTGACTTGTGTGGTTGTGGAGTGGGAAAGATGCTGTAATGTATTTCTTAATGGTGTTCGCTAAAAGTATTGTGATTGGAGTTGTTTTTATTTCAATTCCTTCTATTAGCTCACGCTCTCCCTCTATATATCTTGTTCAAATTTTCAATTGTTCTTAAAATACTTTTTATTCATCCACTCAAGTTCAAATACATTTTTTTGAACTTGTAGTGGATTACACTGGATGTTAATAAAGTTTTTTCAAATATTAATTCATTTATTAAATTTAATTCATTCATTTTAGATTTAAATTGCACATATCTACCAATAGATGGCGCCAGATAAACTTAAAAAAATGAATGAAAATTATTTATAGAAGACTTTCTGCAATAGAGTGTAAAAAAGTAGGAATTAACTTAAAATTTTTTTTTTTTTTTCAGTTCTTTACTAGAAATCTTTCGGTTGTTCACTCATTTTAAATAGAAAAGGTTTCTGAATTTACAATTTTAAATATTGATAAAGTGACATTTCTATTCGATTTTTAAATTTCCACCCAAATCCGTAAAAGTTTCATTTATATTTATGGATGTACATCCATATATGAAAGTTTGAAACAAAAAAATCAAACTATGGATTCTTTAGAGTCGTTTGCCTTTGAGCACTGTCCCTCCTACCTGGTGATGACCGAATAATGAGTCGCTTTTTCGAAAGTGTGTTTCGAACCGGGGTCATTAGTTTGAAAAACTGGCAGCTCTCTGCCGGAGAGTGCTTTGGAAGTTTTGGACCTTTTTCGGCGATAATTTATCTTTATTGACTTGTGCTGTTGTTATTATTATTCGTATTCCCAGCAGACTGGTTAATCACGCAGAGGAAAAATTTACACAAAGAACTCTGTAACAAAGGAACGAGTGTATGGAGGGGGAAAAATGCTATAATGTGTTTCTTAATGGTGTTCGCTAAAAGTGTTGTGATTGGAGTTGATTTTTATTTAACTTATTTTTCAGTTTTTTTTACTAGAAATCTTTAGGTTGTTCACTCATTTTAAATAGAAAAGGTTTCCGACTTTACAATTTTAAATATTTTTTTTTTCTAATGCAAATGGCTCGCACCTAGACGATTGTCTTGGATGCCTCAAGGCAAGCGCTGCACAGACGTTACTCACTTTGCATTACCCAGGGAGTGCGTGTAACTTGAAGATAAGCTACGGACGCTGAGTAACAATGCCCTCGCAACGCTCTACGATCCTGCTAGACCGGGACGTACGGTTTAAAGTCGATTCGGAACCACTACAAACATCCATGGCACCGCTGGGATTCGAACCCGAAACCTGTGGTACCGAGCGCCAGAGCGCTAGCCACTCGGCCATTCAGGCCCTAATTTCAAATATTGATAAAGTGACATTTAGATTCGATTTTTAAATTTCCACAGAAATTCGTAAAAGTTTCATTTGTATTTATAGATGTACATCCATATAAAAAATCTGCAAAAAAAAAAAAAAAAAAAAAAAAAAAAAAAGACAAACCAAAACGACTATGGAAATATAAAGTATATTAGTACTTAAGACTATTACTATTAAAAGCTACTAAAGATTATTACTGTTAAAGACAAAGACTATTAATTACTTAAGACAACTAAAGACTATTTCTACTTGAAGTATTTCTATTAAAGACTACTATAGACTATCACTGTTGAAAACTACTAAAGACTATTTCTATTGAAGATTACTAAAGACCATTAATTACTTAAGACTACTAAAGAAAATTACTTTCTTATTACTTTTACGCTTTTCTTTTGTTAAATTTTCCAAATATTTCTAAAACTTGGAACTCAACAATGACTAAATAAAGTCTCACTGTTGAATTGGAATGGAGTTTTTCATTGTGAAATATTTCTAAGGCCTGCTTAGCTTTGCTAAAAGTTCATTTTAAATAATTGCTTAAAAATCAAGTTATACAAAATACCATTACAATAAATATAATAACAAATAAAATAACTTCTAACAACAAAAATTGCTACAGCAATAAAAGAGGATTTACATTATTTTTATCTTTGTCTCTTTCTCCTTCAATCTAAAAGCTATAAAAATTAACGTCAGTTTTAATAGTTAATATAATTTCTATTTTTCATATTGTTATTATGTTTACATGAATCATAAAATCTTAATACTTTTTTTCCCCTTCAATTTAATTACAAGCACTTTGTAACTATTATTATTATTACTAACAACGAAGCAATCACATTTATAAATGAACTATTATTACCTATACCGAAACTATTTGTATAAATGTTTTTTTTCATAAATAATAGTTAACATTAGCTTAATTGTTCATTTTTATTAGTTCGAAGCTTTTTAAATTAGCATACAATATTAAATTGTTTATGACTTTTTCAATTCAATAAAAAAACAGAATATTTTATATGTTATTAATTATTGTTTAGTAGACATAACAAATTTTATACAAATTGTTTCGAGATGCGATATAATTGAATTTAAATTGTCATTATGTACACAGGAATTTTATATTTATTATATCTGAATATATAAATAATTATACATATTTGAATTATTATTATATATATCTAATTATTATCAATTAATTAGTATATTGGGGCCTGATGGCCGAGTGACTAGCGCTCTGGCGCTAGATGCCACAGATTTCGAGTTCGAGTCCCATGGATTTCGAATGCCATGGATGTTTGTAGTGGTTTGGTATCCACTTTAGGCCGTAGGTCCCGGTCTAATATGGCTATTGAGCGTTGGGAGTTTAGCTGACAACCTTACCCCTTAAAAAGAAAAGCATATCTTGTCTCGTAACAAAAATTGGCCCACAATGGGGCTGTTGCGTCAATGATGGTGATGAATTAGTATATTATTATTTATTAATTATTATATAGATATCTATATTTATCTGAATTATTTTATGTTTAATTCATCTTTGAATAATTTAATTCATAAAAGTGTTGGCAACCATTTATATAGAAGTAATGAAATTCAATATTAACGATTCTTCTCAACTGTTGTCCGATCAAACAAAAGGGAACTTGAACGAATCTTTAACGAATGCGCTGAAAACACCTGCTACAACCGTAACTGTTAATTTTCATTGAACCAGGCGTGTTGACCCGTTTTCTTGTGTACAAAAAAGCAGGTGAAATAACAGAAAGTTCGAACGATAGATAATCGCAGTTATTTCTCATCGGTGTTGGGTTGTAGTAAATGTTAAATTTGGTACATGAATATTACATTATTATAATTGTATTTCAGTTTGTTATGTAATGCTACAAATTAAACGCACAGTTACGAATTTTTTTAAAATTACATCGTTTCATTTCAATTTATGTCTTTGTGTAAATAAATAAAATGTTATATTTTTATGATTTCGATTATTTTCAAATGGGTTGCAATTTCTATTGGAATTTTTATAATGCTTTAGTTTGAAGAACTTTTACAACAATGTGATAAATCTATTTTAAGTTTTTTCTTATAAGATAATGTAGCATTTAAAAATTTTGTTGCTTTTTCTATTGAATATTAAGTAATTTTCCGTAATTGTTCCAGTTTGGACTTTGTAGAAAATGGCGGGCCATTATTTACTTCTAGTAACAATATTTTGCAATAATGTTTCGGAATATCGTTACAATAATCAATGTAATTCGTTTTCAAATTACAACAAATTTCGTGATAATATACTCTCAGATATTGCATGTTCAAATACTTAATGGCTTTTTTGTTTCAAACAAAGCATATCCATTCTTAAAAATTATGTTAAAAAATTCAAATTAAAAAAATATATATATAATTTAAAATAATTCCCTTTCCTTCTCGCAGCTGGTCAGTAATGCACAGAAAAACGAAATGACTCACATAATAATAAATTCTGATTCCAATGTTAGACACGTACCCACAGTGGGCCAAAGCCTACTGGCAGATTTCGAGACAGAGGCTGTTTTCTTTTCACTGGGTAGAGTTGGCAGCCCAACGCTGCACAGTCAAATTAGACTGAGACCTACGGTTTAAAGTGGATTTCGAATCATTACAAACATCCAAGGCACTGCCGGGACACGAACCCAAAACCTGTAGCAACGAGGGTCATTCATTTCGTTACAATAATCAATGTGATTCGTTTTTCAAATTGTAACAAATTTTAAGTGATAACATACTTTCAGATATTGCTTTAAGATGTTTAAGAATATACTTAACTTTTTTGTTCCAAACAAAGCATTTCCATTTTTAAACATTATGTTAAAAAATGCAAATTTAAAAAAATATATATATAATTTAAAAACCCCTTTCATACTCTCAGCAGGTCAGAGAAATTCAAAAAAAGCGAAATGACTCACAGCATAATAAATAATTCTGATTCCAATGTTAGACACGTACCAGTCTTCTTTCTCTTCATTTTCTTTTTTAACTTGATAATTTCTTTAACTTGATATTCTCAGACATCAACCGGGTTCTTTTGTACGAGATTAAAAAGAAAAAGAAAATCATTAATTCTGAAAGTGTGATCGAGTTGGATTACATAATTCTCGCTTCATTCTGCAGGTGTTACGTATTCCTTCTTCTTTTTTTTTTTTTTTTTTTTTAATCTTCTTTTCGAACAACTTTCATCCCATACAAGGTAATTTCGTAACTCCTGTTTCAGTTCTGATGCATCGACGTTTTAAACTTCAGAAGTAACATTTGTTTCGATATTTTTATCGTACCGAATAAGTTTCAGGTAAATTTTTATAGGGATTTTAAATTAATTAAAATCAGGTCATCTCCAAAAGATGTTATTTTATTTAACTCTGAATAAAAAACGGGGTGAAAAAATTGCATATTTATAAATACTGCTATTTTCTAGAAATTTATTTGGAAACTGAAAAATGCTACTACTTTCTAGAAATTCAAACTGATCTGATTATTAATAATATTCCATAATGAAAATTCTTTGAAAGCTGATATTGACAGAAGGACGAAAAAAAAAATGACAACATTTTTTTCATTTGAAAAATTATTAAATAACAATCTATCTTACAATTGAAAGGAAATATTTAGGGGGGAACTACCCCTGCTTTTGCTTATCTTATGGGAGGAAAAACCGGAAAACACCCATTAGGCAGTTCCACTCACGAGACAGATGAATATTATCAAAATACCAAATGATCAAATAGAATCAAAATGTCGAATAATTAAATAAATCATAATATCAAATATTAATTTATCACTTATTATGAACATTATCTGTGTGTCTTACATACGCACGTTTCTTTTCCTTATCTCACTTGGTAGACAGCAACATCTAGACCAAGTCCTTGTACGCGTGTGTTTTCATGGAGGGCAGTTTCTGCCGCGATGGAGCATGCGCAGGTAGAAGTCTGACTTGGCTCCGAGGCGCTGAAGAAGGAAGACGACGTGTTCCAGGTTAACTTTTAGGGGGAACTACCATTGTACCTGCCCACCAGGTAGTCCGACTCATGAGGCAAAGAGCTGAACATCCCAAACGCCACCGAGACTCCTCGTTTTTTGAAACAGTGTGCACAACAAAGCCGTCAGCAGTTGGAACCTCAGCCCTCAGAACCTCTCCAGCTGCGCCGTTGCCACTGAGCCACAAGTCGGGCATTTTCTCCAACGGAGAAAATGCCCGACTTGTGTGATGATGCTTTGAGTGATACCAATCTCATATCAAAGGGGAATGACTTCAAGTCCAATACTTGCGTAAAGGACATTTCTCTTTGCTCAACCACGACCTTTGTGGAACAGAATCATATTTCTTTCAAAATCGCTGCTCACTTTGGATCATATTAGATGTCTCGCATCTAACCAAGGCAGAAGATGTTCTGAGGCAAACACTTGGCATTTCAATATATATATATATATATATATATATATCACTCTCAAGTTTAAAGTAATTTCATAATTTAAATACTATATTAAACAAACAGAGTCCTGATGGCCGAGTGTCTAGCGCTCTGGCACTTGGTACCACAGGTTTCGGGTTCGAGTCGTGGCGGAGCCAGGGATGTTTGTAGAGGTTCGGAATTGACTTTAAACTGTAGGTCCCAGTCTAATATGGTTGTTGGACGTAGAGCTGACAACCCTACCTCGTAAAAAGAAAACATCTCCTGTCTCTAAATCTGCCAGGCCCACCATGGGGCTGTTGCGCCACAGATGATGATGATTAAACAAAAAAATTTATTTCTCAAAAAAAAAAAATCTCGTGCAGTTGAATTCATTGAGGTATTTTTGCTGTCCATGAATTTGCAGAAATCTGCGATTTAAACATTTAAAGATAATAATTCAATTTTTATTATGTTGTCAGTGTTACTTTCGCTTCAAAATGTGCGCTCATCTAGCAATAAAAGAACTCTCTCTCTCTCTCGTTTTGAAACAAGCACATTCACGCCAATTTCGGACGCCATTCCAGATTCTCATATTTCACGAAACCTGCGTACCATTGGGCGCGCCAAAGCGTGGAAGGGTCACGTTTCTCTGCGAATAGCCACTGGAGTCATTAAAAACGTGCTCTGCTTAACAACGCGCCTCCTTCGCACAGGATGTGAAAATTGGCCTCAACAAAAGACATTTCAATTTTGTTTAAGAAGATTCTAAGAAGATTGACGATAGCAATATCTGAAAGGCTATGAAATCCGTAAAACGTAAATTAGCACGGGGATTGTCAAAAGATGGTTAATTGTACTGAAATATAACCAAAGAAATAAACAATTGAAAATTAATAGTTGGGATGTTGCTATTATCAATAATAATCATTAGTAATAACTAAACCGTGGTCGGATAGCAGAGTGTCTGGCCCTCGGGGCCACAAGTTTTGGGTTCGAGTCCCGGCGGTGCTACTTACGACACCCAGGCAAGTACCTAAGTCGTCTTCAGACGATTTGGCACCGAAGCATCACTCCCAAAAGGTCGGGACCGCACAGTCTCGGCCACCCCTAGAATGCTCCACATCGATCGCATTGTCGCGAATTTGGTTTTGTTTCGTTTGTCGATATACGGTCATTTTTTTTGGCATACTTTGGGCTAATTAGACCGGAACCTACAGTTTAACGTGGATTCCGAACCACTCACAAACATTCATGGCACCGTCAGGATTAAAACCTGAAGCCTGTGGTACCAATGAAACTTTTCGCCAGAGTAAATCGAGTCGGATATGTCTACCAACGCTCGAGGTGTGAACGGTATTTTTTGCAGTGACTAGACGGTTGCTCTGGCGCACATAATACTGATGTTCCAAGTGAATGTTATTGAAATACTTTCAGCACACTATTGATGTTCCATATGAACATTAGGAAACACACTATCGGCATGATGTTGATGTTCCAAGTGAACATTAAGAAACACATTATCGACATACTACTGTGCCCAAAAAGTAAGACCAATTTTTTTTTTTCAAAAACTCTTCCGAATTTATTCTATCGCTTTCAATTAATCCCCTCCGGACGCAATGCACTTATGCCAACCTTTTTTTCCAATCCTCAATGCATGCTAAAAAGTCATTGGCCGGGATGATCTTCAAAGCGCGCGCCGATTCACGTTGAATCTCTTCAATCGACTCAAAACGGTGTCCCCGGAGTGGTCTTTAGGGCTTAGGGAACAGCCAGAAGTCTCACGCTGTGAATACAGTGGTTGTGAAACGATATGGGTTTCATTTTTGGCGCAACAGTCACGAAGAATCAATGCAGTATGAGCTGGCTCATTCAGTATTTTCGGTACCAATCGAGATTTGACGCGTTTGAATCTCAAAATGGAATGGATCGACCCTTTTGAAATTCCAACATCATTCGTCGGTTGAGGTGGAGGGTCGACCAGAGAGCTCTTCGTCTTCAACGCGTTCTCTACCTTCTTTGAACTGTTTATACCATTTCTAAACATTTCTTTCCGATATAGGAGTGCTCACCGAATGCCTTCTGCAACATTCCATACTTTTCCGCCAACAAAATTGAATGCAAGTCCTTTGCTCATTGAATTCGGACATTTCAAAAATCGCTGGAATCCGTTTTAGCGTCTCACAAAGCCAAGCGTAACTCAAGCACTAATGAATATTTTGACGTGAAATTTCACACAGATGTCAAGGGCAGTACCAGTAACCTAAAAAAGAAAAAAAAAATGAAATTCCATAAGCCCCGGGAATTTTAAATTGAAAATGGGTCTTACTTTTTGGACACAGTAGTACAAGTAATATTGATGTTCCATATGAACATTAGGAAACACACTATAGACATAATATTAGTGTTCCAAGTGAACATAAAAAACACACCTTCGTCACTTTATTAGTGTTCCATAAGAACCTAAAACACACACCTTCGTTTAATGTTCCACAAAAACATTAAGAAACGTAACTATTGGCACAATATTGATGCTCCGCTATTGACGTATACCAAAATAAACCAAACTTGGACTTGAATGCAAATTGCTATTCAGGGCACCATTAGTTACAGAAATAACAGCACAAAAAAAATTGTGAGACGTGATTAATGTTGCCACAATGCCCTTAATCTGCCAGCAAGAGGACATCGCAGCCATTGTCCAGGCTGATCATCTAGGACAATAAGTCGGCTGATTTTAATCTCCGATTGTATGCCTCCGGAACGGAAGGAAGACAACGTTATTGTGTTGATATAATTTGCCGTTATCCTTACACCATTAATACGCACGGAAAATAAGGTGTCGCTCTCTGTAGCACTGCCATGTCCGTGGTTGGCCTAATTGGTTTTCTGGAGTTTCAATGTTGGCGACGATCTGAAACACGTGTTTGTTGATGGCTATATTTGTTTGTCAGATAAATCGTAATGAATGCCTCTACTTGACAAATATATAAATTATTCATTGATTTTTGATTGATAAATTATTGATGACTTGTGAATCTTTTTACTTTAATAATGGCCTGCTGGTGATTGGTACTCTGAACTAAAAGGAGATAACTGAATTTTGTAATCCCGTTAAACAGTTTCATTCCTGGATCCACACCAAGGTTGAATATGATAAAATATTTCATTGGTTCCGAGGAAAAAAGATATTAATTTAAGTAATTTAATTTGCATAATGATCTACCAACGTTGATTTGTAGATAATAGAGAGTTTTTGCATACCGCATTTTAGACGTCCGTTAGCTTTTTCTCTCTAGCGCGTATGCTCATAGGAAACATTTGCAATTTCCTATGTGCATGCGCGCTAGGGGGAAGAAGCTAACGTACGTCCAAAATACGGTATGCAAAAACTCTCTAATATCAGCATTTAACAAGCTAAACGACAATTTTAGTTCATGTAAAGGTAAAGGTTTAATTAAGTAATAAATATTTGTACAACCATAAAATATCAATTGTTGTGGCAATTATCATGCTACTTGTCAACAGTGAAAATATCAGTCAATAAAATAAGCTTAATAAAATAAGGTTTTTTTTTGTTTCCTAATGCAGCTGGCAAACATTTATACAGTTGTATGGATGCCTTAAGACAAGCGCTGCACAGACGTTACTCACTAAGCACTCCCCAGGAGGCGAATGTAGCTTGAAGATAAGCTACTGATGTGGATTAAGATCGGGACCTACGATTGAAAGTGGATTCCGAACCACTACAAACATCCATGGCACCTCTGGGTCTAACCCGAAACCTTTGGTATCGAGCGCCAGCCACTCGGCCATTCAGGCCCCGGTTACAAACTATAAATAACAATCATTTTAAATAAAAATAATTCAGACACAAAAAGGTTTTAAGAACACAAAAAAGAAAAATTGCAAAAAAAAAAAAAAAAAAAAAAAACTTACCATTCTTAATATTTCTTATCACAGAATTAGAAGTCTAGTCTTTTTTTAAGACAATTTTAAAAAAAGGGGAGCATGTCGAGTTTTATTTGAGAACACTGGTCACCGGCTGTCTTTTAAAAAGCGTTAAATTACCAAAAGGATTCGCATCGGCGATTCAGTTCATCCAAATATATATATGAACACATAGAAAAAAAGTTCCAAGTTCCCAAAAAATTTGCGAAGCGTTTCTTTAATTTAAACTTTTTCTCTCACATCGAGCGAGATTGAATGTTGCGCCGCTGGAAATAGGTCAAAAAGAACTTCCACTTCAAGTTTAAAGCCTCCTTTTTGGCGTTTCCTACATTTTTCTCTTTTTTTCTTTTACTTCAATGAAATTTCGAATCTCCAAGGTTCCGGACACCCACTGCGTGTACCAGGCCTTGTCTTCTGCCCTTTCTTTCATAATTTTTATTTTTATTTTTACCACTTTGCAAAAAAAAAAAAAAAAAAAAAGAAGAAAAAGAAAAAAAATTTGCAACCGGTTGTTGGCATCTGAACGTTTTACAATCGGAAGGAAAAATTAGGCAATTGTATTGGCAACAGCGATCCAAAATGATGATTCCATGCAAATAGGAGAAGCTGTGTGAACTTTTGAAATACAGGTAGTCCTCGACTTTTCGACTTACGACCAAGTCGTTAAGAAGAAAAAAACCTCATCGTTCATAAGTCAAGGACTTTTGAGATTTTCTGTCTTTGTTTCAGTTTTGTTCTTTGAATTTTCGTAAATTAGGTTTTCTGGTTAATTTAAAGTTTATTTTTACATAAATATTTATGGAGCTTGAAGTAGTTGTTAGTGCACGTGACACCCAACTAGTGATGCCAACGTATGCATCTAAGTGCTCAGAAGGACTTAGAATAGAAGGTAAAAAGTAGAGCCTTCAGAAACGAGAAGTATCGATGGTAATCGTGAAAACCTTTAAAAGACATCCTGCATCGATTATCAGGTGTTTGGTGCGAGTTTCATAGGCTTTCTCCCATATATAAAGCACTGTAGAATAGATCACATTTGAATCTGTTGCTATCATTGTAGTCACTGCTTTCAGAAACGTTTTGAAACTGTTTTTGAATTTTCGTAAATTAGGTTTCAGGTTAATTTAAGGTTTACTTAACAGGTGTAACATAAACAGGCATAAACATGTATTTGTTAGTGCACGTGACATCCAACTAGTCATGTCAACGTATGCATCTAAGTGTTCAGGAAGACTTAGAATAAAAAATTATTAGTCACTGTTTTCAGAAACGAGAAGTATCGATGGTAATCGTGATAAACTTTAAAAGGAATCTTTCATCGATAGTCAGGTGTTGGGTTGGAGTTTTATAAGTTTTCTGTCATACATAACGCAGTTGATGAGTGGGGCGAATCACGTTTGAATCTGTTGGTAGCATTGCAGTCATTGCTTTCAAAAACGAGGAGAATCAATGGTATTCAGGACAGTTTTAGAAAGGCGTCCTGTATCAAAAATCAGTTGTTTGGTGGGAGTTTTTAAGGTTTTCTCCCATATATAACACAGCTAATGTGGTGTTTGTATCTGTTGGTGGGATTCCTTGTAGTCACTGCTTTCAGAAACGAGGAGAATCGATGGCAAATGTAGCGTCTTACTTATGTAAAGCTTCTTACATCGATAATTAGGCGCTTGATGGTAATTTTCCAAGTCTTCTCCCATGCAGCGCTCAAATGTGGAGCAGTTACAAATAAAAATCAATGTCTTCACTTTTCACCTGTCAGTGAATTGTTCCGATCGCAACATACATGAGTGGAAGAGATAGGGCAATAAATGAAGCCCACCGATCTTAAAAAAATATCTAAAAGATTGGCAATGAAATAATAAGGAAAAGACAGTAAAGAAAGTTTCGTAGAAAAAATGTACTTGAAAAATTGAATGAATAAATAATATTCAGGAAGTTTAAAATAAAATAATTTTATTATTTTTTTTCCCTTATTTAAACAAAGAGGATAATATATATAAATCATAAATCCTTGAATTATTTTTGTTTATAAAAGGTCATAAAAGTTTCCTTATTTACAATAAATTATCATACTTTTTTTTTTTTTTTTTTTCGCTCTAATGCAGCTGGCAACCAGAAATTATCATACTTAATTTTTATTTTTATTTCGAACTTTTATTTAGTGTATTCAGGTTTACAATATTATAATTTTTTTTTTATGTTGATTAATTATTTTATTTCGGAATTGCAAAAATAAAAAAAAACTTAAACAATGAACTTCCAATTTTTTTTTTGTTTACCATGATGATTGCTTCATAAAAAAGCACTTACTGTTCTGTACAGACCAGAATTAAACGAAACATTATTTTTTCTACGTTTAATTCTACATAAAATAAAATAATTTATGTGTTTAGTTAAGAGATCATATTCATCTTTAGATAATATAATTCTTAGATTTTAATAACATTATCCTGAAATATGAAAATATTTGTTTTACGAAGAATTTCTTTTAATAATATTATAATATAAACCTAAGATTTTTTTATTTACATATGGTGTAGCTGCAGTTATGAATTTTTTAATTAATTTATAATCTAGATAGCAAAGATTCTATTCTTCTTCTATTTCATTAATACATAAAGCATATTATTATTAATAATAATAAATTAATAAAAAAATGAATTAAAAGTTTTAGAATTCTTTTTCTTTAATGAAAATATTTTTTCTTAATTCAATGCAGATTTTTGATATATCACTCTTTGCAAGAATTTGTACATATATATTAATGTATTATATTTTATAATTACAGTCATTTAAAATGATAATTAGTGCTAATTTTTTATAATGAAAAAATATACAGTTACAGTGTAATTGTTAATGAATAACGTTATATGGGATATATTTATTTAAAAGTTTCGAAATTTTATAATTTTTTACCTTTTAATTTGAAGATTGCAAACTCATGAATATATGTTTTAATTTAAAGTTCTCCATTTTTTTTTATTATGATGTTCTTATATAATAAAGATATTTTTCTTTTTATTTAATAATTAGATTAATTTTTTACTATCAATCATTATCTCAACCTTTGTGCAGTTTTAAAAATTGATTACCTAGCAATACAAAATTCTCTAAAAACAAAAAAATTCTAGAAATATTTTAAAATTATCACGTAGCATATGTAATTAGTTTTATTCATAAACAAAATAAAAGTGTTATTCATAGTAAATCAAACTAATATTAAATCTAAATTTTATATAATCATGCAATATTATTTTTGTTATGAAGTCCATCTGATATCATTCAAGTTGGTTTTAATTGTAATTTTTCTTTAACACTGAACATATTGTATTATGTATAACGTATATGTATAACGTATGTATTGAAACAATGGTAATAAAAAAAAATCTAAAATCGTCATCTAATCGTCATCTAAAATACCTGAAATATAAATAAAAATTATAAACAACAAGACATACAGTTCCTACAGGGCATTTTTGAATAGTTTTGTTCCTTGTGATCGTTTTTATTTACTGAAAGAGAACTATGGATGTCTTTTGCAATATTTCTGCTCATATTTTTTGAGGGTTTAGATTCATGAATTGTGCAATTCTTATTCTTCTTTCTTTTTTTTTTTTTTTTTTTTTTTTTTTGTCTACGGCAAAAAAATTCATATTAACGTCTAGTACCTATAATTTTACTACTATATATACCCTACAATTTTGCAATATGTGGGACATGTGCATATGGATATTATTAATTGATTACAACACTCTGGTAGAATAACATAAAATATGTTTATCTGAAGAGATATTAGGGGAAATGCTTTAAATTTCTGATTTACATTATTTGTAATTATTTATGCTAATTTTATGCCATTAAATTTATTGCACGTGTAAAATGTTAAAATTTTTGTAGTCTTAAATTAAATTATAAAACTAAAATTTTTTTAAGATTAAAATTGAACTTTTTTAATTCATGTGATTGAAATAATCAAAAAAATCATATTTTGATTTATTTTTCTTGCATTAAAACTTTTATGTCAGTTGCTTCGTGAATAGTAAAATATTATTTTATTTTTGAGGACGATTTGTCTGTCTGAATTTATTAAGGAAATAATATTCGGAATAAATAATGAAAAATTAAAAAAAATTATTCGAATCAAAACAAAAACTGTAGTAAATCAATTTTAAATTAATTTACTTTGGTTTTATCACAGATTTACTATAAAAATGTCAATTAAAAAATTAAAGAAAAATTCATTACAAAAGCATTAATTATAATTCAATCTTAATATTTAACTAAGCCCTTGATAAAAATATAAAGTAAACAATAAAAATGGACTTTTTAATATCGTAGTTTTTGAAGTATGATTAAATGAGTTCTTATTTATTTAACATTTAAAAAAATATGTAGATATTAGTAAAAAATTGTTTCCAAACATATCCTCATTTATTTAACATTTTAAAAATTGTTCTCATGCTGATATTATTACGAAATTGTTACCAAACGAGTTCTCATTTATATAAAAAAAATCATTCTCATTTGGATATTAGTAAGAAATTGTTACAAAACAACAAGATCTTATTTGTTTAATATTTAAAAATTCATTCTCATGTGGATATTAGTAAAGAAATTTAACCAAAATAGATTTTATTTGTTCAACATTTACAAAATTATTTTGATGCGGATATTAGTAAAAAATTATTTCCAAACGGGAACTTATTTATTTAACATTTTAAAAATTATTCTCATGCCGATATTAGTAAAAAAATGTTACCAAATGAGTTCTCATTTATTTAAAAAAATCATTCTCATGTGGATATTAATAAAAAATTTTTACCAAACGAGATCTTATTTATTTAAAAAATCATTCTCATGAGGATATTAGTAAAATATTGTTACCAAACGAGATCTTATTCGTTTTATATTTACAAAATCATTCTCATGTGGATATTAGTAAACATTATTTTTCATAAGAACAAAACCGAAACTCTTTATAAGGTGTGACTTCGACCTGCTTCTAATTCGAACAGTTTCATTATAAATATTTGGATTAGTGTAGGCTGGATTCCTACGTTTTTGCAAAACAAGACCTACACAACTCGTGACGTAGAGAGAGTAGGAGCATGGATACGATGGTGTTTTTATTTTTTTCCCTTTTTCTGACGTAGAGTATTTGTTCCTACGCTTTAATTTTTTTTGCTTTCTTTAAACTATTACTTTGGGCAGCAACGCATGTGTAATTATAACAAATTGGTGTCTCGAATAATTACATTAAGTTCAAATAGAAATTTGAAATTGTTTCTGTATAGGCTCATGAAAATGTACATAGAACTTTGGTTCAAAACTTATTTTGCTGTGAATTGGATCGAAATTCTTTTGAAAAATTCTAACCTTTTGAATATGTTTAAATCAATAAATATATATGATGTATAGTTATATATTTTTATTTAAATTAGAATTATTAAATGTTTTATTTTGAATTAGAATTATTTAAATATTTTATTAAAATTTAGACTCACCTCATTTAAATAAACTCGATATTTTTTTAAAATCTTAATAGTTAACTACAATTCTAAAAAAAAGGAATTTTCTTAATTTTTTATAGAATATTAATGCTTTGTATATTGCAAAGAATTTATTTTATTTAATAACTAATTATTAATGAGTTTTAAAAAGAACAATTAGTTACCAAGTTTTAAAAAATTTTCGTTACGTTAATAATTTATAAAAAAAATACAAAAATTTCTTTTTTTACAGAAATGAAACCATCTGTTTCAATTTTACAAATGTATTACATATTTTTAAACTTATTTCTTAATTAGTATTTTCAATGTATTATTTAATGTAATTTTTATACCTTACAGAATAGTAATGTGAATTTTTAAAAAAGGATTTACGTCCTGTTGTTGTATTTGATGAAATTTTTTATGTAATTGTAATATAATGGGTCAAAATGATATTATTTGATATAAAAAATGTAAATTATTCAAGCGGTTAGCATAAAATTTAAAAATCTATATTTGGCAAAAGACATACTCCAAAGACTTTTAATTATATTATTGTCTATTTTTTTTTATTGAATAGTGATTTTTTAAAAAAATTTAATTTAAAATTAAAAAATTTCCATTAAATGTCTATATTTAAAGAATATTTTTACTTCAATTTTTACACTCTGTCAATCTTCTTTTCAATTTTTTTTTTTTTTTCAGAACTTTCGTCATAACATTTTTGTTGCTGTAATTTATTTTCAAAATTTAAATTTAAATAAATATTTTAATATGTGATGTATATTTTAATTTTTTTAAAGATGACTAAAGATATTTTTCAATTGAAACTATTGGGTCCATCTTTTTTTTTTTTTTTTATAAAATGAAACTCAAATTAATAATTTTAAGTTAATTTTTAAAATATTTATTAATAGTTTAACTAATCGTATTAGTAAATTAAAGTAATTAATAATAAGTATATTAGTGAAAGTCGTTTTTGTGCATAATTATAATTAAATTCAGTATAGTTTCATAATTTCCTGACTCTTTTATTATCATGTGTGAACATGATGTCCTGGTTAAGGTTTCGTGACGTTATCAGAAAATGAGAGTTAAGCAAATAAAGCTGCATTACAAATTTTGAACGGAAATGAATAACAGAGAATTTCTGGAGAATTTGGCTTTTGCTTGAAGTGTTTTGTAGTATGGTTTTGAAGTACTTTTTATGTCTTGGCTTGGGATTTTAAGCATTTGTGTATCCAATAGATATAAGCACTCGTAGTGCGTTGATCCATTCCTTCTTCTTGAAGTTTCACGTTTATCACTTTTAGCATTTTCCAGTGCTTATGGAGCTGCATAGTGCTTCTTATTATATTTGGAATACTTCATTCTTCATTTATCCCTAGAATCTTCAAACTTTGATATATTCTTTTAGCTATTGAATGTGATAACGTTTCTTGTAGAATTTGGAGTATTTCTAGAATTTTTTTATACTAGAATTTCCAAACTTTGATATATTCTTTTCGCTATTGTATGTGATAACGTTTCTTATAGAATTGGGCATACCTCATTCTTCATTTACGACTAGAATTTTCAAACTTTGATATATTCTTTGGCTATGGAATGTGATACTGTTTCTTATAGAATTTGGAATATTTCATTCTCCATTTACGACAGCATTTATCTTACTTTTGTATATTCTTTTAGAGATTCTTGAACAATTCATTCCTCATGAAGTTCTTGATCTATTCAACTCATGTGGCTATTGAATTTGGCCATCCTTGTAATATTCCGATTCAGTTGCTTCATGTATCTCGTGCATTATTAAACATTGCCATATTCTCGAGTTTATTCATCCGCTCTCGAAAGTTCACGCATGATAAGTTGAAATTTTCCGAGCAGATTTCGGTATTTTAAAAAATTAAATTAAAAAAATACTTTTTTTATTATTGCTTCTATCTTAAAGACAAAAATAACAAAATAAGATTAAAACTTTTACAATAAAAAAAATTAACAAATGTATCTGGCAACAAGACTCGTTTAATTAATTTCAAATTCGTGTGTTCAATGTATTTACTTAAACTAACCAATGCTTTTATTTTGGCAAGATCTAAAATCTAACCATTTCAAAAAATTTACAAAATTACTAAAACACTTCATTTATTTTTATGTAAAAATCTTCGATTGAAATGATATAATTTCTGCTTACCCAACGAAGCTTGAAGAGTTGGACTATTCTGGAAGTGAGTTTGGAATTGCTTTAGCCTCGCTAATGCCTGACATTATGGCTTATTAAGTTCTGGTTCCACGGTTGTTTGGTTGTCATTTCTTTTCCTTTGACCATAGAGCCATTCTCTCAGGCAATGTAGATTCTCACAGCTAATTGTGTTGACTTTAAATTGCATTTCAAGATTCAGAATCACGGTGGGAAGTGGAGATAAAATGGAATTAGAATTGGAAAATGGCTGTAATAATGCATTTTTGAAAACGAGTTCTTGTTAGGAATTTTTAATTTTAATGTCTTGGAGTTTTAAACGAGAAATTTTAAAGTATTGACTTTAATATGTATTCTGCATTAGCATTTCTATAGAATTTAACTACATAAGACTGATTAAATCAATTTATGGAATATTTTAATATTTTTAATCAAACCATATTGATAATATTAGACATAATTTTTTCTAAATTTTTTTTTTTTTAATTTTTGACATTTAGTGTAATGAAAATAAAAATCAAGATCTATGTAGGATTTTGATATATGATAGTATTATGATAATCATAAAAAATTAGTTTCGTTTTGGTAACATTGAACCAGGAAACATTTACTCTGAGTGAGTTTTAATATGTTGTTAAAACTAATCTAGAAGTGTTCTAGAAACTTATCTAGATTATTGAAAAAACAAGAGGATATCTTCAAATAGTTTTTTTTTTAATCTTTAAGATCGACAGTGAATTCATATTGAAGAATTCATTATTTATTCAGACAATTGCAAATCTACATATTATTAATAAATATTAAGAATAATATGAATAAGACATTTCAACTTTATCTAAATGGAATGCTTTTATGGCAAATTATTGAAAAAGCAGATAAAATTTTAATTAACTAATTTATTTTATAATTTATTATTTTATTTTGAATGAAAGGAAATTGTAATAATATTATGGAATTTTTAATTGATTTGGATTGTTTTGGCGTTTTTAATTTGATTTGAATTGATGTGGTATTTTTAATTTGATCTGGATTGACTTGGCATTTTTAATTTGATTTGGATTGATTTGGCATGTTTAATTGATTTGGACTGGTTTAGCATTTGTAATATTTAGAATGATTTGTCATTTTTAATTTGATTTGGATTAAATGGCCATTTTTAATTTGGTTTGAATTGATTTGTCATTTTTAATTTGATTTGAATTGATTTGCCATTTTTAATTTGATTTGCATTGATTTGGCATTTTAAACTGATTTGGATTGATTTAGCATTTTTCATTTGATTGAGCTGTATAAATAAGAATGCAAAATCCTCAGGAAAAATAGATAGCAGAATTAATTTTCTTTATTTAAATTTAAAAAAAGCTATCTCTTAAATCCTAAGGGTTCCATTAATAATTATAATGTAAAATATTTAAAAAATAAGTGATTTGATATTCATTGATAACGATTTAAATAATAATATCAATGCTAATTTTTAAGACATTTTAAAAATGTATTTAAATTTTACAGTCGTTTGATAAAAAAAATTTCTGATAAACAATCTAATCCCTACAGCTCTTTTATTGCAACAAAGTTAAAGAAAGAAAGAAAGAAAAAAAAGATTCTGAGAAGGATAAATCTTTTGTGCTCCAATCAATGTTCGAAAACAGATTTCATTGTGATTAGGGCCTTTGACCTCTACAAAGTGGGCGTTGACCTGCCTCTGGACAGTGTTTTGTTTGACCCAGTGACCTAAATGCTGCTAATCTGCTGTATTGAAAGCATTTTCGCTTTCCAAGCGGGTTTTTTTCCAACTTTATTTGCTGTTTGTTGTTGTGATTTTTTTTTCTGGCTCTTGTGTTACAATTTTTTCCTTTTTGGATGTTTTTAATTATGCTTTAGGTTTCACTATCCTTTGATGCCAGAAGCATTGACCCATAAGATATGTGGATTTCGATGATCGAAATCGCATTCCGTATTGTTCTGCATAGGGGAGACATAGATGGTTAAGTCTGATTTATTACCTTACAATACTTTTTCAGATGTATTATTATCCATGCTATGTATTATTATCTTTATAGTTAGGTGTTGAAGATATCATTACTTACGAGATTTGCATTAACTATTGCTAATTGCTGTGAATTAAAACCGGCTGTCCTGGCTCTGTTGATTGTATTTGCAATTTCAGTGTTGATAAATTCAAGTATGCTATGCAAAGAATTGATTTTTTTTAATTACATAATTACCGTAATTACCCATTACAATTCTAACACTTCAGCAATCAAAATGCACACCAGATGATACACAAATTAATTGCATCATGCAAAATCGTACTTCGCCAATGGCCAAGATCATAGTACTTCCCCTTGCTTTAAATTTACTCACTGCTTATATCAGTTTTGAAAATAAAAGTCACCAATAATTTTACCATAGCAAATAGGGTTTTCTGGGTTAAAATCTATTTTCTTTTAACAATGTCTCCATTAATTTGTTTAACATGTTGTTTCTCATACCACTTGGTCAACAATAACATCCAGAGCAAGTCCATGAACCAATGTGTTGTCATGGAAGGAGAGTAGGGAAAAGAGGCAGCTTCTGTTGTGATGATGCACCCGTAGGGTAAAAGTTTGTCTTGGCTGCGTGTCGCTGAAGAAGGAACGCAGTGCTTTATGGGAGGACTTTTAGGATAGAATTACCCCCCATATGTGTTATAGTATGGGGGAAATCCCGGAAAACACAGTCCTCCCCCCCCCCTCAGGTAGTCCGACTCACGAGGCAAGATGCTGAACATCAGATTCAGCGGAAACTTCAGCAAGTTTTTTCGAAAGTTACGTTATTTTAGCATTTTGATGCAATACTTTGATTACTTGACACGTGGTCCAGTAACTAACAGGTAGGGTTAGGATCCATTGACGGCGTCCGATGCGATCATTGTTTTCAAAATGAGAAGTCCTGACGATTATAAAAACAAGTGTAAAGTGTCTTACATTTATAGTTCGGAAAGTTTTCCCAGATTTTTATCCTACTGAGCACATAAATGTTGGGAAATCACCCTTGAAATTTGAAAGATAAAGTTTGGATTTAACTTAAACTTGAAAGAAAATAGTTATTGCATTTTTATGGAGGGAAAATGTCAGGCTGTATGTGAAAGATAACTAAAGCACAGGTTAATAATAATACCTGTATTCTATTCCCAAACTACGTCGTAAACCGTATTCAAATCAGGCGGTATGAAAGATGGCGCTAGAATCGCTTTGACGTCATCATTCAGTGGTGTTACAATTACCATTACATCAGAAATTTTTCATTTAAATTTTCTTTCGATATTATGCAATTTAAAAATTTTAATTATTAACAATTACAATTATTTCCATTGTAATTAAAACCTCTTCGACGCACCTTATCCGAATCCGCCTAACCTGGTGGTTTGCCAATTGAAATCCATTGGGCTATATGCATAATTTAAAAATGTTAAATTTTGAAACTTTAATTTTCGTATATTTTAAACTCCTTACATATATTTTTTCAAGTACATGATGATATATCTATGTTCTTTAAGTACATCGTGATGTATCCCTGTTGTTCAAGTACATCATGATATATCCGTGTCCTTCAAGTTCATCATAATGTATCCCTATTGTTCAAGTAATCATGATATATCTATGTTCTTTAAGTGCATTATGATGTATCCGTGTTCCTCAGATCATGAAATGTTCTATCCATGTTGTTTTCAGATCATGAAATGTTCTATCCATGTTCTTCAGATCATGAAATGTTCTATCCATGTTGTTTTCAGATCATGAAATGTTCTATCCATGTTCTTCAGATCATGAAATGTTCTATCCAATAACTGGAAATAAGGGCATTCATTTTTGAATGCATGTTAATGTGACCTCATCGTATAATGCGAATCGAAGCCGAGTTCATCCCGCCCGCATTAAAATTCAGCGAGTTCTAAATGGAATAGATAGGAGCTTCTTTGATGTCAGTAAGGAATGAGTGATCGCATGGAAGGAACTCGGACACCCCGTCGCGCAGTACCAGTAGGCCTTCCGGTATTCAGTAGTAAAAAAGGAAGAGAAGTTATTCCATTAAAAAGAAATGCATTGAAATCCATTAATGTTAAGTGATTCTGCATTCTTGATTTGTTCTTGCCCATTCCTTTTTTTTTTTTTTTTTTTTTTTTTTTTTTGAAAGATTTTATTGGTGAATGGAAAAACTTGCTTCCGTGCAAGAATGCTGCGTGGCGTATTTAATGTTTGAAGTAGTTTGGTAAGAGGAAACCAATGTAATTAAAACTAAAGGTTACGCATCCTGTTAGTGGAACAATTGCAGGAAGTTTCAACATCGTTAAATTTTTTATTATAATTATAGTAAAATAGCATTTTTGATTTTTGTCTGTGTTTTAAGTGTGGCATGCATATTTTTCGGAGTAGTTATGTTACAAAAATATCGCTGATTAGAACTTTGTACAATAATATTTAGACTTTTGTGCCTTAAGAGGCAATAGAGTGCCTTGTCTTCTCAGGGTCTAAAACACATTTCATGATGTGCTTGAAGAACATATTCACATCGTGATATTCTTGAAGAATATTAATGCATTATGATGTAGAAGAACATGGATACATTACTTGAAGAACATGGATACATCGTGATGTACTTGAAGAACATGGATACATCGTGATGTACTTGAAGAACATGGATACATCGTGATATACTTGAAGAACATGGATTCATTGTGATATACTTGAAGTACATGGACACCTTATGAAGCACTTGAAGAACATTACATTATGATGTACTTGAAAAACGTTGATACATCGTAAAGAATTATCCATGATTTACTTGGAGTTCCTTGTCTCCTCAATGTCTACAGCCACTTTCATAATGCACTGGAAGAGCATGGATACAACGCGATATACTTTGAAGAACATGGATGTATCATGATTTATTTGAACAACATGGATACATCATGATGTTGAGCAGCATGAATACATTATGATGCACCTGAAGAGCATTGCATTATGATGTACTTGAAGAACATTGATACATCGTGAGGAATTTTCCATGATTTACTTGAAGTTCTTAGAGTGCCTTGTCTCTCCAGAGCCCAAAACACATTCCGTGATGTTCTTGAAGAACACGAAATCACGAAGAGCTTTCCATGATGCACTTCTAGCATCTGCAGAGGAACTTGTTTCTTCGGGGCCTGTACTTGCAGAGCATAGGTACATCATGAAGGATTATTCATGATCTAATTGAAGTTTTTAGGATACTTTGCTTCCTCGTGACTTCAACCCATTTCGTGATGCACTTGAATAGCACGCCGGAATCAATATGTGATATATAGTTTATGAAAATATAATCAATGATTAGAGAGAAGTGTTCCATATTTGTTGAATAAATCAATGTAAATATTAAATATAAATGTCTAAATGAAAGTAAATCATTTTAAACAAGAAAACTAATAATTAAAAATAACAAGATTAAGAGATTTAAACCAAACCGGGGTGGAGTAGTAGCCGCAAGGCGGCTATAATAACTCAGAAATTATGAGAAGGAGATTAAATCAATATCCCGAGGGAATTTGGAATTGGAGAAAAGGGAGGGAGGTTTTGAATTTCAGAACTTGAGATGTTGGTCAGATTATTTTTAAATGGCATTAGGAATGTCAAGAGAATTTTGGGCGCAATTCTCGCTTAAGTTAGGGTATTAACGATGAATACCCCGATTTACGCGAACTCGGATTTATGTCCTTCTTTGGTGTTTTAGTTTGGCATCACTGACGTTCTTTACTTTCACTGGTTTTTGTGTGTGTGTGTGTGTAAATTCGATGCGTTTCGCGTGAGCTTCATGTGCACGATACACGATTATGATTCTAAAATCGATTAAAATTAAGATTTATTTGTTATACGCTTTCTAAACCCTTTAAAAATTATATTGTTGAAAGAAATAAAGTAAGTTCGATTCGCTAACATCTAGTAAGAAAAGGAAAACAGTATCTTTAAATATAAATTTAATATTATTAAAAGTTTTGATTACAGAATGTTAATTTGTGAATTATTTTGCAAGAATGTTCGAGCTAACACAATCTACATTTCTCGATGCTTTGAAAAAATGCTCAATTTTCGAATGTAAACATAATTCGTAAACATCATGGATGAGGTGGAAGCAAAGCTGAATTTTTGGTGTGATAATCAAAAGTGAAGAATTGTCCAATCGAACAGATCTAGGTGCCATCAAGTTAAGTTGGTGCCCAAAAGAAGAAGGACAAGAAGATTTTGGGGAATGGAATATTTCAAAAAGGAACAATTATAGAGAGAGTTAACTATATATATAGCTAGCTTGCTTAACTATATTGTAGTTTGCGAAAGGGCTGAAGTTCGAATCCGCCGGGTAGTGCTCTTTTCAGTAACAGGTTTCGGAAAAAGAAAATATATGTAATTGTGGTAAACGTGTGTCAATAATGTTCCAAGGGATAGTATAAAGGGAGGAGCCATACACTCTGTCACAATTGTCATGGAGTCTACTTGATTTTCAATGTAATGATTGTATATGTCATCAACGGAATTAAATATGAATCCTTTGTCAAGTTAACCGGCACATATTACCACTGGAATAGATGTAAAGGATATCTAACTAAGCTGCTTTCCTGTGCTGGCTTGAGATTCTTCATCACAAGAAGCCAGATATATAGCAGATTCATTGTTATCTAGAATGGTGGTCTGTATGGAAATTGCTTCGTGGCAACCACTTTTTGCCTCCACTATATGGAACCTTTTCAGCATGTGACCTAGTAGTAATGCACGTAGCTAGCGTGAAAGAGGGCTCAGATTTTCATTTGCTGATGAGAAAACAAGAAAGGCAACAGTGACATCAACAGTCAGACTTAAGGGGAGTTTTAAATAGTCAGAATTAAGAGGAGTTCTCGTCTGGCGTTTTACTTTACAGCGATTTAACTGAAACATATTCCACCCAATTTATCTGGCCACATGTTACAGAAATTGTTTTTCCATTTCGGCTTATATACGGGTTCTAAACTTTGGATTTTTTAAAGAAGAAACGCACTCTCATCTTACATACGAATCGACTTATATTCGGAAATATACAGTATTCTTTGAACAAAATGATGAAATGAAATACAAAACACGATAAAAAGCAACATGTCTATTTAGAAAATTAGAAATAGTATGTACAATATTCTATAGAGGTGTTTTTATAATGTATAGTAAGTAAATATTATATAGAATTAAAAAAACCACACGGAAGATTAAAAATAATTATTCTGTGGAATTTATATATTATAATGCTGACGTGTTTACTTTATGTCATCCGTATAACCATTAGCCTGAATGTTCGCATGCGTTTTGTTTCTTTTTAATTTGTGGCCACCGCCCCTGTCGCACATTGTCCACCACCGATAAGCATCTGTCGCACAAAAGACGTGTCGTGACCCGAAGACGGAAGCGCCAATGATGCTCTGTTCACGGTCGGTGGTCATTTGAATGTCTGAGTACCTCGATTATTTGAAATGGGGGGAGGGGGGTAGCTCTGTCTTCCGGTGCTGCCAAAGAATTCTGGGAACATTTGCACATTCTTTGGGAAAATAACTTTCGCGGTTTTTCAGTAGTTCTCCTAAAATTTACCATATTATTCCATATTTCATCTACTGGAATGTCAAAAGTGTTAATACTGGAAAAATATTTTTCATTTTATTTCTGTGTATTTCCTTCCCAGTTATTTTTGAACAATGATTCATTGCTTTTGCTGTACCCTAGCTCACCTTAGAAAATTGCTGCCACCTTTGATGTCACCCACCCCTTGTATTCATTTTGTTGCTGCAGTAAATCCACTGCATTCGGTGGTACATTATAACAGTTGGGCTGATGTGTTCGTAGGCTGTTCTACATGTTTGTAACATGTTCTACATGTGTTCTACATGTTGTTGTTCTACATGTTTGTTCGTAGGCTGTTCTACATGGCTGTTCTACATGTACATGCATGTTTTGGCTGTTCTACATGTTTTTGGCGCTACTAGTATTAAATCCGTATGAATTTTAGTTAGCCCTAGCCTTCAAAAGACACGTGTATAAATTTGACAGCTGTTGCACTATTAGTGTGTGAGTTATAGCATTTTTAGTGAGCAACTTTTGTTAGTTTAAAAAAAATGGTTAAAAAGCAATTTCGTGTGTTAATTAAAGCATTGCTTTTTGGCAAAAAAAATACTATGGAAGCCAAGGCTTGGCCTGATAAACATTATTCGGACTTGGCATCAGGAAAATCAACCGTAGAGAAGGGGTTTGCTAAATTTAAACGAGGCGAAATGAGCAGCGAGGACGATGCACGCAGTGGACGCCCCAAAGAGGCTGTTACCGACGAAAACATCCAAAAAGTCCACAAAATAATTTCTGATAACCGTAAAGTGAAGTTGATTGAGATAGCTGAGACCCTAAAGATATCAAAGGAACGTGTTGGACATATCGTGAATGAATATTTGGATATGCGAAAGCTCTGTTCAAAGTGGGTGCCGCTGGAGCTCACAATCGACCCAAAACAACAACGAATTGATGATTCTAAGCAGTGTCTGGAGCTGTTCAATCGTAATAAATCCGAATTTTTGTTTCGATATGTGACAATGGATGAAACATGGCTCCATCGTTTCCCACCGGAGTCCAATCGACAGTCAGCCGAGTGGACTGCACGTGATGAACACTAAAAATGCTATAACTCACATACCAATAGCGCAACAGCTGTCAAATTTATACACGTGTCTTTTGAAGGTTAGGGCTAACTAAAAATCATATGGATTTAATACTAGCAGTACTATTTAGTACTATTTAATCTATGTGTCAGCCTACGAACTTTTCAGTCCATCTGTGAATTGTGAATAAGCATCATTCCACCATAAGCAAGTTAGCATGAAGGAGGGCTCAGATTCGGATTTGCAGGCGAGAAAACGAGGAGAATCGATGGCAGCTGTCACAGCATATGACATCGATAGTCAGATTGCTTAAGAAGAGCTGTCCGGTTTTCCTCTCATATTAATCAATCGCCCCCAAAAGTCCACCAGGAAGGCAATGCGTTAGTGGGTTGTTCTTGGCATACATAAGTACGGTGGACGAAATCCAGCGGCGCATTGCAAAAATTAAAATAAATAAATATGTATAGGATGCGAGAATGTTGCATTGGTATGAGATAAGATCTTTAGACAGTTTGCGCCTTGGCCTCTTGTTTTGCTGACATTGTCAAGCGCATCGGAACATTGGGTCCTCTCTGTGATTTTGTTATGTTTGTATTTATTTGAAGTAATGTTTCTGATCTAAGTGCTAATAACCTGTTACCAGTTATTTTTGAACAATGATTCATTACTTTTTCTATACTCTATCTGACCTTAGAAAATTGTTGCCACCTTTGGTGTCTAATCTTTCTATTTATTCTGTTGATATAATTAAACTACTCTATTCGGTGGCACATCATCATTGTGGATATTCATCATTCCACCATGAACAATATTGTGCTCTTCCAAAAGCACATTGTGCCATACTATCTCAGAACTGTAAAGATAATTCTCAGTTCTGGTTAGAGTTATGTGGTGTATTACTAGCAATCCCCATAAGTTATGAGGTTTTTTTATAAAACTGCCAGTGGGCACTAATTAAGTTTTGTTCAACATTAGTAATCCATATCTCCTTATCTTTATTCCTTTGACAAAGCATTAGTAATCCGGGACATATGCAACATTCTCACCTCCTACTCTTTATTCCGTTGAACCAACGCCAGTAATCCGGCACATACCAGTGCATCATTCTCGCATCCTACCAACACCGGTAATGCGGGACAAACCAGTGTAACACTCTCAACTCCTTCTATTTACATTCCTTGATCCAACATCAGTTATCCGAGACATGCTAGTGCAACGTTATCATCTATTTTTTCTTTATTCCCTTGAATCAACATTAGTGATTCGGAACATACCACTGCAACACTCTCACTTCTATTACCTCCCTTGAACCTACATTGGTAATCCGGGAGATGCTAGTGCGACATTCTCACCTTCTATTTATTAATATATAAAATTTGCAAAATTTAAATACGCAAATATAACTTGAACAAAATATGTTTGGCAACGACTAAGAGATTCGACGAACACATTTTCCTTTGAAAGAAAAGTTTAGCGAAAGATATTCCGAAGAATGTCTTTCGTGATATTCTACTTCTGTAAAATACTTTTTTTTTTTAATACTTGCATATTTTATTCGTTGTTGCCAATAGCAGATAAGGGATAATAAAAATTATGTTATACATGAAACGTCGTTCTATTTTACTGCCTTCGGCGAGTATAAAATAAGGCGAGATAGCATTTTAATTCTTATTTGATTTTTGTTGAAATTAAAAAAAAACAAAAGGAGAATTGTCACAGTTGACCTCTAAATAACCATGATTATGTTTTAGTTTTACTAAAATATTTTTGAAATTTTTGCTTAAAAGTTTTTAAATTTTATAAGGAAAAGAAGTGTTTTTATTCCTTTGAACTGCAAATAGATCAATAAATCTTTTCAAGTTTTAATAATAATTCTCTGGCAATAGTTATACGTACAAAGAAAAAAAAATATTATATTTTAAATTGTTCGGTTACAGATTGCATTTTGCAGGGAAAAAAAATGTTCTGATTCTTTAAATGATTATTCTTTAAAATTGTGTTTCTTTATTCTCAAACTGTTGGGTTTTTTTTTTAATATTTTTGTTAAGATCAATTTAATATGTTGAGATATATTGAGTGTTGTAATGAATGTTTTAAAAATTTTGATATCGAGATTTATAATGAACTTCTACATATCATACAATATTTTTTCAAGGTCACATTCCTATCCACTTCCTGTTTACAAGTTATTTTAAGTCATATTTACCTCGTCTATTTTCAAGGTCATCAAATAGACAGCTTCCTATTTTAATATTTAAATGGGTTTTTCTTTTATTATTACGAGAGGATATAAAAAAAAATCTAATTATTTTCACATGATTTAATATTCTCTTATTAATAAATTTAATCTAGAAACTACTATTCTATACGCATTTCATTTCTTAATATTTAGTGCAATAATTTAAAAAAGTATAGAAATAATTAACAAATATTAAATAGAAATAATTTTAAAAATTATAAAACTTTAAAATGTATACTAGGATTGCTTTAAATTTTTATTTAAATTCAAAAAAAATTTTCCCTAGTTTTCTAATTGTTCTTTGTTTTTATTTTAATTAATGCTATTTTTTAATTTAATATTTATAAATAATGTATTCTTTTTAAATGATTTTAATTTAAAAACTGTTTTTAAAGCAAAGCATCTAGTTATTTAAGTTTTTATTTTTAATTATTATTTTACATTTATAATTTAATAACCTTTATTTAATTTCTCTTTATTTTTATTTTAATTGTTATATAATGCTATTTTATTATTATTATGCTTTTTTTATTTATTTGATAGCTCGTTTTTATATGATATAATTTCATTTTTTCCATATTTGATTCATTTTTTTAGTATGTTTGCAATAATTAACAATAATATAATCTATTATGATCAATTCTGAACAAATATTAAACTTTAAATTGGAATTGTAAGTCTCTTTACAGTTTTTTTTTTCTGTCTGCGTTTATTTTTCACCTCAATTAAATTTATCGAAGTATATTATATATTATTTATTAAAAACGTGTCTGCTAATCTTATAATATATGAGTAAATGTAATAGAACTGTCTGCATTCTTTTCAAATAGTTTTCAATTTTAAATGAGTAATTTACAAACTGCGTTTGATAAAGATATTCGAGATTTCTGTGTTAATTTCATCAAACCGTCAAATATATTATAAATTTACAATATGAAAGTGAATGAACCTTAATCAAGATTTATTTATGTGAATGGTGTTTGTTTTTAAAATTATGTAGTGTATAGGAACAAAAAAACTAAAGTTGAAAAATAATTGAGGGAGATAGATAAGTATAAAAATGCATATATATTCCATAAAAATAATGATTCTTTTGATGTAAGCAAATAAAAGACAGGTGATTATAATTAAAGTCCCATTTTCAAAATACTGTAAAAAAAAAAAAAAAAAAAAAAACCACTCGTCACAATGAGATATAGGATAATTATAGGATGAGTTTACAGTTAACAACAATAGGATAATTGGATATAGGAAAATAGTACTAATAATTATGCTCTCCATGACACAGTAGGAACCCAACTGTGATGATCCAACCCAAGTGATCTTGCTGGCCACTTTGGAAATGCATCACAACTCCGCGGGCCTCATATATTATTATATATCCCCCTATTAGATTCAGACCTACTATAGACATTTTTTTGGAGTGAAAAACTGAAACAGAATGAGTCATTATTATTCTTACATGTAAACGTAGATAATAGAATAAGAATGATACTAAACTCACATTGTAAAGGAATATATAGCACTAAAAATTAAATATAAAAAATATTTAAATATAAATAAAAATAAAAAAAATGAAATCATTAAAAAATATTTATTTTATTAATGCGTTATTTGTTTCTCCACTGTTTCATTTAGCTTTTACTTATGTTTGAGCGTGTTTTGTGTTGGGTCAATTTCATTAATAAAAAAAAAAAATAAATAAAAGGTTCGCAGGTGTAAGTGGAACCAAAATCGAAGCGAATCGAAAATGGAGGCGCTCGCATGATGAATTCGTACAATATAGTTTAATTATTCTGCGAACTCATAACTGTAAACTCATCAATAAAACAGGCAACATCTGTCCTATATTCGCAAGAATATTATTTTAAAATCAAAGGTAATTTTTTCTCATCATTTCTACACTTAATTTCTGAATAGATGGATGCACACATAATGCCTTTTTTTAATACATTAGTTTTCACTACTTTGGCCATTATGAAATAAATATATTTATAAAAGTGTTATAAATATCACGGGCCGGAAAAATATTCAAGGCGGGCCGCGGTTTAGCCACCCGGGTACTAATGTATCATGGAGAGCTTAATTTTCCTTAAACAAGTAATATAAAAAAAGTTTTTAAAGTCAATTCCTACTTTTTCCCACTCTATTGCAGAAAGGTCCTTTACAAATAAAGTTGAAATTTTCCTCTTACATCTGGCGCCATCTATTGGTAGATATATGCAACTTAAATCTAAAAAAAACTAAAATAAATTAATTAAATTTAATGAATGCATTAATATTTGAAAAAACTGTATTAACATCCACTGTCATCCACTACAAGTTAAAAAAAAACGTATTTGAACTCGAGTGGATGAATAAAAAGTATTTTATGAACGATTGAAAATTTGAACAAGATGTATAAATATATATAGGGAGAGTGTGAACTAATAGTAGGAATTGAAAAACAGAGAGTAATTTCGTTACAAGTTGATAAAGCCCGCATTTTGTTTGCTGCTTAAAAATCCACTTCCGTTACTTATCGTACTGATAAGGTCTGTTGGTTTGTGTCGGTCTAATCCTTATTAATCCTTTCAACTACTCAGCGGTGCAGTGACAGTGTGAGAACTCAATGGACCGGGGAAGTCACAAAGATGGAAAGCATGACACCTTACTTAATGGATTAGATTTTGTAATCGATGACTTACTTTACTAGAGCTCATTATAGCAAACAGTTTTTAAAATGCATTGACTCTAAACATACATTTTTAAATTTGTTTTCTCTCAATGCGCCTATTTTTATTTATTTCAAATTAGCAAGTCTAGTTAAGCGTAGCTATACTGTAATTCGTGAATTCTCTTAATTTAAATAAAAATGGTTATTAGCATCGTAAAGAAAAATGAATTTCATTGACATAATCCAATTCATGTTGTATCTAATCCTCAGCGTCCGGCAGCGCGGGTCGGACACTGAGGATTAGACCCAATGAGAAATCTACTCATAGATGGATTGGTTTGGTTTGTCACTCTAGGGTCCTTTCTGTACACACTTTAAGCTAATTAGACCGGGACCTACAGTTTAATATGGATTCTGAACCACTCGCAAACATCCATACCGCAGCCAGGATTCGAAGCTGAAGCCTGTGGTACCAAAGGCCAGAACGCTAGCCACTTGGCCATCAGGCCACACTCAAGGATGGAGGGAAAAGGGGCAGCTTCTGTTGTGATGGAGCACGAGTAGGTAGAAGTCTGCCTTGGCTCCGAGTCGCTGATGATGGAGAGCAGTGCGTTCCGGGAGGACTTTTTTAGGGGAAACTACCCTGCATCGTATGGGAGAAAACCCGCAAAACTCCCACCAGATCACCCGATTAATGAGACAAGATGAGGAACATCCCAAACGCCATACAGTCTCCTCGTGTTTTGAAACAGCGTTGACAACAATGCCACCAATGGATGAAACCTCAGCCCTCATGCTCACCAGCGGCGCACGTTGCCGCGATTTGGGCTAATCCAATTCATTCCAAATTTAATCAGTAGATACTTGGTCTTAAATACGCTGAGGCAAAAAAGGCAATATGTACTTATTAATTAACTAATATTAATTTATTTTGATGATTGAAAACGCATACTCTTAATTACGAGTGTACTTCAATTCATGTGCGTCAAATGAAATAACAAATCAATTTGACTTACCACTTCGACGCCTGTTCGTTACAGCACAACTTTCTCCAAATTTCTTCACTATATTTCTAATTGCCATCATTGTTGGTTGGTTTTTTTTACGTTGCGAATTTCTTTCCAAACTTCAATGAGTTTCTCAACTTAAGTCAAATTTTTGCAAAGACAGAACTTATTTTCTCTAACAACAGATACAGGGTGGGAAAATGGTATATTTCTTAATATTTTCGCATTAGCAGCATTAAAATAAATGTAGTTGGGTTGGGTATATTCAGCACTTTCTATAGAATATGAAGTCAGTAAATAAATAATGAATTCATGAGTATATGGCCATTAAAATCTTACGGAGTTATAATTAATATTTGCATTTCGCTTTGTTTTCGATGCATATGAAAGTTATTTTTATAATAAATATTCAAAAAAAAATTTACCTCTTAGGAAGCTTTGAAGATTACATTTAAAAGAGAATTTAAATTTCTTGATTTTTTTATTGCAGTTAAACGCGTTGAGCTGTTTCCATGGTTCTTTAAAACTTAATATATATCGAAAATTATTTTAACCATGTAATTTTTAAGCACAAAAATCAATAATGTTTTAAAAATATTTATGATCAAATGTATTTATTTATTAAAATAAGCAACATTAAGGATTTAAGGAATTGTATACTCCATAATTCCTTTAATGTTATGAATTATAAAGTAGTACTTTGCAATGTGTATGATTTTTATCGATAAAAAGCATCTTATCTAATTCTAGAATTTATTTATCATTCATCACATAAAGGCATTAAAATGGCTGAATTTTTACTGCCTTTCTAAAAAATCAATCCTTTGTAATAATAGATAACTTATCGACAAAAAAGATACATTCATGATGTGTAAATTTTAATTACATGGAGGATATTAATATATTCTTAAATGTAAATTGTGTGGTTTTTGATATCCAGGTAGAAATCTAACCCTCTATTATGTATGTTTTTATTGAAAACACAGGTAGGTGTTTGCTAATTTATTTATTTTCTGTTTTTGGTTATTAAGCAAAAGAAATTCTTTTGTTCTTCTCTGTGTTTCGTTTAATGGAATAATGATAGATCGCTTTATTAATCTACATTCCATTGTTTCTTCCAAATAGGACAAAGAAACGCAGACGAAACTGGAGATGCGACATCGGGCTGAAGAAGACGCCCTCTACCGGCAGTTTGCGAAAAAGCGGCAAGAAGAAGAAGTTCAAATTACAGAACAAATACAAGTGGGTTCTCTTTTTTTATGCACCATATAATCTACGTTTTCCCATGTTACATGCTAATAATAAATGTTTAATTTTTTTTTGATCGGCGATGAATTTGTTAATCTAATTTCAAATTTATTTTTTAAAGTATTTTTTTTTTCTTTTTATCTAAATTGGTTATGAAATTTAATACAAAAAAGGGATGTAAAAAAATATTGCATTTTTAGAATAAAAATTTATGTTTTGAAGATTCGCCATTTTTATAGTGATAATTCATCCTCTTTTAAAATGAAAATAATTCTGTTTGATTATCTTCAGAATTTTGAAAAATTGTTGATTTTTATTTATTTATTCTTTAATTCAAATAAATGAATTTAATTTATCAAAACAAAGTATTGTTATTTTCTGGAAAATTATCTTTATTAACACAAATTCGTTAATATGTTAATATGCAGGGTGATTATTATTAAAGTCCCACTTTCAAAATGCTGTATAAAAAATAATAAAAAAATAAATAAATAAAAAAAAAAAAAAACACCACTCGTCACAATGACTTCAGATTTGAACTGAAGATACTTGAAGAAGAGGGAAACGGTATGTCATAAAAAAAAAAGTTCCACTGATTTTTCCCATCCAATTGGGTATGGCCTTGCCGGGTTGAACGGGCTTTCCACTATCAGTGTCACAACTGTTGAATGACTTGGAAGTCATTTTTTCCGACTAAAAAACCGAAACACTCAAGCACATTGAACACTACAGTGGTTGAATGTGCGACTCATGCCAAATACGTTGTCATTTCGATCCAAAATATCACTGGCAGCCGAATTCACTTTCTTTATGCCGCTTACTGCGCCATCTATTATTACACTTGGAACTTTTCTTGATGCCGTACCGTTTCCCCTTTCTTCAACTATCTTCATTTCAAATTTGAACTTTTTGTGACGAGTGGTTCTTTCTTTACATCATTTTGAAAGGACTTTAAAAAGTCCTTTTAAGGAAATTATAATCACCCTGTACATTTTATCTGTTATTTATTGTATGTTTTATCATATATTTACATTAAAGTAAATTTTGCCAATTATATTTTAATGCTGCACAGCAACTTTGGAAGGAAGTGAAAGTAAGTTTTGAAATAAATTCTATGTATCGTATAGATTTTTATAAATTTTCAGTATTATAAAAAGGAAATTTTCATGATTGCAATGATAATCTAATAGCATTTTGTGCAATTAAAATTTTTTAATTTTTTTCAGATATATAATAAAAAGAATAACACAAATATTTTAAAGCACTCCTAAAAAAAGAATCAGAAAATAATTAAAAATATAATAAAATTGTAATGTAAATTACATAAAACTTCTTCAAAAATTCTTTTATTTAAGATTATCTGTGTATTATGTAAAATATTTTATGTCGTTATCATTTATTAACAAATATTATATATTACTCCTTTATAAGAAACAACATCGTATATATTTTGATTATTAAATTTTATACATTTTGCAATTCAATAATGAACTTAATTTACTTACCATAAAATATAATATTAACAATTATATTACTCAGAAATAACCTGAGAAACCAACGACAGATACTTCAAAAGTGATAATATTTTAATTATTTTAATAATATTTAATAAATATATGATAATATTTTAATAATAATGTATTTAATAACTGGTGACCATAATTACATTTGCATTGCATTGCCATTTGTAACTTCATCTAACTACCAAAATGGTACGAACTTTTGTAGAGAGATTAATAAAGACGTGTAAAGGAGAATTCCATGAAAATAATTAGTTTCGTAAACCACCGATAGGGGATTTCTGACGTTTAAAGACTTGGTGGACAAAAACATAAAAAGAATTAAAACAAAATATTAAAAATTAAACTATTTTCAAATAAGGATTTGTAAGATTTTAAGCTACAAAAATATAATTTTTAGACTACAAAAAATATATATATATATTAGGCAAAATATTTCTGAGAGGCAATATTTTATCCAACTTTCAAGAAAATTTCTTTCTTGGCAACTTTCGACAAAGAAAGTTTTCGGTTGGCTAGTTGTGGGAAGTTCACGGTTCAATAATATTCTGAATAATGATAGCTGCATTATAATGAGACGACTTTCCGCGTGTTAAAGTAGCAACAACGAAAAACAAAAAATATCTTAATTTTTTTTTGGATTGAAAATTTGAAATGCGAAGACATAATTATATTTTATATGTCAACCGAAAACAAGACAATGGATAGCAACTCCAGCAGATCATATTTTTTAACTACAACAAACAATTAAATATTTACAAATAATTATAGTTTTTTAACTATTCGAAACAATTTTTTAACTATTAAATATTTAATATTTTCATGTCATTTAATACAAGAAAAAAATTAATTAAATATGAATGCAATATAACTCTCTATTTATAAATCTTATTTAATTGAAATCTAATTTAACTTGATACTATTCATGAATCTTATTTAACTAAAATCTAATTTAACTTAATACTATTTATGAATCTTAACTAAAATAATCTCTAATACTTAATTTTAATCTAATTTCACTAATTAATTGATTAATTTTAATCTAATTTCACTCTAATTATACTTCACTCTTATAGTGAAATAAATTTTATGTTTCGTATAGATTTTTATAAGTTTTCAAAATTACAAAAAAGAAATAAATTCTACTAAATAGAGAATAAATTGTATTTTAGTCATGAATCTAATTTACCTCTCTATTTATGAATGGTATTTAACTAAAATCCAATTTAACTAGCTAATATTATTTATGAATCTTATTTAACTAAAATCTAATTTAATTCTTTAAACTAAATCTTCATCTAATTTCTCTCTTATACTAATTCTGAATCTAATTTCACTCTTAAATAATAATTCTAAATTAAGTTTAACCATGAATCTAATTTAATTCTTTAATACTATTTATGATTCTAATTTAACTCTCTATTTATGAATGGTATTTAACTAAAATCCAATTTAACTAGCTAATATTATTTATGAATCTTATTTAACTAAAATCTAATTTAATTCTTTAAACTAAATCTTCATCTAATTTCTCTCTTATACTAATTCTGAATCTAATTTCCTCCCTTAAATAATAATTCTAAATTAAGTTTAACCATGAATCTAATTTAATTCTTTAATACTATTTATGATTCTAATTTAACTCTCTAATACTATTTATGATTCTAATTTAACTCTCTAATACTATATGTAACTAGAATCTAATTTAACTAAAACTAATTAACTCCCTGATACTAAATCTTAAGTTAATTTAATTCTCTTATATTAACTCTTAATCTAATTTAATTCTCTGATTCTAATTTCGCTCGCTTATACTAACTCTGAACTTAATTTAACTTTGAATACATAGAATTTAACTCTGCTTGTTTAACTAGTAAAAATATTTTTTTCTAATGATGTAATGGACTTGGTGATCTTAGTATAAATAATGTTTTGTATTTCAGGAAGAATGGGAGAAAGAGCTGGAGAAATTGACGTCTCGTTTCAATTACGAAATCAAGATGAAAAAACGACGAATATCCACAGATGAAGAAAAGGCCCTCACTTTTAGGTAGGATATTATTCTCACTATATATAATCATTTTTCACAATAAATAATATTAATCAATGATTTTGCTGTGTGTTTTTAAACAAATAACAAGCATTCTTCATATTTTTAGACTCTTGATACAAAAATGCAAGATTATTTAAAGATCAGGTCAACTTTTAAAAATTAATAATTCGAAAATTAACACGCATAAAAGATGTGTTTATAAAGAAAGAACGGAAATGAAGATGGATTTTTTTGCAAGTAATAAAAAAAGAACATTAGAATAGTTCCTTTGTTTGCAAGTTCTGTTTTACAATTCTCGTCAAATTTGTTCCATTGGGTTAAAATCTTTTGACTGAAGAAGCATTTAAATGACTTCTTTGCAACTGCTAAGCAATCCAATTGAACATTAAATGCTGAACATCGTTATTCTGTAAACCGAAATTTTCAACTCATTTTTTAAAATTTCGTTTAAGATGTTAATATATATTTACTGATGTAACGCACTAAGCCATCAATGGAAAATTTGTTGCCTATCGAGGCTATTGGTGTTGTTTTCTTATCCCACTTGGTCGACAGCAACATCTAGATCAGGTCCATGAACCTGCTTGTTCTTCAATAATGGAAAAACACTCCAGGACTCTAACACAACTGGCTCTTCTGGCAGCCAATGCATGTCAAGAAATGGGTAGGAGTTTTTTTAGTCAAGTTACATTTCGTGTAAAGGGGATAAACCTTAAGGCCTGACACATGATGTTGGGCACGAAGATGGCCACTGCGGAGTCTAGCAAGAGCCGCCTGTTCGAATCTACTGCCCATCCCAATTATAGCAGCACCAGGACTGTTACAGTCGTACCATTATTATACGGGAGCTTTTCTCTAAGAGGAGTTGATATCTAATTTTACCCTAGAGGCAAGTTCCGAGAAAGAGAGACAGTCGCCATCACTAAAACTCTTAAAACTGCCTTCCTTGGGCAGGACTTCCTTGTGACGGAAGTATTTCCGATGGAAGTGTTATTATGATGGGCACTCAAGCAACCTAAAAGCTGAGCAATAGAGAGTTTTTGCATAACGTTTTTTTATCATCCGATATTTTTCTTCCTAGCGCGCATGCTCATAGTAATAGCTCAGTAGTTCAGTATTACAGATATGCATGCGCAACAGGTACAATGTTTCTTATGAGCATGAGCGCTAGGAAGAAAAATATCGGACGATAAAAAAAAAACTCTCTAATATTCACCATCGCTCTATCACCATCGAGTCATGATAAAGGGTAAAAAAAATGTATCTTCTTTTTGTCCTTGACCTTGCAGTACAAACACATGGAGCACCCAAAGGGAGAAGTCTGATTTTACCCCACCCTGTCATACCCCGGGCACTAGGTACCCATTTCATTTTAGTCGTCTTTTACGACATGCATGGGCTATAGTGGTACTATTCTAACCTGGACCCACACAGTGCTGGTTTGCCAAAGACAAATGTGTGTCTCGAGAATTTATAAGGGTTTCCATGGAATTGTCCAAAACTATTTCCATTTTATAACTAGGCTCAAAAAAGCAGTTTTTAAATTTTAATAAAAATGGATGAAATGATTTTTGCAGACACCAGAGGGAGCGGGAGGACCTTGAGAAGAACATGACCATCAAGCTGGACCGGAAGAAGGAGTCGCTGACTCGGAAGCTGCTGGAGCAGGAGAGGGCGGCCACCGCAGACCTGGTGGAGAAGCACTCCAAGGAGATGCTCAACCTCATCAACGAGAAGAGGACAGAGTTCGTGAGGGTGAGTACTAGAGTGAATCTTTTTCCGTTGTCTTTCGGTGGTCCATCCATATATATTTGCGAATGTTGTTGTTACTAATCCCCCCTTGGTGCAGGAAACCCTACACCAGAAGACCTCGTCGCAGGCGATTAGGGGTAATATGCAGCTTCACTTTAGCGAGGAACCACGAGGGCTGAAGGCTGACTAATCCTCAAGACAACACTCTACGATCCTATTAGACCGAGACCTACGGTTTAAAGTGGATTCCGAACCTCCGTGTAACCACCGGGACTCGAACCCGAAGCATGTGGCACCGAGCGCCAGATCGCTACACACTCGGCCATTCAGACCCCAATATTGCGAATAGCTCACAGACGAAGGGTTTTCCAGTGCGACTTTTAGGGGTAACTGCCACGACTGCCTGGCTGTCTTTGCGCAGCGCCTATAGACATTTCCTAAACCACTATCTTGTTATGATACAATTAAACATAGTATGTTCTATTTCAGAAAAATTAGGTTTCATCCCTTTTGAGCTTCTTAATTTGAGTATTTCTGCTGTTCAAACAGAAAGCTTCGAACCTTTTTTTCTTTTTAAATTAAAACTTTTTTTAAATCTTTTTGCAGTAATTTTATCCTAGCCTAATATAGCGACTGCTGGCACAATAATTGCATCTTAATTTTCTCCATTATTTGTCTCTTAATTAATTGTCTCAAGTCTTCCACTCTTATATTAGGTATAGATACAGCGGTTCATAGGATACTGATGGGTTACTTTTTTATGTGTTGTGATTAATCCTCAATGTCCGGCAACGCGGGACAGACACCCCATGAGTAGTCTACTCATAAAAGGAGGGCAGCTTCTGTAGTGAGGGAGCACCCGTAAGTAGAAGTCTAACTTGCCTCCGAGTCGCTGAAGAAGGAGGGCAGTGCCTTCCGGAAGGACTTTTAATGAGAACTACCCCGTATTTGCATACGTATGAGAGAAAACCTACCACCGGGTAGACTGACTAACGAAGCAAGATGCCGAACATCACAGTAATTGAATCTAACGCCAAAGATTCTCTTCGGTTTTTGAAACAGTGTCTACAACAATGTCGTTAGCGGTTTGAACCTCATCCTTAATACTTACCAGCGGTGTACGTTGCCACTGAGCCCCGAGTCGGGCGCTCTTTTTGTATTCCAAGCTTATGTATTATGAAGTGTATATACATATATATATATATATATATCCCTTTACATGTAAACATTGTCCCATTACAGAAAACTAGAGATGCATGCAGAACTATATCGAATACTTTTACAATTTTGTTATACATGTGTTACACAAAGGACACTAGTCCATGCCTATTTGGAATTTTTTCCTTTTGTTTATGTCTTATATATGTTTCAAAATATACTTTCTTCTTCAGTAGCGAAACAGCCCCATGGAGGGGGCTAGACCTTCTACCTTCCTAGTAGATTCCGAAACATGAGATGTTTTTTTTTTTTTTTACGGGTGGGGTTGTCAGCTTATTTCCAACGCTCTACAGTTATATTAGAGTGGGATCTACTGTTTAAAGTAGATTTCGAACGACTACAAACATCCATGGCACCACCGAGACTCGAATCCGAAAACTGTGGTACCGATTGTCAGTCACTCTGCCATCAGACTCCAAAACATACTTTACTATATTATATTTTTATAACAAATACTTGTATTTTAAAATCCAAATATTCCAGATCATTTTTTTTATATCTTGTATTTTAATTTTCTTTATTTGTGTTCATGCTTTTTACTTGTTTAATACCTTTCATTCTCTTTAAAGCACATTACCCTGTTTAATTTTACCGTTTGTTAAATTTCAGAAAAACTGAAAAATATCTCAAAAATAATTCTTTTTCCTTGTGCTAATAGATATGTTAATAGATGTTGTTCCTTTCAGAGCCAAAACCTGAACGACAGAGAAGGCTATCTGAGCGAAGATCTGGTGCCCTACCCCACCCACCCTCCTCCCCCCAGCCCTCCCCTCATCTCCAAGATAGAGATCTACAGCGACCCCAGCGTCTTCTCGGAGCTCGACCAGATTGCTATAAACGTAAGTGTTTTCATTTGAATGTATACTTTTTACTGTTTCCTTCGAAATGTAATTGCACTCAAGAGCCAAAACATTATGACCACCTGTCAATAACGAGTTGGCCCACCTTAGGCGCGCAACACAGCTTCAACCCGCCTTGGCATGGATTAATACCACCACTTAATACCAGTTAAATGCCACTTCCACCTGATCACGTGCCTTGCACGTCATCCCGGCGTGTTCATTGCAAAATGTAGGGGTGGTCATAATGTTTTGGCTCTTGAGTGTATATTCCTATCTAAAATGACAAAATAGCCTTTTTTTGTTGATTGTATCCACTTATATCTGCAGTAACTTAAGGGGAGATATGTAAACGAGTATAAATTTTTTTACACATCTAAAGATCAGTTAAAAGAATTTAATAATTTACATTTAAATGAATAATGTAACTATCTATAAGTAAAATAACCGCAACTAGATCGAATTTAATCTATTAATGTAATATTACGAGTTATAGTAACTCGTAAAACAAACAGAAAGCCAAATTGACGGAACTAAAGATTAGATGAATTTCCTACACTTTTGAAGGTAGACCAACTTGAGCTCCTTTTTTTTTTTTTTTAGAACGCCTGATTTTGTTTGTCACTCTACGATCATTTTGTGAATACTTTGGGCTAATTAGACTGGAACTACAGTTTAGAATGGATTCCGAACCACTAACACACATCCATGTCACCGCCAAGATTCCAACCTGAAGCCTGTGGTATCAAAGGCCAGAGCGCTAGCCAGTTGGCCATCAAATCGACAGTTTCTAACAATATTACCACACCGGAATTTTCTTATGTCCTTAAATTTGGTCTTGATCAATGATTTACAGTTTCTTAAGGGTAAGGGAGAATGGTTTTGTGACAAAAACCAGGCCGACTTTGCAAGTACATCCTTGCCAGGAATCCCATCATAACTTGGATCCATTGGAGCACAATTTTCCTCCCATTTTCGATAAGATGACTAATAGCTTTTTTACAACAAAGAAGTTCTTCGGAAGATGAGGAGCACGTTCTATTTACCAAAGTCCGATTTGCAGCCTGGGAATCATTAAGAACAAAATTTTTTCCTGCAAGAAGCACTGCAGAGATCTGTCCATCAAAATTGTCACGAAAGGCCCCCTAGAGATTTTTTGAGTTGAAAGAATTGGTACCAGTATTTCAAATGGTGTGACTTATGTGAAAGAGGCTCCTCATCTCGGTCAAGAACATTCGAGTCGTAAAGCCACACATTATTCTGCTGCTGATTTTTTGGTCACAGTCCTATCAATTAAACACTAATGAAGTCATTTTTGCAATTACTTTTCAGGTGGCTCAAAGCGATCAGCAGACATTTACTGATTTGGTGCGACAGTTGATTGGAAGCTGCATCACAGATGTCGAAAAGGCCAGGTGAGACAACATTTAAAAAAATAATTCACATCACTCATAGAACACGAAATGATTTAATATCATACAATGACATCTTATGTATTTGCATAAATGATTATAACTTAAAGGTATGATGATAACTTAACCTTTAACATAATGGTAACTTAAACCTTGAAGATGATGATGGTCTGAATTGGCCATCATCATCTTTCTTCTAATAATACGACGCAAATAACACTTTGGATTAATTAACTAACTTGACGTTTTACTTGTCCGCTAATATTTTTTTTAAATCTTTTATTCTTAAGAACAATGTTTAATGAATAAATTAATGACCTTAAATGAAATAAATAAAAAAATGTTAATTGGTTTATTTACAATCAAAATAGCATAGATTTATTTAATGAGAATATTTGAAAAAAAACCTTAATTAATCTTGAATAAAAAGTTCTCAATTTAGTATAAGCATATTAGATCGGAATAGTTAAGCATTCATTACTAACGAAGCATTCATTTTAAAATGCAAGCGTTAGCGATCAACCTTATATCCTGAAATGCCTCATTGATTTCATTCTGAATTACAAAATAAATTTTTAAAAAATAGTTTACAATTTTTTGTTTCATCAAAATAAGGTAATTTAAAATGTTTAAAAATAAAAAGTCATTTAAATCCATCTTTTTTCTTTCTTAATTTGTAAAAGCAATAAACAAAATTGGTTTGTTAGCATATTGGTAATGTTAAAGTAAGAGATCAATGATATCCTTTCAACTTTAATGAGAGAAAATTTGTCTTTTGATTTGATATTTAATGAATGAAAGTTTTGTTATCCTATTGAGGCGGGGGTAGATTAGTAAATAGCGCTAGGTTTTTTTTTTCCCTTCTCGAATTAAGAATATTTGGTTTCGAAACACGACAGACGAGCCTCTCCGAAACTTATATATAAAAGGCATGATAAATCTGTAAGATGTTGTATTTCGTTGGACTCATGGAAAAGAGGAGACTGAATCCCAAAATGTCACCTGCGGGGACAGTAAGTTAGGACCCTACGATTTACCTTATTTGATGCTATTATTGAATACAACAAATTGGCGATTAGTATATATATTTATATTTATGCTTATTTACAACTAGATTCGTGGTTTTCAATGCTATTCAATTCCTACTATTAATTCACCCTCACCCTATATATATCTTGTTCAAATTTTCAATCTCTAATAAAGCACTTTTGATTCATCCACTCAAGTTCAAGTACATTTTTTTTTAAACTTGTAATGGTGATGATGATAATATAGTTTGATGATAATACACTTGATGTTAATACAGTTTTTTCAAATATTAATTCGTTAATTGAATTTAATTAATTAATTTTAGTTTTATATAGGAGAAAAAAATGTCTCTTCTATAAGATATTTAGCAGGATATGCAATTTAGAAATAATTACCGTCAGTAGCGAAGCGCTGGAAAAAAAATGTCTTTTCCAGATTCCTTTTTCATTCTGGCTTCCAGTCTGAGTCGAGGAGGGAACAAAATGGAAAATGAAACGTATGAATAAATGAGTGAGAGAGATGGGAAGTGTGTGTGCGAGAGAGAGAGAGAATTGTTTCTAAAAAAGAATGAATGAAAATTATTTATAAAGGACTTTCGGAAATACAGTCACAAAAAAAAGTAGGAATTGACTTTAAAATTTTTTTTATATATTACTTGTTTCAGAGCTATATTTCGTTGGATAACTGTGAAGAATCTCAACACCATGACGTTCGATGACAACGTGAATGCCGACACTCCCATGGGAATCCTGCGTGGAATCAAACACGGAACGGAAAGTTACCACGTGCTCTTCAAGAGATTGTGCAGGTAATTGTCTGCGTAAACTCACCTTAAATTGCTCAACGACGAATTGGGCACCATAATGTTTAACCCAAACTTCTATACACCTTTTCAAGCTATAAATATCTTCATAAAAAAACTGAAGGAAGGAAGATTAGGACAATTTTCAATCATTTTTCAGACAATTATTTAGTTCATTGGTGAATTAATAGTTAGTCATTAGTCATTTTTGGTCGTTTCTCAAACATCTCGAAAAATCGACACAGCTGTACCAAAGTAATCTCAATTTGGCAGATTGACATTTTATTAACATCATCATCAAATTAAATTTTTTTTGCTAGTTGCAGCTGATTTCTTCACTGAGATGACTAAATAGAAGATTAGAACGATTTTTAATAATTTTTCAGACAATATCTTGAAAAGTTAAGTTTCTTTTAATGATAACTTTTATTTATTGCACAGTCTCGAGACATACTGGATATAAAACACAAGTGAATCCTTTCATACACAACAAATATTTGATAAGCCAATTAATTGAGAGTGTGAAATAATTACTTATCCATTTCAGTTACGCCGGTCTCCACTGTGTGGTGATAAAAGGCTACTCAAAAAGTGCTGGCTACCAACCTGGCGTGAAATTCGAAGACAGTCGCTTCAGAAATTCTTGGAACGCAGTCTACGTTGCTGGAGCTTGGCGATTCGTGCAGTGTAACTGGGGCGCCAGACATCTGGTCAACGCCAAAGAAGTCCCCAAACCGGGCAGCAGAGGCAAGTCTGACAGTCTTCGCTACGAATACGATGACCACTACTTCTTGACCGACCCCAAGGAATTTATCTACGAGTTCTTCCCACTGCAGCAAGAGTGGCAGCTCCTCAAAGTCCCCATCACACTTTTAGAGTTCGAAGAATTGCCGTTCGTCAGATCATTGTTTTTCAGGTAAGTCGTGAAAATTTTTGTGAAATGAAAAATATATAATTGATCGACAAAATTTGTAATCATAACTGGCATCAAGCATTCTGGTTTGTTTAAGGATAATTTTTTTAATAAATAAAAGAATCAGCATTATGCAATTTGAATAGCAGTTTTGCTTACAATAGCGCTATAAGTCAGTCTTTAAAACTCTCGCTGTATAACAGGAGATGCCTGATTGGATCACAGAAAGGTCTTCTGTCATCCCACGATTCCCAATTGATACGTCACAGTTTGGCGCGATGCCAAGTTAGCAGTTTGTTACATAACTATTAACTAACCATCGCGCCAGTAATAACTATTATGCTATAGTGGTAAATTATCTTGCTTTACATTTAAGAAGCAAGTAACGAAATTTTAATTATCTAGTATTATAATATTATAACATACTATTACTTAAAAAAAATTTCAGAAAACAATTTTCATTTACAGGTTTTTTTTTTTTTTTTTTTTTTTTTTGGAAATTGAAATTTTAGCATTGAAGAAGAAATAACTATATTTGTAACGTTTATCTTTAAAGATGTAAAGCAATTGAAAGTATATTCAGATTAAGTTTTATTTATAAAATGTAATTAAATCGTTGATTGCAGAAACCCACATGAGTCAATGGTATGATAAATTTGGACATTTCAAATAAACTGATACATTTTTAAAATTTATCCTTAAAATTCTAGTGACTAGCATTCGGTGCCACGGGGTTTTGGATTCGAATCGTGTTTATAGTGGTTTGGAATCCACTTTAAACCATGTCCCGGTCTAATATAACTGTAGAACTGATAAACCCTACACCGTAAAAAGAAAACGTCTAGTGTCTCGAAATCTGCTAGTAGGCAGACGGCCTTGGCCTCCCATGGGGCTGCTGCGGCATTGAAGAAGATTTTATATAGCTACCGTAGAAGTTTTTAACAGCCTCACTCATGTCATTTATTTACTAATTATGTAAATATCTCTTGAGAATGTAAAAACAGCCTAAACTCAATTTTGAAAGAAATAAAGAATTGATTCATGTGGTTTCTGTAATCAGCGATTCAATGATTTCAATACTATTAACTCTTATAAATTTTATAACAGATACCAAAAGGTGTCTTCTATTTATTTCAAATATAACCCAATCATAAACGTTAAATTGCATGTTTCAGGTATGGATTGTACTTCCCTGACGAGGAGACAAAAGCAGTACTCAGTACTGACAGCACTGGCGCAGCTACCGTCCGCATCTCCATGCCGTCTCGCATGTCCTCCAGCCTAATATTCCACTACAATCTCAAATTCTACGACACAGACGTGGACACGTATGAAGGCGTCAGTCTGAAGCGGTTCGTCATGCAGTCCGTGGTTGGCAACATAGTGGCCTTCAGAGTCCACGCACCGTCCAGCGGATCTCTGTTGCTGGACATCTTTGCAAACGCTGTCACGCCTCGCGAGTACCTCACTGGTGAACCCATGAAGTTCAAGAGCGTCTGCAAGTTCAAGATTGTGTGCGAAGATCTGCAGACAGTGATGGTACCATTGCCAGACTGTGCCAGTGGTGAGTGGGGGCCCATGAAAGCTACCAGACTCTTTGGACTCGTGCCCATAACCCACGAGGATGCCCTCATCTTTGCACCAAGGGAACTAGAGATTCAGTTCCGGATGTCCAGGCCCCTCACCGACTTCATGGCGACTCTTCACAAGAACGGCGTCGAGGAAAAGAGGTTGTCCAAAAACGCCACTCAGTCAGTGGAAGGAGACTTGGTGACCTTCTACTTGAAGTTCACTGAAGATGGCCAGTATGGCATGGATATTTACACGCGAGAGATGAATGGCGAACTGGAGAACGGTGATAAGCACCTTCTGACTCATTGCTGTAAATATCTTATTAATGTATATTCTAACAAACCATTTCAAGAATTTCACTAGATGATCATTTATTATAAAGTATTTAATTGAGACTAAAAAAATTCTTTATGGATCTGTTTCGAAGTGCTGTGGTGTCATCTCAAGGTCATTTGGGCGAGAGAAGAGAGAGGTGTTATTCACAAATGGATGGCATTGCAAGTTATCAGTTAAAAATATTGCATCAATTATGAAATATTTGTTGTGAAAATTTCCATGTGGATTCGTACGTGTCAGTTATTTGTTTTCATTTGTTAGATATTAAGTTGAATATGAGGGGGAAAATGTACAGATGCACTGAAAACACATAAGATGGAAAATAATCATAATAGAAGAAGAAAAAAAAACATTATTGTGTATGCTAATATACTAGATTAATTCTATTGAATTAAAGTAAGACTTAAATAGATGATATATAAATACTAAAATATTATAACATACTATGTATATGAAGAACACATATGTGCAATGTGTGAAAACTTTTTTTTTTTTTTTTTTTTATATATGAACTTTATGAGGCTGCATTAATATTTTACAAAACATTAAAAAAAAAAAAAAAAAAAAAAAAAAAATCAAGCATACTTGTATAGCATTTTATTTTATTAATGGGTCCATGAAAATATTTGAAAAACTGTTAAGTTTAAAGCATTTTTTATACTGTTATTTTTATGCTATGCTATTATGTTTTCTATTTTATGTTCAGCTATACTTTTTATGTGTTTAATGAAGAAATCATTCAACATTATAAAATAAACCAAGCTGTCCCAAATAAAATATTACTTATAAATATATATAATGACAGCTTTTATTATACTCAGGACAGAATATTTATAATTTCTTACAATGAAAAGAGTTTTGTGTGCTTTTCATTGTAATTTCAACGAATAACTTATTTAATTATTGATTTATTTTTATTGTGACGTAAATGTATATAGTATATAAGAAGAAAAATATGAAGACTAAGATGAATACTACTACTACTATTAAAATATAGATTTATTTGAATATATATATATATGTATTTTAATGAATCACTATTCTGAAGATTTTTTTTCTAAGTTGCATCAAAATAACCTTTTTTTTTATTATTATATGGATTTGGAAAATACTGGAGAAATAAGAACTCCAGAAAAAAACACCTTTTCCATGCAATGGCTTCAAATTATTTTTTATTATAACTGCTTGCAATTAAAAGAAGTTAAATCAAAAGTGTCTGTGTTCTTTGTGAATGATTGCAAAAAAAAAAAAAAAAAAAAATCTTAAAATAAATAGCTGCAATAAGTTAAAATACAAATTATAACTACATTATATACATGGAAACTAGTTTGTTTTGAATATACCTAATAATATTATTAGTTTTATAATTTATATTAAATAAAAGAATTATATTATCATACATTCCTTTTATGTTAAAAAAAGTTGTTACCAAATTTAGAGCAAAATAAATATTCTTATCCTACTTCTGTAGAGCGATGACATCTATTTGCTCATTGTATATATAAAACAAAACACATGAATATGTCAGTTTTTCGTTCAGAAAAAAATGCTCCAGATATGATAAATAAAACATTCATTTGATTGATATATACAGAAAAATGAAAGCAGGGAACATGGCATGGCTCTAGGTCAATAAAAAAATAGAAGATTTATCAACAAAATGCTACTTTACATGAATATTATTTTATATTTCATACCATCACAAAATTCTCAATTCTGTTAGCTATCGAGAACAGAAAAATGTTTGCTTTAAAATTAATTATGTATTTTACAGGATTGAAATAGTACATTAAAAACATGTTAAATGTTAGAAATGTGCCCAACAAAGAGACTTGGTTCATTGCCAGATAATGCATCAAAATACATAAGCATATTTTGATCAGCATTTATTAAATCAAAGTAGCATCTATAAAAATCCTTATTTACAATCTTATAAAATTTGTACATGTCAAATCCAATGCAATAAATATATGATAATTAATTTTGTGTTTGAATGAAGTCTGCAGTAAAGTTACAGTAAGCATCTGTGACTTTTAGTCTTCATAAAATTGTGTACCTCTGATTTAGTTAAATGTATATATATATATATATACATACATTTAACACTCTCTATCTATATATATATATATAGAGGTAGATAGATACAAACATAACTATTGTTAAAATCTAAATATCATTTATCACCACACCAACTCGATATAGTTAAACGAGTTTTATAGTTCTTGTTAAAAGAATCTACCAATGCAATTCAACATTTTGTTGTTTATATTTTTCCAATGATTTTCAATTTCATTACTGCAGTTTATGCACACATCAAATCTTGAAATCCCCCTCCCCCTTTTTTTTGAGAGACTTAACATAAAGCATTTCAGTGCTCTTGTATAGCAAACATCATGACAGTTTTGATACACAATTTGGGTGTAGCGAATATGGTAATGGGTTTTGTCGAAAAAATGATCAGGTTTCTAATTCATTCCTTATTAATTGTCCTTTGGTTTTTGTGTTATGTTCCTTATTTTTTACACACACACACACACATATATATAGACAAATATATATATGAGAGAGATATAACATATGCTAATAAATAAATATATAATACAAATTGTGAAAATAGAATATATAGATTATATCTATATATAAAAAAAGGATTCTTTACTTTCTACACAATTCTTTTGTCCAACAAAGTAATTAAGCTTACATAGTATATTTTTTATACAATAACTACAAAAAAATGTTTAAGATATTATAAAAAATATATATTTTTTAATTTCTTTTACTTGCTTATTAATGAAACAAAATGTAATTTCCGTCGAGAATAAAAAAAAATGTTTGTGAATGACAAATGCATTCTATGAAAAATAAAATACAAGAACAGAAAAATGATTCTAAACAAGAATTTTGAAATTATTCCTTATTTTTCTAAAAATTTATTTTGTTAATATATTATTAAGCATATTTATGAAAAAAATGTATAGGAGCTTTTAAAATTTATTAGTAAAATAATCTTAGATAAAAATAAGCGAGAAAATTCCTAAAATACAAAGATCTGGTTTGTGTTTAATACAATGGCATTTAGAAAAACAAAATAAGCACAGATATCAAAGCCTTTTTATTTACAATTATAAATAATTTTATTGCAAGCATATCACAAACTATATCACATAAGTATTTAATTGACATAGTTTGAAATTATCATCAAAATTCATTTAGCCACTCTTTCATGTAAATACAATTTGTAGGTGATATCGGATGTCCTATATGGCAGTCTCTGTACACCTACAAAATAAAAGTTTTGTTAAAAAATAACAAACAAATTTGTAAATGTATATTTTATTAAAAGAACTACTATATATGATATAATCTTACTTCAGATATAATGATCTATTTTATTTGTGATAAGTTTCATTCAGAAATAAAATTAAAATTTAAAAAAATTTATCAAGCATTGTATTTAATATGCCATACGAGTTCAAAGCTATTAGTCACTTTGTTTTCTTTCATTTTGTACACTTTTCACCATCTCAATGTCATTAGATTGATGATATGTAATAAGATGATACAAAATATATTTTCCATTTCTTAAAAAAATACCTATGTCCTGTTCTAATTGTTAAAATTTTTTATCTAGAGTGTCTTTATATCTTTGATATTGTCTTTAAAACTATATTGGCACTTGATAATCCATCACAATCACTCATCTAGCATGCCTGTTGTTAAATATGGCAGATTAAAGAGAGACGATTGTAATAATCACTTATACATCATTAACATATAAAAATTCAGTTGCTTTAAAATTTTCTTCTCTCTATTTAAATAAAAAATTTTAAAATGTGTTTTCTCCTCTTTCTAAAAAAAATGTTTTAAATGAATTATTTCAATAATACTTACAGGGCATGTACCACAAGGAAATCTACTTAAGGCACTACTTGGTGTCAAAGCTTTCATAGCTCGGAAACAATTTTCGGATTTTGTTTCTGTCATATCACAGGTTGTAAGAGATTTAGATACTTCTAATTTATCATCATAAACCAAAGAAATCAAGATCTTTTCAATATCGGGCAATTTTAATTCAACCTAAATTTGAAAAAGGAAATTTTATACAAATCAATAAATTTATAATGCAAAACATTTTAATTCAATTCAATTTCACATTTTTTCTATCTTTAATAACACCTACTTAAAAAAAAAAAAAATAATATTAAATTCTAATGAATTTTAGAATTAAAATTTTTGTAATATTTACTATTAACGTATAACACAAAATTGTAATCATAAGCCAAAAACAGATTATTTAAAACTTTAAAAAATTGGAACACACAGAAACAAATATTTTTTTTTGTCATGAATTTTTCATCAAAACTAAAGAATAGAGAGAGAAAAACAGGAGTACAGTAGATGGAAGTTTTATTTAATTTTCAAAAGTTACCTTGAAAAATTTGTTAACAATATTACTTTATTAGTACAGAAAAATCACCAGTACAAATTTTATCACATACTCAGCATCTACCATTACCACCCAATAACATATTACATCTTAAAATTTAATCCAACACTTATCAAACATTTGCTTTCATATTTTTTTGAATGGATTCAAGCATATGTTGATCTTGTCCACCAGATGACAACAAAATGCTGCTCGCATTTTTATTCAATAGGTACACATTAAAGTATGTACATATATATTAAAAACATTATGAATGCATGTTTTAATTGTTTAAATTTTTATCTGGAATACTTTACTTTAAGCATTCTTGATAAAAATTTAAATCAGAGAAAGCTTTGTTACGTAAATCAAACATGCAATTGAACCGGAAATATTTCAACGGCTATTGTGAAGAAAAAAAAAAAAAAAAAATGTGTGTGTGGGGGGGAATGTCATTTGTAGAATTTCATATGTCTATCATTTTATAAACATATATTAACAACTGGCATTTTAAATCTGTTTTCCAAGATTAGAAATCAGGCCAAATCAATTGGTGCATTGATTTGGCATGATTGTTAATCTTCAACTATAAGTGATCCTCTAATAAGTGAGAATTAATAAATAAACACCTAAATATTAAATTCTGTCTCATTTATTGTTTTGTTCTTTATTGAAAGAAAGTACATATTCTATATAAGTTAGAGCTAAGATCAATAATTGTAAGAAAGAAAGCTTAAAATTTTTTTTATAAAAATTTTCCAGAAACATTATTATTCTTTATTTCATAATTATCAATAATAATGAAAAGACAGTATTTTACAGAAAAGAATGGAGTGTATTATACATTACCTTGCTAATTTTAAGGCTATTAATGAAAGCACATATTTCTTTGGAAGATTTATAAGAAGCATGTATTTGGGCTACTGGATCAGAAAGCTTCTCTGATATTTTTCTCTATAAATAAGCATGAAAACAAAGAATTTAAATTTAATACAGATGTATTGTATTATGTTAAAAGATACTTAAATCTACCTTAAAACATATGTAATAATATAAAAACCACATATACTTCTTTTGAAGCATTCAAATATGAAAATTTAAGATCAAGAAAATAAAAGTTATAATTATTATATAAGTAAAATAAATTATTAAAAAGTTTTATTCTAAACTTCTATTAACTCATTAATAAAATGATTTTAAAGTTACAAAATTAAAAAATGGTTTATTTTTTTTTCAAAATATCAGATTACAGTGGTATGTTGGTATACATCTGCTTTGGAATAAGTGCAATTTGATAAACATCTTGCTTGGAAGCAAAACATTTTGTTTGATATACAAACTTTATTCATTCAGAACATAATTTGCATGCATCTCTTTTTTTTTTTATAAATTAAAAGCTTTGCAGAGAAGTACCACCCAAACAATGTCACATTTCAGAAGGGCATGAGGAGAAAGCAGAACGAAGCACTTTGGGATGGCTCTTTAGTATACTTCAAATAAAATGATCTTCAACTCGGTCCAATTAATGGAAAGGGACTGATAACAGAATATTAAATTTAATAAATTTTTATTCAGGCATGTATTTTATCTAACTGCTTTTGCATTTATATATTTTAATAATAAGCAGCATTTATTTTATACAACTTCATCAATATATAATATACCAATAACAATAAGTTCTTTTTTGTGTATGTGTGTGGGGGAAGAAGAGAATAATCGATTTCCTTTTATTTTATAAGAGAAAATATATAGTTTGGTACATGAATATGAAATGGATTCAGCATATATCTAGATACTATGCAATTACATAATCAGATATGTTATTTAAATTATTATAAAATGAATAATATATCAAATCTTGGAGAATAAATATTTTTCCTTCAATACAAAAAATAAATTTAGAGAAAAATATTTTCTCTTAAATAACACTATACAATAACATATACTATACTGCTACAATTGTTGCTTAATAAATGTTTATCAAATCCCTATATATTCTCTCTTGGAAAATCTCAATTTAAAAAACCAAAATTAAAACCTCATTTTAAAAAGATTTAAGGTATATGCAATTTATAAATGAACAGAATGGAGATTAAATTCAAACCAAATATTTTTTTACTAGAAATCTGTCCTAATTACAGAATTTTATGGAAAACTTCCTTTGATAGAATCTTTCTTAATCATTGCAAAAATCAAAAAATTTATGAGATTTTGGGGATTTTTAGAACAAAATTTAAGAGATTGATTTTTTAAAATAATTTTCATAAAATAATAAACAAAAAACTCACAGTTCGCAATAAATACTGATAGCACTGCTCGCCAATCACGTCAACAAATTCTGTTTCAAATTCTTGTCCAGAATAGAAAGTTCCTCCCGTAATTTCCTGACTAGGCTCTAAATTGAAAAGCATGAAGACTTTTTTCTTGGTAGACTTAAATAAATAAATAAAAAAAAAATGTAAAAAATTAATTATTGAATAATATTTTAATATAAATATACATTTTCGTACAAATCTTCCAAGTCTAAAAAAAAAAATAAAAAAAATTTATTCATATTTTAACACAAAATCGGTAAATGTTAATGCTTAAAATTTTTTTGTTTTTTTTTTTCAATCAGAGTAAAGTATTTAGTCCAAGTACAGTTGGAATATTTATCAGAACATTTAACCATAACACAGTTTTATAGCCTTTACTGATTAAATATTTGATAAATTCATTAAGCTTATTCTAGAAATACTTTTCTGGGGGGAATTAAATAACTAAAAAAATTTAGTTCTTTAATTTATTGATTTGATTTCTTTCAAACTAAAAGAACATTTTAAGTTTAAATATTAATTTTTTTAAATTATATATTAAGGTTATATTGGGTTTCTATACTAAGAATTCTCGATGCACTACAAAGTTAAACCCAAAACTTCTATATCTATATGATAGAGATGGAGAGATTATATCAGTAGACCAGAAAACTCTCCAATCTGAGAAGGAGGATTTTGGAAGATTTTACAAAAATATTAGAGTCTATTTCTTTAAAAGTCTGAATACTCCCAATTTGCTATAAACAAAATAATTAAATATAATTATAACTGCATTTAATTTTTTTTTTTTTTTGTGAATTGAGCAATATAAAAATTAATTCTATCTCATCAAAATAAAATTTTAAGTGACTCAAGTTAATGACTTTAAACATAAAATAATATAAAAAAAGTATCTAATTCTATAATAAATAATTTACTTGATAACTTCAATTCGTTTTTACAAATTCCACAAATGCACTTAAACATATATTACAGAACAGAAAATTTAAACTGAAAACTAGCAGAAAAATAATTTTTTCTTTTTAAATTTTAGAACCCTTTTACAAAATAAAATATCAAAGACACTTGTTTATATAAATAAAAAAATATTTTTAGAGAAAACAATTAAAATAATAAGTTATCATTAGTAAGAATCAAAATTGAAAACACAATTTAGGCCTTTATCTAATTAAATTCAAATATTAGATTTATGACTAAAACATTTGTAATTAACAAAATACAAAATGACTTTTTAATAAAAAAGTCATTTTGTCACCAATTCTAAAAAATAATAAAATTCAATACTTTTTTTTTTTTTAATATCACACTTACAGAAATAACTGCCTTTACAATTCTCTGGGCATCCAGATTCTTCAGAATTTTTGTAATCTGAGGTTGGGGTATATTTAAGGCAAGTTTCAGCTCTTTTGGTGAAATCCCTAGAAAAATGTATCAAAAATTTTAAATTTTTAGCTAAATTATAAATACAGATAATTCAGCTAAGAATTACTGTATAAGTTAAGCTAAATTTTTGAACAAAAGTAAATAATGTTTAAAACAGCAAATCTTATAAATATTTTTAAAATATTCATGATTTTTCAGAATGTTTTGATGAATTTCAGAATGAATTTGACATTCATTTTTAATCCTTAGAATTACAAATATTTAAAAAGCAAAAGAAAATTGTGTTTCAATATTTATTTAAAAAATATTTAAATAGCATACATTTGGCAAGAACATACTCAGATACTACATGCAGATCACAATTTCAAAACTTAATTACTTTTAAAAACATCAAAGAATGTTTTGTGTTACAATTGTTGAAATGTTTATAAATATATATGCCATTATAAATATCATCCACCTTATTGCACAAAAATCATGTTTAATCTTTATAGCAATGGTGGGGGTTCTTCTACTTCTCTTTTTTTATTATCTGTAACAGCTTTTCAAATTTTAAAACTTTCAATGACCTTCATCCTCAATGAACAAAAATAGTATGAAAACAAAATTAAAGGGATTTTATTTTTATTATGTTTACATAATAAAAATCTTGGGGGGGGTTCTTGACACCTAAAATCTTTAAAGGATCCCAACTTTAAGAAACATTGGTTTATAGGATGCATTAAAAATACACATATTCTTTATTTATGATGAGCTTACTTTAATTTTTCTGAAAATTGACAACAAATTTTAAATGCTTTTAGTATTATGAATTTAAAAAAGAAAAAAAAATCAAATATAATTAAATTTATGTCTTTAAAATTATTTCTTATACTTTAAAGGCAGCCACAATCAATATCTAAATTTTTGTTATTTAATCCAGCAAAAAAGAGTGAAACACAATTATGAATTTAAGAAACAGAAAATTAGATTTTTAAATCATTATTTTATTTATATTCATGAGTGATAAACTAAAATAAACCAAGGAATTAAAAAAAAAAAAAAAATCATAAATTAAAAGTTTCAATATTTTTGAATTTTTTTTCATACAAGTGAGCATCAAAAATTATTAAATTACATTTTTAGTGAACATTAAAAAATTATAGAAACTTAATTTTTAATAAATATTGAGATTTAAATAACTAAATTCATTTTGTATTGCACATTGAATTACGGTTCTTTTCCTTTTATCATGATTTCCTTTTTATCATGTTTGACAACTGATATAACTGATTTGATTTTTTTTCATGACTAACAATTGATATAACTGATTTGATTTGACTTTTTATCATGCCTGACAACTGATTTTTTATTAACATAACTGATAATAAAAAATAAAAAAAGCATTTCTTTGAAGGGGGGAAAAAAAAAATAATAGTTGAGGAAACAGTTAAATGCTTTGTAGTCAAGAGTGATATTTCACTTAATATAGAATATATATCTATACCATTATTTCCTGCCCTTTTAACTGCATCTAGAATACAATGTTCTTCAGTGCCACTACCAGCAGTCAGAGTCTTCCTGAAATTAGATACAGAAAACTTATATATTTAACTTGAAATATGATAATTTATAAACTGTTATGTAATTTTCACAATATCACTATCACAACTTGAAAAAAAGCAAAAATTATTTAGTTTTTTTTATTTCAGAATGAGAAACAATCTTTGTAACATATCAAACAACAACAATAATAATAATAATAATCCCATATTTTAACTGTGAGGATATTTTCCTCCAATTACATAAGCCTATTATTATAATGCATGTTTAAGTGTAATAAATGAGAGAAAAAAAAGATGGTGATGAAATTTTTATTTAAAGAAGTTTTAAGTTTTTACCTTCTAATTATCTAACTTACAAGCTATAGTTTAACTTTTAATTTTAAATATTTGAAACATTAAAGTGAATGAGAAAGTGATAAGAAAAAAAAAATTAAAGGAATAATGTTTTGTAATCCTATCTATCATTGCACTAAATTATTACTTAAAGTATTTAAAATAGAGGCAAATATTCTCTCTTCTGGTAAGACATTAATAACCAAGAATAGCTTTTGAATCTAATAACTTTTTAATACAATTTTATGTTTTCATTGAATTTACCTCTTTCAGTAATTTCATTTTTAAATAATCATTGAAAAATTAATATAAAGGACAAAATACTTTTTAACAGCATATTGTAAACAGTGGAATTAAAAAAAAAATCATAATTTTTTTCATAAAAAGTGGGTATTCTAATATTATGATATTTAATAAGATATTTCAGCAAATAAATTATTTATAACTGAAATAATTATTTCATATTTAGTACTTATTAAAAAGTTTCTTTAAAATACCATTTACTTTAATAATAAATTAAAGAAATGAAAATGAATTAATGAGGTAAAAAGATGGATTAAGGGAATTTTAAATCTTAATAGGGAATCTTTTTCAGTCATTTTCCATACTAAATAAATAATTTGTTGTTGTTGTTTCTTATCCCACTTGGCTGGCCAAGCCCACGAGCCCATACGTACTCATGGTTGAAGGGGAAGGAAGCAGCTTCTGTTGCGATGGAGCACCCGTAGGTAGAAGCCTGACTTTTGCTCCGTGATGCTCTTACAGTCATAGAAGACCGGGACCTACGGCTTAAAGTGGATTCCAAACCACTACAAACATCCATGGCACCGCCGGGATTCGAACCTGAAACCTGTGGCACCGAGCGCTAGACACTCGGCCATTCAGGTCCCAAATTTGCCAACGGCACGTGGTGTTCCCAGGTGGTCACCCACTCAAGTACTGACCGCGCCCAATGATGCTTGACTTCGGTGATCTAACGAGAACCGGTATATTCAGCATGGTACGGCCGTTGGCATATATAAATAATTTAAATACTAATATGCACCAATTTTTAAAAATTAACTTTCTAATATATAAATAATTAATATCTTAAACAATTTTCTTATCTTATTTTAATTTTTTACATCTATAGAGATATTGAAATAAAATGTTCCTTTCCAGTAATTATCAGTTAATTTTCCATAGAAATATATTAATATTTTATGTTAAGTTCTTTTTAATAATGTTTTGAGCCTATCATTTTCAGTACTTTACATAGCTAATTTTTTATTGTCACAGTAGAATAAGAATCATCCTCCATCTGATGAAAAAGTAAATAGCTTTATTTTTCCTGATGAAGTCTTCTAATGAGAGCACAATTGAAACAGCTGTGAGAGAGCTCTTAGCAAACAAACCATGCCCTTTTTTAATAGCATAAATCTATACTTCACTCACCAAGATTCTTCTATAATAGAATCTCATTTTTTTTAACTTCTACATATCTAATGCACACATTTGGCTTTATAAAACAAGAGAATTAACTTTCTCACTATAAAAAAACATTTTATAATAAATAATTTTAATAATTCTAAATATCGTTTTATTAGAGATTAAGGTTTAGTGATTCTAGTGCTTTGCACATTACACTGAAATAAAATATTTAATAATACATGTTTGGAATTTGTAAACAATTAATAACAAAATTACATTTATAAAATATAGATTAATAAAAGGTAAAAACAGCTTAAATCTTACTAAATATACCAATGTGTAATGTAAAAAACTTGACTACATGTACAAAGTTAACCAATATTAAATCAGAACTAAATAACCAATATTCTGTTAGAAATTTAAGTTAAAATATAGAATTCCTTTATTTAAATGTTGGCCACTTAAGAAATAGCAAGAGCAGTAAAACTTTTTTCATAAAAGTTTATATTTACTAAATATATTCATTCATAAAAATACAGAATGGCAGAATTAAAAAAAGCTAAATCCTTTTAGAAAAATCTTTCAGTTAATGGCATATAAAATGTATACTAAAATTCATTAAACATTTTTTTATAAATTTCAAATGATATTCAATTATATTTACATCTATCAAATACCTATCAGAAGAATTAAGAAAATTAAGGGGGAAAAAAAGGGTGGAGTCAAACTTACCTAGAAGCATCACTTTTTAAAGCATATACTAATTGCTTTCCTTTTTTTAGTAAATCTATTTTTCCCTATAAAATAAATAACAAATATAATTAATTATTATATTAAGTATAATTATTTCTGTACATTTCCTAATAACAGAATTCTAAATTATAAGCACAATTATATAAAAATAATGCTAAAAACACTTAATACTTATTCAAAATTAAATATTATTTTAGTTAGATTTTAACCTAACCATAGAGGCAATCACTGATGAAATTTTAATCATTTCCCTACATAATTTATCTGTTTATAACCATTGGCTAGTCAAAATAAACATATACAAATTAAATGATAAAATTTGTTTTATATTTAAAAAAATTTCATTAAAAATCTCTTCACTTTTCTTTAAGAAACAAAAATATGAGCCCTTTTGAATCAGTTGCTTTTAATTCTTTAAAATGTCACATATAAAAATTTTACCAGTTTTCAGTTGCTATTTATATATAAATATGGTTTCTATATACAGATACATACATACTTAAGATACATATACATATGGATATATATTTAAACATTTAAAATTGCAGTCAATATGTTAAATAATTCTAAAAATATTTCTCCTAGAAAAATTATTAAACTAAATATGATAATCATTGAATGAAAAATTTGAAAATTTCAAGTATATATTATTTATACACAGATAAAATGAAATGCAATCACTTTATGAAACAATATATAAAAATTTTCTTTTTATAAATAAATAAATGATGTAACAAATCCTCTTACATTTGTAGATAATTTATTTATTATTTGGACTAAGTCTTTAACTGGCAAAGAAGGAAGGGACTCTTTAAAAATTTGTTGTGTAACACCAGTAGGATGCCTTTTTAAAATATCCAGGACCCTTAAAAAATAACATCAAAAGAAATTAATGTATTTGAATAAATTAATACACATAATATAAAATAATTTATTATTAATTATTAATATTTCTCAATCCTTACATGTCTTCATTGTTCGAACTGCCTTGTTCAGCCATTCTGATTAATTACATACACAAAAAAATTAGAAAATAATATATATATTTTATTATTATTAAACGATAATTAACTAAAGATTACCCCCGGCTTGCATCATTCAACAACAATACCACATGGTTCCGTATTTCTGGCACAAATTAGATCGATGACAGTTATGGTTAATGCGAGTAGCTTAACTGAGCAAAAGTTAGGTTTAAAATGTTTCATACCAGCGGCTCAATGGCTTAGTGATTAAATGCATCATCTCCAATAGAATTCTTAAGTACAATAGAAGTAACCCTTTTAGAAATTAAGGAATAATAATGGAAAAATTTACAATTGCATTTAAAAAAAATTGAATTATATAAAAAATTTTCTTTTTGAAGACAAAAAAACCAGCAAAATTATGAAAACTGTTAATATCCAAGGATAACTTCACCCCCCCCTTTTTTTTTAAATACTAGATATTAACAACTTAAATCATCTTAAAATGTATTATTCTCATCTCTTGCAGATTGCCTTCCAGGCCGGATCTCAATTTTATAATTTCCATCCAATGTTAATAAAATGTTAAAATGAATCATGAGTATTTATTTGTTAGCAAATTCCACTTAGTTTTCGACTGCATCATGTAGAGGCTTCTGTAAAACATAAAATTAAATCATTATATATTTGAATATAAACTATTGAGCAAAGAAAATAATTAAAATATTCGAATAGAATTTCTGACTCGTTTAAATTTAAGTATTTCTCATGCATCTTAATTTAATTACTTAAAGGTTAGTAGCTATAAAAATTTGCTTTTTAATAAATTTCAGAGAACAGGATATCAAGTATTCAATTATGTTTGCATTTTCATATCAATAAAGAAGTCCGCAGACAAATTTAAGCAACATTATTTTTAAAGAAATTACACACAAAGAACAAATTATGGGATCTCTTAAATTCCATTGATAGTCAATTGAATTTGGGAACTTAGATTTTTGGTCATAAAATTTTTCTTTTTTTAAGAGAACAATTGGATAAATCGAAATGAAGCAGTTATTTAGCAAAAATAAACCAAGTCAAGTCAAAATTTATACTATAATCACATTTTCTCTCTCTAAAGCAGAATTTTCTGTCCAGTACTATTATAAAGAGAACTTCGGCTCTTTTACGGGGTTGAATATTGCGAGCTTCATGTACCACTTATGTATCGCACGAACAGCTCACCGATTGGGGATGAGGGGAGGACATTGCCTTCCTGAAGAACTTATAGTAGTAATTGTCCCGCATTTGCTTGGCATATGGTAGTAAATCAGGAAAACTCTCACTAGGCAGCCTGATTATCGATGTAAGCTACTTTAACAAATATTATCACTATTTCTATCGATTCTCCTCTGTTGTGAAGCAGTGACTTCAACTGATATGAACCTAGGCCGCTCTCTGTACATTGCATTGTTACTGGTCCACGAGTTGGGAAGAGCTGGAGCTTATAATAAAAATTTCCCAACTTATTTAAATTATAATATTTTTTAAAAATTTATTTTTTTAGTAATAAAAACAAAACAGTTTATTATAATGTGTAATAAACAGAAAAAAATATTTTTTGATAGTATTTTAAAATTCACCCTTAAAAATTAATATAAATTACCTAGCATTTATTGTTGATATTTGAAGGACTACTCTATAATTTCTTTTTCTGTAAAAATGTCTTTTTCGATATTTAAGGCCAGACAAGTCAAGGGCACTTATCTTAAGATATTATGCCAAAAGCAGGTACGAAAAATTATTTTTCAGAATTTAGATTATGGGTCCTTGAGATTTGGCAACTCTTTTCTGGCGAGGAGAGGTGATTCTTGCCCAAATATGGTTCCATTGCTTATAATTCTTTCCAAGTATATTTTTTTCATTCAATTTCGATTTTTATTTTTTTCTAAAGAGATGAAGTCTTTGTCACGAGATTTATTTCAAATTTAAGTGAGATGTATGTTCAACTTAGATTCAATTTCATTTTTTCTATATATATTTCTTTCCTTCCAAAATGTTAACAATGAATTTTTTTCTTCTAATAAAAATTTTTTACTTTTACAAATAACAGCCCAAAGCTAGGATTCGTCTTCTTTTTTTTTTAACTTTAATTTCTGCTGGTATGCAAACAATTTTTTTTAATAAAAAACTAATTTTTATTTTCAGCAAAACATCAAAATTGCCCTGTGAAAAAACCTGAAGAAAAAAGAAAGGATTACTAAAATTAGGCATAGTTAGCATATATGAAGACCCACGAATCGGAGTCTATCCAAGTCAATTTATTTCAGAAAAATAGCTTAATTCATGACGGGAGGAAACATGGGGTGTTCTACTAACCTACATTAAGTTTCATATAGTAATCTAACTTACATTAGCCTTTCTGACTTGCGCAAAGCACGACATGTTTTCTTTTATAAAGATACCTTTCTCACTTTGATTAGCAGTACACATTACAATGTTCATGAATAAACAATAAAATAACAGATCCATCTAGAAAAAATTAACAAAAGTCCACGGCATCATCGAATGAGAAAATTCGTGTGGAAAATTAATTAGTTCTTCAATGTCATGGAGGTCACAGCGACCAGTATTAATTTTATTTAGTCTCCCCAATTTAATGAATACTTAGCAGAGCTATTTCCGGCAGATGAAGAGATATCATTGTAAATTGAAGGGTGGTTGGGTGAAGGCAAAAAGATTTGAGATTTTATGGACATACCAACACAACAGGGACTTTTAAAAGGAAACGTAATTAAAGATCACGAGTGTTTGTATGATTTAGCATTAATTTTATATATCACTGGACACTTAAATGCATTAAATCATGTAAATTTAAACAATAAAAAATGACAATTGGTTCATGAGCTGCAGAAAGATGCTAAAGATTTTTGTCACATAGTAAGACTGTTAAAAAATAATAGTTAAAAATTGATAGATTTGTCAAACTATAGCAACCATAAAAAGTATACCATATAATTGTGAAAGAGATGAACGATAGCACCAATAAAGCAATTTGATATAAAGTGTTTGAACATGTAGTAGAAACATGGAGTATTGAGATATTATAATGGGACATTATCGAAGAATCTATCGAAAAGCATGTGAAATAAAAGCTTGTGGGTTAAACCCAGTCCACATGAGAGCGCATGAGGAAAGAATGGCTTTCGCAAACCCATTGAAAACCATTGTGACAGAAAATCACTTGATTCAACTCGCTCCAGCAACGGAACATCGGAAGGACCCCATGCACTTTCAGCTGTCACTCACAGCCAGAGATAACGTGGTTGCTTTTAGCGGTCAGACGAAGACCATCGCACCGAAAGCCACTTGTCCTTTGTGCTCTCCGTTAGGACAGGAATTTAGCACTGGTGTGGAGAGAGAGAGAATTAGTAGTCAGGCAGCTATGGAGGACACAGGATTACTGAAATGATGTGCTCGAACAGGAAAGTTTTTCGTTTTAAAATGTTTGTTGTGAAACGATTGGAGTGTATTTTGCTAGTGGAGAGTAGATGTCATTGCATTGATCATACATTCTATTAATTTTTATGTGTGTTGGGACGTTTGTAGTATTAAATAAAAGTTTTGTTTATACGGAAAAAAAAAATATATATAAAAAAAAAATTGTAATCGTCTAATGCCGATGTACAGTTTACCCATGGGTATCTGCATTTTTTTTATTTGCATTATTGGTACATGAAATGGCAGCAGACAATGTCAAAAAGAATGTTGGCCTATCAAATTGTCGGATTTGAGCACACACGCGATTTTTTTCGTTTTCCCAGTGAGCCCGACTGCATTTGATCGTCTTCATGAACTTGTATGCCTGATTTTTGTAAAAGAGTTGACGTAAACATTGTTGGTCTTGAACTTGTTGCGCGGTCAAAGAGGAATCGGTAGGAATTTTGTTTCGAAGACAAATTTGTATACTACTTAAAAGAAGTATATGTAAATTTTTTTAAGGCTGTACAAAATTTTTTGAGGTGTAGCACCTCGACGATCATAACGTCTCAATTCAGATTTAACAATCTCTGAGTAGGTGGGAGGTTTCTTTCTCGTAAAACGACGCATAGCACCACAGTAGATTCTTGGGTAAGAGAGCTCTTCTGTAAGATCATAAAACAATACTGACAAAGGCATTTGGTCTTCACCAGGTGCTAATGCCAATCCAGCATCAATGTTGGTATTGAGTTTATTAATGACCGTCTCGGCTGGAGCGGGATTTACGAATGGGTCGTCATAATCATCGTCGTCTATGTCAGACTCATCGTTCTCTTCCGAAGAGATAGGATTCAGGTCAGCGAAAGCATTTGAACCTTCAGAAAACGATTCTGTTCGAAATTTTTCGAGCTATTCCAAATCGATATTAACGTTTTGTGATTGGTATAAAAGCTTGTTCATTAGATACAAAGCCGCATTGTAAACACGATTGGGATTAACGCATTGATACATAAAGTGCGATTTGAAAGAGAGACGTTTCTTCAATTTCCCTTAGATAGTGGCTGAATCGTTTACATTGCGAGGAAGACAGTCGACCGATTTGTGCAAGTCGTTAGGAACGTTCGTAACGGATTCCTTGATACCATATTGACGATCCCGACCAAGCTCTCGTATTTGCATGAAAGGGATACGAAGAGCAACGAGACGCTCTTCCAAGTCATTCAACTCATACAAACAGGAGGGTTGCTCAGGATATCGAAAGCCATAATTGGCTGCAAGATTTGTACCGTTGCGTTTACGAATATGATCGCTGCACGTTTTACAAAAGTCAGCTTCATCCAAGTCGACAGAGAAAATTATTGCAATTTGATTTAAAGAAATGTTCTTCGACTTTGAGCCACTGTTTCTCATGAGAGTAGTCGTTTAAATCGGAATGAGTATTGTTCAAGAAGCAATGGGAGCAGGAAGGAGTAACTGAAGAGGACGAATTAAAAGTATCCTTGAGAGGACAAGAACAGGAGGGAGAGTAAAGAGAAGGAGTTTGAACACATTTCGTGTGTTTAATATTATCATCGTGTGGGTTGATAGTCTGTTGACGCTTGAGAGCTCGAAGGGCATTTTGGAGGGGCACGAGTTTCAGGCTTCAAACGGGCTATTCTTTTCCTTTCACGATCATGCGCTTTAACATTGTCTTCCATTGTTGTCAACATTGTTTCCAATTTCCATTGTTTCCTTTTTGGCATAACTTTATTTCGGATCGGACATCATTTCAGGTCGTTACCGAAAACAATACCCATTGGATACCCATGGGTAAAAAAAAAAAAAAAAAAAAAAAAAAAAGTATTTACATCTATCTATCTCCTCTATATATGTAGAAATATTTGACATTTAAAGTTTTTGGTTTCTTACTATTTTATTTCACACTTATTTATTTATTTATTTTTTTTCATATTCTATAAAATCGGCATAAAAATTGGCTTGTTGCTTTATTCCATAAATGAAATAAGTCCTCATCTACAATTTCAAGAAGTCCTAGTCAGATAAAGATGTGATAAAATAATGTAACGATATAAATAAATAATTAAATCTTATTTTAAAAGAATGTGAATTCTTTAGATTAAAAATGATTAATTATTGCTTTTGTTGAGTTTCCTATGAAGTAAATGAATTTCACTTTAATTACTGACACTAGATGGCAGCATCAGCAATATTTATTCCTATGTACAAGCACGTTATTAGTTTCCTACAAATAAAGTTTCAATATGCAATAATATATATATGTATATGATCAACTGTCAAATTATCTGTTTGAAATACATATTAATACATCTAACTATTTTTGATAAATGCAATGTACATGCATGTAGACTTGTAATTATGGATATTTATAAATAAATACAGTAATACTCGAAATTAAAAGAGATTGGCTGTTCTGGCGAAAATCGCTTAAAATGAATGCGTTTTAAATGGAATATGTTATGAATGTTACTTTGAATATAAATAATTATAAATTTTGCTTCATTGTCAGCAAGGATTCACAAAAACACTGGTTTAAAAGAAAAATATTTTATGGATTGCAGTTCTTTCTAAAGTCAATTCTTTACAATATTCCATAATTATATTTAATTATTTCGACAACCATTTTATAAGCATCCGTTTTAAAAGTGGAAACGAACGAATCGATTTCTGATCAGGGGTGTTAGTCAGTTATATGAGGTGAAAAGCAAATTTAAAAGAAGATAAATAGCCATTGTGAAATCTTTTCATCTTATCTCTCTTTTGATATTATGTAACTTAAAATTTTAATTGATAAAAACTAAAATTACTTTTTTCTGCCGTAATTAGAACTTTTCCTAAAATACCCTACTATACTGTTTTGTTTGAATTCGTCCGATTTGGTAACTTGCCATAGTTCCACAGAATTGGCTGCTGAATTACTGCTGTAGTAGTTTTCTTGAAAGTGTCTAAGATTTTGAACGCTGATTTAGCTACATTTTTTTATTTTTTATATACAGGGTGATTATAATCAAAGTCCCCCTTTCAAAATTCTGTAAGAAATAGAACCACCCTTCACAATGATTTCACATTTGAACTGAAAATACTTGAAGAAGGGGGAATAGGTCCGGCATGAAAAAAAAAAAAAAAGTTCCACCGATTTTTCTCATCCAATTTGCTATGACCTTGTCTGGTGGTTGGGCTTTCCACTAACAGCGTCACAACTGTTGAATGACTTTGATGAGTTGCACATTAAAACCAACTATAGTATTCAATGTGCTTGATTGTTTCGGTTTTTTGAAGGAAAAAAATGACTTCCAAGTTCTTCAACAGTTGTGACACTGTGAGTGGAATGCCCATCCATCACTGCAAGGTTATACCAAATTGGAGGGGAAAAATAGGTGGAACTTTTTTTGGATGCCATACAGTTTCCCCCTTCTTCAAGTATCTTCAGTTCAAATCTGAACTCATGGTGACGAGTCTTTATTTATTTTTTTTACAGCATTTTGAAAGCTGGGCTTTAATTATAACCAGCCTGTATACACTGAAGTGACAAAAGTCATGGGATAGCAATATGCAAATTTTCAGATGGCAGTAGCATCGCGTAGAACAGGTATAAATGCGCAGTGCTTTCGCAGAGCTTTCATTTCTGTTCAAGTTATTCATGTGAAGAGGTTTTGACGTGATGATGACCGCACGACGGGAATTAACAGACTTTGAACGCGGAATGTTAGTTGGAGCTAGACGCATGGGTCATGCCATTTCAGAAATCGTTAGGGAATTCAGCATTCCCAGATCCACTGTGTCAAGAGTGTGCCGAGAGTATGAAATTTCGGGCATAACATCCCACCATGGACAGCGCAGTGGTCGACCGCCTGCACTTGACGACCGAGACCGGCGACGTCTGCAAAGAGTCGTAAATTCTAACAGACCAGCAACACTGCGTCAAATAACCGCAGAAATCAATGTGGGACGTACAAGGGACTTGTCTGTTAGAACTGTGCAGAGAAATTTGGCTTTCTTGGGCTATTCCAGCAGAAGACCGACTCGAGTGCCTTTACTGACAGAACGACATCGCTTGCAGCGACTCTCGTGGGCACGTGAGCATATCGGTTGGTCCCTAGATGAATGGAAAACCGTGGCCTGGTCCGATGAGTCACGATTTCAGTTGGTAAGAGCTGATGGTAGGGTTCGAGTGTGGCGCAGACCCCACGAAGCCATGGACCCAAACTGTCAGCAAGGCACTGTTCAAGCTGGTGGTGGCTCCGTAATGGTGTGGATTGTTTTTTCATGGCATGGACTTGGTCCTCTGGTGCGACTGGACTGAACATTGACTGGAAATGCTTATGTTCAGCTACTTGGAGATCACTTGCAGCCATTCATGGACTTCATGTACCCAAACAACGATGGGATTTTTATGGATGACAATGCGCCATGTCACCGGGCCACAACTGTTCGCGATTGGTTTGAAGAACATTGTGGACAATTCCAACGAATGATCTGGCCACCTAGATCGCCCGACATGAATCCCATCGAGCATTTATGGGACATCATCGAGAGGTCTGTTCGTGCCCAAAATCCTGCACCATCAACGCTTTCACAATTATGGACGTCTATCGAGACAGCATGGCTCAATATTCCTGCAGAAGACTTCCAACGACTTGTTGAGTCCATGCCACGTCGAGTTGCTGCACTTCGCCGGGCGAAAGGAGGGCCGACACGATATTAAGAGGTATCCCATGACTTTTGTCACTTCAGTGTATACATTCATGTTCTTTCACAAAAAGATATTTTAATCAAAAATCGCAATATTAAAAGCAAAATGGTGGAATAAAGAAATGATGGATTTGCCTAATAGATAATTTGTTATATTTTCCAAGCTGAAGTGTTCAGATTCCCAACAAGCATTATAGAAATGAAATATTTTTTATTTATTGGTGTATTTGGTCCACAGTGCCATGTACAAATAGGATGCTCCAAACTGAAAAATGCTTTATCTGCTATATTCCTATCGTTCCCAGGAAAAGGACCTCAAGTCATGCATTTTAAAACAACAGCAGCAACTAATTAAAGCCTCTCTCGAAATATTCTGTACTAGTTTTCATCACTATTAGCTAGGTTGCAATTTTTTTTGAATTTAAGGGAATCATGAGAGTTTTTGCATAACGTTTTTTTAACGTCCGTTATTTTTCTTCCTAGCTCGCATGCTCATAGGAAACATTGTACCTATTGCGCATGCATGTCTGTAATACTGCGCAACTGAGCTATACCTATGAGCATGAGCGCTTGGAAGAAAAAAAATATCGGACGATAAAAACGTTTTGCAAAAACTCTATTAATATTTACGAATGTCTCCTGCTTCGAATTGATTTTTTTATTGCAATTTTAGTATAATTTATTAATATATATATATATATATATATATATATATATTCTAATGCAACTGGCAAATACTTACACATTTGCCTTTTATGCCATAAGCAAGGACTGCACCAGCGTTACTCATTTAGCACTACCCAGGGAGTGCGTGTAGCTTGAGGATAAGGTTCTATCGTAGAGTAACACTATCCCGCAGCCTTCTACGATCATGTTAGACCGGGACCTATGGTTTAAAGTGGATTCACAACCCCTACAAACATCCATGGCACTGCCGGGATTCGAACTTTATGGTACCAAGTACCATAGTGCTAGCCACTCTGCCATCAGGCCCCTATATATATATATATATATATATATATATATAACTTATATGTGTTGCAATAATATATATATATATATATATGTGTGTGTGTGTGTATTATACGTGTTGCAATAATCTTTATTTTGATACTGATGATATTAAAATAATTTATTTGATTTAATACGAAAATATAAATATTTGATTTGATAATCGTGAAAAATAATCAGCAGGAAATAAATTAAACAATTCGAATGTTAAGGATGAAAATTTTGTGCAAAATAATTTGTCCATTAATTTTCATAAAAATAAATAATAATTTATTGAGAAAAATATTTATTTTCAGTTGAGTTAAAAAGAGGTCTGATTAAAGTTCGTATGTGTGTATGTAAGACACACAGATAATTTTCATAATAAGTGATAAATAAGTATTTGATATCATGATTGGATATCTACTTTTATTTATTTTTATTATTATAATTATTTTATTTTATAATAATAATAATTATTATAATTTATTTTTATTATTTATTTCTATTATTTAGTTTTATTTTGATGATTATTTTTTATGATTACGATGATTTATTTAATTATTTGATATTTTGATTATTTGGTATTTTGATGATATTCATCTAATTATTTTCTGTATTGGTGTAGTGATTTTTGAAGAATTTGTAATTGAATTTAGCTATAATTGTTAATTCAAGGTAAAAAAAATTTATCGCATTCCCTTGTTTCGAAAGAAAAAAAAACTATAAAATTTTATTTATAATTACGATCATCTTATTACATCTAGGATTTTGTTGATGCCAGATTCTTAACATCGTCGATTGCCAGATTTATAACAATCTCAATAAATCGATAAAATATGAATATCGATGAAGAAATAAGAATTTTCAGCTGGTTTAATTGTTATTTTAACTCTCCATTTATTTTATTTCCTCCTATTTATATAAACAAACATAAAAATAATAAATTTAGTATTAAATTTTATAATTAATGTACTTTTCATTTAATTATAAACTATAATCTATTCCAAAGTAAAAAATTAAGACGAAGTAATTTAAAACGAAGTCTAGTTTAATCGTTATTTTTTAACAGTATTTAATGAAGATTATATAAGTAATGCGTAATATCCAGGTAATTTAAAAATAAAAAGTTCCAAATTATTATTAAACTCTTTTTTCCTTGTATCTTTTAGTTAGAATTGATTAATAAATTACGAATAATACACTCATGTCCATAAATTAAGGATAATGAAGTTCAGGCAAAGAAAGAGACTGAAGCAAAACAAATTTGACTTATTTGTAAAGTCTATTTATTAAACAAAAGGTAAAGAGCAAAAAAGATGCTATATGTTTGACATAATTAATAAAAATTGCGATTTTTACTCCCTGGAGCAAATTTCAAAAAAGAACCTATTTACAAAAAACAGTATAACATGGTTAGTATGATGGTTAATATGGAGTATGTCTCCCGGACGATGCAATACAGGCCTTACAACGCATAGGCATGCTGAGTATCAAATTATCAATCTGATCTTGGGGAATATTACACCACTCATCAAGCAATGCCCTCCGAAGTTCAGGTTCACAGGTGGGAGGGGGTTGACGGGCTTCAACTCGTCGGCCAAGCATATCCCACACATGCTCTATTGGATTCAAGTCCGGTGAGTATGCTGGCCAATCCATACGGGTGATATCCTCCATTTGAAGGCATTCGTCTACAATGTTTGCACGGTGAAGACGGGCGTTGTCATCCATCAACAGATATTCAGCACCCATGGTGCCCCGAAACAAACGTACATGTTGTTCCAGAATGACATCCCGATAGATGTGGCCTCTCATCGTTACACTCTGAACATGCAGGTCAGTTCTGGAACCAAGAATAATTCCTCCCCAAACGAGCCATCCTGCACCACTGTATCGGTGTCGTTCAATGGTGTTCTCTTGGTGGTAACGGGTACCTGGCGCTCTCCATATGAAAGTCCGGCGAGAATCAGACTGCAAACTTAACCTGGACTCGTCGGAAAACATCACACAAGACCACTGTTGCGGTGTCCACAATGCATGCTCTCTACTCCAGGTTAATCGCAGGCGACAGTGAGTTGCGGTAAGTGGAACACATCTGACAGGCCTACGAGTATATAGACCAATGTGCCCTTAGCGTCTGTACACGGTCTGTCTTGAAACTGTCGTACCGGTAGCTGAAGAGAGCTGACGAGACAGGTCTGATGCTCTGCTCCGTCTGTTGCTTTTGGCAGTAACTGCTAAATACCGGTCCTCATTCGGCGTTGTAACTCGGGGGCGACCTGTGCTGTAACATCTACTCACATTACCATCATCTTGGAATCGTTGCCAAAGCTTGGAGATGACACTCTGGGCGATTCCAAGTTCCTCGGATACTTCCAGCTGGGTACGTCCACATTCCAGTCGTCCGATAATTCTACCACGTAAGAAATCATCCAAATGCTTCCTTTGTGCCATAACTATGCGGTTGTTGCACTGAAAGTTTTTTAAAGCGCTTGTGAACAATTTTACTTCTTTGCCACCATTCCTTATATACCCCTCTCTTACACTCTCGCCATTGTGACGTACTATCCACGCCATCTGGTGGTTTCCTGTAATTTGCATATTCTTCTTCAAGATGTGTGTTCTACAGGTGAAATTTTTATTTTAGAGTTCAATTTCTGTGTGATTCTGAATTATCCTTAATTTATGGACATGAGTGTATTTTTTTACTACGTTTCATTAATGATTGCGTTATATCACGTTTAAATAAAAATAGAATTTTAATTTGCAATTGTTTTTTTTTTTTCATTAATGGACAATTTGTATTACATTTAGTTATTTTACAATAACTATGTATCTTTAAGTTTTCAAAATAAAGATCGAATTTCATATAATATAAAAATATCGATACTTTACATCGATTAATCGTTCCACGTCCCCACTATCAAAATTCTGTTTTTGTAATAAAGTGTTTTTTTAAGATTAATAGAACACTTTTTCTAAAGTTTAATAGAAAGTGATAACCCCCCTTTATTACAAAAACTGAGATTATTGAGAAGAATTTCTACTAATAATTACAAAAAGTTTTATCATATAATTGCATGTTATTCTGGAATAGAAATTCATATTATATTACACTAATCACAAGTAATAAAATTTTTAATGTTCTTTTGATACATGATTATTACGACGCTTAGAAATCAAAGTCAATCAATATCAAATACATATTAAATATAAACTCAAATTAAAAAGTGTTTTAAATCAAAACATTCATTTGAAACTAACAAAGAATAAATTTCAATGCATTAGGCAATTTTGACAAGTATAATTCACTCACATTTTACAATGTATTTAAATTAGATATCAAGTTACACGAAGCTAGCTTACGTTTTTCAAAAATATTGAATATTCAATGAAATGCCAAATTTAAATTTTAAAAACTTATCATTTAATAAGTATACATTCATTCAAAGTTTACTTACACAAATATATATATATATATAAATATATTCTTCAGAAAATTAATTTTTTAATATTAACTTTAAAATCATTACCTCATTCTTTAATTTTCAATTGTGGTCAGTAAAAATTAAAATTAATTAGCATTGAAAAATTGGTCAAATCGAAAAACATTGATACTCATGTATTCAAATGAGTGAATTGCATTTTAAATTTATTCTTCATCAATTAATATTACTAAAATGATACAAAATAAATACACTCATTTAGTAGCAATATTGTAGCACTGTTGCCAATATTTGTTTTTAAATTGATTTTCTTCAATAATTAATTCTTAAATATCTTTTATTTTTTATAATATAAAAAAATTATACCTTTCATTATTTGCGAAAATCATCATATTATACATTCCATTCTTTGGATCCAGAATTTAAAAAAATGTTGTAATTAAACAAACAACATAAATATGCATAGATATTTGATGTAATATCAAACACTTATGTATAACTAATACATAATTGTATTCCTTTACAGTTGGTTAAAGCATTTACAGCTGCTAGTTACGGCAGCTGTTCTTGTTAAAAGCGCAAGACAAAATGAAAGTCATCGACTTAATTTGAATTTCTTGTTTGAGTCACTTTTCTTAATAGGAACCATAAAAAGTACATAATTTAATTGGACAATAATTTAAATCTTTTTTTTTTTGCGGAAAAAAATTTGATAGCTAATATTCTTTGTAAATAATTTACAGTAGCATTAAATTACCTTTGCCATTTTGTTACATATACCGAAATTCTCGACTCTTTAAGTGCTATGTTTCTTAATGCACTGCTTATATTGATAGAATCAGTAACATCATTATGATTATGGTTCATCATCATTAGGTTTATCAACATCAACAAGATTATGTAAGAAAGAATCAACAACATATCTTAAATAAAATGCTTGATGTGTTCTTTTTATTCCGTTTCCATTTTTCATAAGTTGACAACACAAGAAACTGGCATTCACATTTTTAATGTAAAACTTTAAAGATAATTATCATCACCATTTCGTTGATGGGTTATTTACATTCTTTACAACAACACCTGTTTTAAAAGATTTCCTTTTGTCACATAACGTAAACTTATATTTCAATAAAAGACACCAATAGATATAGATCGAATGCATTAAATATGTATTGTTGTCTTCTACCAATGCTCCAGTAGGACCAGGAGAACACAAATGAAGTTTCATTGATAAATAAAACCATTTACCGAAAATATACCTGCATGAATAGGTATTAAAGATATATTTAAAATTGTACAATAATTTTAGTCATTTTTAATAATAATAATACATGTGATATTAATTTTAGAGCACTTCAGAGCAGTGACGGATTTAAGATTAGGCCCGGGCCTAATCTTAGGGACGCCAAAATTTTCGAACCTGAATTCGTCACTGCTTCAGAGCCATTGTCCACTGCTACTCAAATCCACTTTCATTGCTCGGTTCAGCATGATGGCACTTGTACCTCCCATCACGTCGTACACGCATCGAAAGTTCTCCCTTGTTCTGTTGTGGCACACTGCACAATCTATATTTCGAAACACTGGGCCATCCAGCCATCTTACAGGATCCACATAAGATTTGCATCTCCTCCTGGTAGCTATGTTCTGCCATGAACGTGGGCAAGTAGATATCATTCCAGACATGCAGTGTCTGATGCCATTTGTGACATTATGTGGTCTTTGGAACAGCAAATAGCACTCGTGAAACGTCCATTCCATTTGGTTGTTGAACTTCCAAACACCCCACTGCTGCATGTCTTCGACGAAGGTCAAGTTTTGCAAGATGTCTTCTTGCGTAACCAACTCGTCTTCGCACAGAGCTTTGACCCGCCATTCCACAAGTTCTTCCGTCTTTTCGTCGTTGCACAGAGCGCAGTAGTAGTTCTTGTAGGTCCAACCATCGTTCGGATTGGTCACTGGCAATGAACCGATTATGTCGCTCGATTCGCCACTCACTGTGGAAGTCTCGTTGCACTTTTCGCGAACATGCTCGTGTCCAGTCCAAGAATCTTTGCAAGAGTCCACCATCCAGAAGTCCTTGTTCTCTCCGTGCACGAACACGCAGTTGATGTTGTGAGTTCTCCTGGTGTTGACCCTGAAGGTTCTGAAGGGGGCATCGAGACAGCAGTCGTTGTAAATCAAAGAACACTTGCTGTCACAAAAGCAGGTCGTCGGTTGGATGTTCCCGCTGGTCAAGCACGAATTGTAGCATTTTGGTATGAGTTTCCTATACTCTGCAAATGCTATATTTAAGCCAAAAAGAATCAAAACCAAAATCGGCGTTGCAACTATAGAACGCATGATTTTAAACTACTTGAAAATGGTGAAAAAAAATTATTCTTACTTAACAAAGAACATTTCTAATAAAGCATTGTTCTTAAACGATAAAATACATTAGTAAATTTTGAAGTATCTTGAATGAAAAGTAAACACAAAGTCCTAAATTGTATCAATAGAAGAACACGCGGTTTCACCGTCTCAGGAACCGGATGTTCTTGCGCAATGACATCCGGTCGATAGCAGGAATTTTTGCGAAAGATTCTTTCTACCCGAGCAGGAATAGTAGATATGCCATCCGGTTTTTTGTTTTTTTCGTTAAATGCCTTTTTTGAATGAAAATTTTTCGAGAAAGTTCAGGAAGAAGAACGTTTCTTAAAACATGAACAAAAGAATACTTTTTCTATTTTATCATTTCTGTTTACGTCACAGTTAAATGAATAGTTAAACACATTTTAAAAAATTTAATAAAATAAATATCATTATAATATAAAAGTGAACATAAATAAATATAATTGAAATCATATAAATAGAATTGAAATTAATGTTTTCAATAAAGTTAAATACTTGTGCCGAATTATTTTTTTTAATTTAAATTTTAGTATCTGTAAACGTTAAAAATTAGTTCAAAAAAAGTTTCGTAAACTTATACAGTTATTGCATGCATGCATACAAATTACATTGCGTTTTATAGAATGGAAGCGAGAGAAAGAAAAAAAAAATAACATTGAATAAGTCTTGTCGGAAGCTATTTTATATAGCAAAAGCACAATTTATTTAAGTACTTTTTAAAACAGGGTTGGCCAACCCATTTAATCTAGCGGGGCAATTTGGAAATGCATCCTTCCGAGGGCCGCATATAAGATTATATATCCCACTATTAGATTAGAATTATTAGATTAAAATTATATATCTCCATATCATTATAGGCATTTTTATATATTACAACTTGTTATATTATATGTTCCAAGATACGTGCTCATTCGCAGAATATAATTTAAATATTCTGCGAACTCATCAATAAAATAGGCAATATCTGTCCTCTATTCGCAAGAATATTATTTTAAAATCATAGTTCATTTTTTCTCATCATTTCGACAGTTAATTTTTGAATATAGGGATCCACATAATGTTTACAAAACATATTTATTTTATTATGTCCAACTTTGGACATTATAAAATAAATATGCTTTGTAAAAGTGTGATAAATCTTACTGGCCGGAAAAATATTCAAGGCGGGCAGCGGGTTGGCCACCCCTGTTTTTAAAGTTAAAAAACAACTTCAATTATCTTTAATTTTTAAAGGAAATTAATTGTTAATTTTACATGTAATTGTTTCCAAATGTTTTGATTTGTGGTTAACGACCACTAGAAATTCTCATCTATAGTCATGGGAAGTCTGCTAACTGTTCACCCACATTTTGCCCGTACAACTATAAAAAACATTCTTCCCCAGCATTATTCATCTTTGCAGCGCATGCATAAAATAACATACATGTCCAGCTTCTAAGCAAAGTAGAAATTGCGACACTTTTCTTTCCAAGCTTCCTTCTGGCATAAACTCAAAATAACAAAAAAAAACTTTCTCCTTTCTTGGGAATTCCCTCTATCAGTCTCGTATGATTAACTTTCCGCCTACAACAATAGATAAAGCAAAAAGATGCCCTGCGACTGTAACTGAAAGACGACCTTGACCCTGTCACGTTCCGCCCACGTGTCTGCAGCTGCAGCACAGGAACTGTTCGCTGCCCCCAAGGACAAAGTGGGAAATTATGAAAATCAAAATACGACTCAAAATTTGCATTCGCATTCTTCGACGATCTGTACATTGGATAAGTCTGGTTGGATAAGTGTTTTTGACCTAGGGAATGCTTTCTTTTTTTTATTTTATTTTTATCTTTGCAGACGACAACCAGCAATCTGTTTTGCTTTCAGCGATGGAAGGAATGATGCAACTAAATGTTCCATAAAATTAAACATTGCTTTGGTAATCAGATTTCATCAATCGTTGTTTAGATGGGGAAAAAACTCTCTCACGGCACAAAGAGACCATTCTTTTAAGTTCGGAAGATGTTTTTTAAAAACGCTCCAATCAATTTGACCCTGGTTTACGAACAAGATCTAAATCTTTGCACTTTAACCAACCTTTAACCATTTTCCCCCTGAAAAACAAAATAGAAATCTGTTTCCTTCAAAAAAAAAAAATAAATAAATATTAGCATATTACATCGTTGGTGGTCATATAAAAATTTGCATATTATACATTGTTGAAGTTGGTTTGGTTTGTCGCTCTACGGTAATTTTGGGCACACTTTAGACTAATTAGACGGGGACCAACAGTTGAACGCGGATTCAGAACTACCAACAAACATTCATGCTACCGCCAGGATTCGAACCTTAAGACATGTTGCATAGGGCCAGAACGCTAGCCAATTGGGCATCAGATCGCTTATACATTGTTGGAAGTGTATAAGCTAATTTAAACACTGCTTTATACTGAAACAGATAAATACAAAGACAATAAGACACGAACACACAAGCAAATGAAAATTCTTCAATTTTAATTTTCTCTTTACCCTACCCAGTTATTCTCTTGACATTTTTAAAAAATTTTGTTTTTACCCATCTACTCAGAAAATGTCTGTTCATTCCAAACAATGTTAATATGGCTTGTTTTGAGTTTGTTTATGTGATAGTTCTCTATAAAGTTTCTGACACCCATCCAAAGATTTTGACGTATGCGAATACTAATAGAGATAGTATCATCATCATCATATCATTGGCGCAACAACCTCATGGTGGCCCAAGGCCGTCTGCCTATTGGCAGATTACAAGATGAGAGACGTGTTTTTTTTTTAAGGAGGATTGTTAGCCCAACGCTCTATAGTCATGTCGGACTGAGAGCTACTATTTAAGGTGGATTCCGAAACACTACAAACATCCACTCAAAAAAAAAAAAAAAAAAAAAAAAAAATCGAATAAATACTAAAATGTTTATTAAATTAATTTAAAGCCACTTTTCAAATATACATTGAACCTTTGGTCTACATATGTCTGTGTGACAGCTAAGTTGTATGATGTTCTGTACACAGAAACAATCCATCTAAAGATTTGTCTGGATATATTTATATACAAGTATACCGAGAACAGGTCTTTTTTTTCACATAAAGTTTCAGAAATATTCTGAATCTTTTTACGGATCCTTGATAAACAATAGCTGCTTTACAGGAAGCAAAAAGGAAAAGTTAAACAGTTTTCCGAAATTAATAAGCCATTCTCGTGGCATAAAACAGTTGTGAAGATTTATTATTGTTGAAAACAGAAATAATCCAACCTTTCTGTAATAAGCTGCTAAGATTGAAAGACGCAGAGTTTAGAAACATTGAGCATGTTAAAACATTAAAAAAAAATAATTCATTCTATATAATAGAACATAGTTACATGAGTGTTTGATCCTAATGACTTTTTTGTAAAGTTTTTGTGGCTCTTCAGCTGAATGATTAATCATTTTTTCATTGCATTTCAATTGCAAGACTAGTATATTTTTTTTCCCATCGCATTTCAACTGATTGACTAACTTTTTATGTTTCATTTCGACTGAAAGACTTTTTTCTGTACCATTTCAATGAATGACTGGTAACTTTTTTTTCTGTGGTATTTAAATTGGACAAAGAATGATTCTTTTTTCTGCGGTTAACTGAACGATTAACGTCTAATTATAAAAATTTGTTCTGCGGTATCTGAACGACTGATTTTTTTTTATTGTGGCATTTTAACTGAACGACTACTGATCATTTTTTTGCGGAATTTTAATTGAACGACTATTTTTTTCTGCAGCATTTCAACCGAAAGAGTTATGGCAAATATATGGTATTTTAACTGAATGACTTTTGATTTGTTTTTCTGTAGAATTTCAACTGAGTGATTAATGACTTTTTTCTTGTAAAATTTTAGGAACTACTAATAAGTCTTTTTTTTTTCTGTGATCTTTAAACTGAACTACTAATAATTATTTTTTGCGGAATTTTAATTGAACGACTACTTTTTCTGCAGCATTGCAACTGAAAGAGTAATGAAACATTATATGGTATTTCAACTGAATGACTTCTAATTTGTTTTCTGTAGAATTTCAACTGAGCGATTAAAATTTTTTTCCTGTAAAATTTCAGATGAATTACTAATAATCCTTTTTTTATGCGACATTTCAAGTTGTCCAATTATGGAAAATTATTCTTCAAATTTGAACAATAGATCCAATAAAACAAAAAGAAATCAAGATTTAATTGAAAAAATTATTACGGTTTTCTCCTATGATCATACAAAAAGCCTGCGTTCTTATAAAACAGTCAAACCAAAATGTTCACATATACACTAGTGGCCATTAAAATTGCTACACTAAGAAGACGACATGCTGTAGCCGAGATGACAGGCATGTTTCCCGCATGACCTCAATGGATCGTGCAGCCACGTCACGAGTCCTGAGACAAGAATTGGGGTCTTTTGCAAGACAACAAAGTGTCTGCACGAACAGTTCGACAACGTTTGTGGCAGCTCGGAGACCATGGCTGCGGCTACCCTTGACGCTGCATCACAGACAGGAGCGTCTTCAATGGTGTGATCAACGGCGAACCTGGGACGTCATTTTTTTTAAGATGAATCCAGGTTCTGTTTATAGCATCAAGATGGTCGCATTCGTGTTTTGGCGGCATCGTGGTAAACGAACATTGGCAGCGTGCATTCTTCATCGTCATACTGGCCCCTCACCTGGCGTGATGGTATGGGATGCTATTGGATACTCGTCTCGGTCACCTCTTGTTCGCATTGAAAGCACTTTGAACAGTGCACGTTACATTTCCGATGTGTTATGACCCGTGGCTCTACCTTTTATTCAAGCGCTGCGTAACCCTACGTTTCAGTAGGATAATGCAAGACCGCATGTTGCCGGTATTGTACGGACCTACCTTGATACGGAAAATGTTCGGCTGTTGCCTTGGCCTGCACGTTCACCAGATCTCTCGCCAATAGAAAACGTCTGGTCCATGTTTGCCGAGCAACTGGCTTGTCACCACATTCCATCACCATATACTAGAGCTCATCACTACGGTTGATGAGCTCTGGCATCGTGTACGTGGGCATCTGTACCTGTACATGCCGTCCAATCTCTGTTTGACTCAATGCCCAGGCGTATAAGTGCTGTTATTACTGCCAAAGGTGGTTGTTCTGGGTACTGATTTCTCAGGATCTATGCCTCCAAATTTCTGGAAAATTTAATCACTTGTTATTTCCAGTAAAATATATTTGTCCAATAAATATCATTTTGTTATCTGCATTTCTTCCTTGTGTAGCAATTTTAATGGCCAGTAGTGTACATCAATATTCATAAATAGATTTCAAAGTCCTCTGCAAAAAAGTATTTATAAGTCTTCCTACATATATAGTAAATATTTTTCTTACAATTAAATTGTTTTCCTTGAAATTTAGCCGATATGCTCTTGGAAGTTTCAATGAAGCAGAAATCCTGGATGGGTATTGCTCACGACAGAGCAAAAATAAATAAAATTAAGAGTAATTTATTTAATGCCCACGAAAAACGTAACTTTATGGTTATGAAAGTCAATAGTATTTTTTCAAAACAAGCAATCAAAAATTATCAAGGAAAACGTCAAAAAGCAGTGGACCGTGGCGAACAAACATTGTTCAGAACTCGACATTCTTTTTTTCTTTTTCTTTTTTCCTTTTAAAATCCCAATCAAGTTGTTTTTTTCTGATGACATTACACCGGATTAGACTTTCTCAGTGAAAGAGTGAAATCTGCCTTATCTTTCCTGCAGATCTTGAAAAGCTTGCTTCTGTGTAAGAAATTAAGATTATTTAGTCAACTTATTGAAGAACAAGGCTGCGAAAAGATCTTTCAGAACTTTGAAGATTGACCAGTAAGACTTTCGGCATGGCTACTCGAAGAGACTGTGTTTATGAAATGAGATACACTTAGCAGTAAGTCAATACGTTTGTTTCGGTTGCTAATATTATGTGTATAACCCTATTAACCTGAAATTTCTATGCCAAAAAATGATTTTACTAATATTACCAACTGATTAATATTTATTTTTGTTGATTGTGGTTTAATATATAAAAGGACTATTTAATTCTAACGTTTGTAAGTTGTATTTTTTTTTTTTTTTTTTTTTGTAAATTTTGTTATAGCAAGGCAGAAATATAAATATATTTTTGATAATTTGATATATAATATATTTTTGCTTTTTCCCAAATTTCAGATTATATATATATATTAAAAAAATAATTTTTAACTATCAAAGATTTTATTTGTTCCTGTTCATGTTTAAAATGAAATTATTAACGTTAAAAATAAAATAACAGAGATTATTTGCAGAGATTTTGACTGTATAGTTAATTTTCAAATTTTAATTTGGATAAAAGTGTGATCACAGGTGGGTAGTCGGAATCAGAAATCTGTTTAGAAACCGTTTTAATAGTCTTTAATGAAAATAATTTTTATTTTTCCTAAATTCTAGGAATTAATGTTAAAGTTAAATGTCAAAGAATTAATTTAATTATATTTAGCAATTATATTACAACCAGTAGCAAAGACAGTGACTGCTTTAGTAGCAAACCAAGTCAGTGTTGTTGAGGGACTTTTCTTCAGTACTGAGATTTATACAAAGCTATACTGGATCAACCACAAAAAGAATATTTATAAAAGTTTATATTTATTAAAGTTATTTTATTATTAATGAAAACAGATTTAACGTATTACAAATAGAGCATTTATAGATTAAAATGTACACTTTTCTTATATTTGGCTTACTCTGTCCTTTGGTACCACAGGCTTCAGATTCGAATCTTGGTGTTAATAGATGTGTTAATGGTTTGGAATAAATGTTAAAAAGTAGGTACCAGTATAATTAGTCCAAAGTGTGCAGAAAAAAATGATCGTAGTGCGACAAACCAAACCTATGTTTAACTTATGTTATTCTGTAACTGTTTGGTATTTGTTAATTAATTAATTTTTATTTTTTATACGGAGATTTATAATACACGGATGTCTTTTAAATTAATTTAAATATTACACTTTTAAAATTGTAAAAAATAATTTATAATGCCAAAATTGTTTTTATAAAAATATGACACTGAATAAAAGTCGTTGAATTTATTTAAAAAATTTTTCTGAGTCTGTTGGTAAATATATTACATAAAATTTTAATAAAAATTCAGGAATCGGTATAAAAAATTCGACTTACAGTCAAAAGTAGGTGTAAAAAAATTCGAGACTCAGGAGTCAAATGTTGGTATAAAAAATTTGACTCAGGAGTCATGAGTCGGTATGAAAAATTCGAATCAGGAGACAAGAGTCGGTATAAAAAATTCGAAACAGGAATCTGAAGTCAGGAGTCTAACATTTGTTGGCTATGTTCATGTGTATTATAATATATAAATATATAAATTATAAATTTATTTTGTATCCTACAAACAAAGCTTGCGCTTATAATGGATCAATATTATTTGATATAAGATATATTTACTTATGAATAAGTTTTATTTTTGAGATTTTTAATAAATATTTACAGCAGAAAAAACTTGCTTGAAATTGAGTTCGAACCTTACATATTTTATATGTAAAACTGACTTATGGATTTGTAAACTATGTATTTATACTAGAGAAAACAAAGATTCAAAAAATATCGAAAATCATTATTTATTATCAGCAATAATGATAAAAAAATTAATTTAAATGACATGTTCCTTTTTTTTTCAGAAACATTTTTACCTGTCTATCAAAATAGTGAGTTTCTCGCATTATTAAACTTTTGATATGGGGCAATACAATTGAATAATTCCAATTTAGATCACATACCAACCTAAACATGTTCAAGTTAATAACTTCATTTTGTGCTTTCTTCATAATGTGGCATGAAGTTTTCTCTGAAGACTCTTTTTGCGGGAACAAGTGCCACGGCGAAGGAGTCGTGACTTCTCGCTCGTGCTACTGCGACAGCTCGTGCACCATCTACAACGACTGCTGCTCCGACTCCAAGTACTTCCAAGCGAACTCCACCAAGAGTTCCAAGAACTTCATCTGCAAGCGGAAGGCCCTGGTGGTGAACAGCTGCGTGAAGGAATGGAACGGACCCGAGTTCATGATCAAGAACTGCAAAAGCGACACCGGCAGCGACGCCGATCCACTCGGCAGCACTCCGGTGACCAGCGAGACAACTGGCATCACCTACAACAACTACTTCTGCGCCATTTGCAATGGCGACGCAGAAAAACTCGTAGTGTGGAACGTGAAGATGTCCTGTCCACTCTTGAACGCCGATTTGCAAGCCAACAAAGACGAGGCCTTCAAGTACATCTTCTACAACCATCCCACCAACGAGTGGGGGTACGTCTTGAGAGATGAGACCACAAAGAAGATGTCTTTCTACGGCTGTGCTGTGACTTCCGACATACCGGACATCTACAAGGTTAAGGTCAGACCCTGCTCCACTGATGAGGTCAAGACCTGTGCTCCAAACTGGAAGAAGGACGTCATCAATGACATGTGCCTTAATGGGTACACAGATCCAGTCTTCAGCAATGGCACCAAATACAAGAACTTCTACTGCGCAGTCTGCAATCGCGTTGACCAATCTCACATCAGTTGTGGTCAAGCCATCGGGGCAAGGACCAATAAGCAACCGGAATCGGACGACAAAAACAATCTCAGTTTTTCTTTGCTGTTGGACATCAATTTTTCAGAGGGAAACGTCGTTGGTAAGCGACTTGCAGAAGAAGCCAACTGCATGAAGGGAGAAGTTTTCGATCCATTCGCAAGGAGATGTCGGAATATAGTGTGTGGCATTCCAGGATATGTGCTGCAAAATGGATTGTGTGTCGCAGATGGTGAACCGCGTCTTTTATAAAAGATGAAATTCTCCATTGGATAATTAAAAATTGAATATATTTAACCCCCTTTTACACTGATGACACTGGATGACACTGGATGTTAATACATTTTTTTTTAAATATTAATTCAGTAATTAAATCTAATTAATTAATTTTAGTTTTTTTTAGATTTAAGTTGCCTGTATCTACCAATAAATGGTGCCAGATAAACTTAAAAAAATGATTGAAAATTATTTATGAAGGACTTTCTTCAATATAGTGTAAAAAAAGTAGGAATTGACTTTAAATTTTTTTTTATATTACTTGTTTTAAATTCTATGCATTTAGAATTGGTTCTAAACTTTTTTTCAATCATTATATGTGATTTTCAAATATGTAACCTAACATCTTCAATAATTATGTGTGATTTTCAAATATGTTACCTAAAGTTTTCAATCATTAGGTGTGATTTTCAAATATGTTACCTAAAATTTTCAATCATTATGTGTGATTTTCAAATATGTTAACTAAAATTTTCAATCATTATATGTGATTTTCAAATATGCCACCTAAAATTTTCAATCATTATGTGTGATTTTCAAATACATTACCTAAAATTTTTCAATCATTATATGAGATTTTCAAATACATTACCTAAAATTTTCAATCATTATGTGTGATTTTCAAATGTGTTAACTAAAATTTTCAATCATTATATGTGATTTTCAAATATGCCACCTAAAATTTTCAATCAGTATGTGTGATTTTCAAATATATTACCTAAAGTTTTCAATCTTTATGTGTGATTTTCAAATATGATCTCACATAGCTTTAAAAAACATCATGCCAAAGAATGTATGTTTGTATATAAGTAATTTGTTTTAAAAATACATTATTTTTCAGATATTTTAAATTATTTTATTATTTTTTTTATGTTTTATGTATATATATAATGTTGCAGTTTTTAACATTTGTATCACGTGTATAAAGTTTACTGATATATATGTATAAAACATGTTATAAAATCTGTATTAATAATTGATTATGAAGAGCTTGTTACTTTAATTCAGTAAAATATTGAGAATTTAAAAAAATGGAAACAATTAATTGTTAGTAGGTTGTTATTAAAATATGAAGTTTTGTTTAATATGTAATTACTTTTTTGTTTTATTTCACATTATTCTCAAAAGAAAGATAAAACTTTAAACTGAATGCTAAAATATTATTTTATTTTCTTGTAGAAATTAGTAGCTCCCTTGCAATTAATTATCAATTTGTAACTAAAATTATTAGGATGAGTAACTAATGAGTAGCTAAAAATTTTTATCAAAACTGTCATTTTAATCTGAAAATATAAGTAATAACGTCGCTATTAAAGGTATATATATTTTTATGTTCTATAAAATATGCGAAAAAGAGTAATGTATAATTAACAAATAAAATTTGTAATAAAACAATAATTTTTATTACGTAATAAAATGTACTCAATCGTTAAAACAAAAAAATTTAAATCAATTTATGAAACACAAGTTGATTAAAAAAACTTCAACCTGTTTTGACGTCTATACATACAAGACATAAATGAAATATGTATTACAAAAACTCTATACATTACTGTTATCTACAGCCATTCCAAGAATAAATTTGATTGTTTGAGTAAAATTACAATCAAAAGCGCCGTAAATTAAAATAAATTCATAGAAGATATTACAAAAAATTTTATGAAATTTATTCTTGATAGAGAACAATTGCAAAATACATCTAAAAAAGTTACTAAAAACGCATTAAAAAATAATTATGATTCGTGGAGTACAATAGAAAAGACATGTGATAAAATAAAATCTACCAAATAAAATGTAAAAATGTATTTTACTTTAATGTCATATGTATTGTCGTAGAAGATTATTGATCTAGGTACTGCAGTATAACAGCAATCCAAAGCAGATTTTACAAGAGTTCTCTGCATTTGTTATTTTTACGGTCATAACTGTACCCCTTGCAGCATTTAGCATTAGCAGGCGGCATGCAGTCACAACCAAAAGAAGATATTACAAAAGCATTGTGAAATTTATTCTTGATAGAGAACAATTGCAAAATCAATCTAAAAAGCATTAAAAAATAACTATGATAACTATGAAAAGATATGTGATAAAGTAAAATCTACCATGTACAAAAGTACTTAACTGTAATGTCATATGTACTGTCGTCAAAGAATTTTTATGTAGGTACTGCAGTATAAGAGCAATCCGAAGCATATTTTACAAGAACTCTCTGCATTTGTTATTTTTACGGTCATACCTGTACCCCTTACAGCATTTAGCTTTAGCAGGCGGCATGCAGTCACAACCAAAAGAAGATATTACAAAAGCATTATGAAATTTATTCTTGATAGAGTACAATTGCAAAATCAGTCTAAAAAAGCATTAAAAAATAACTATAGTTTGTGGAGTACAATAGAAAAAAAAAAAGTGTTAAAGTAAAATCTACCATGTGCGAAAGTACTTTACTTTAATATCATATGTACTGTCGTTGAAGAATTTTTATGTAGGTACTGCAGTATAATCGCAATCCAAAGCAGATTTTACAAGAGTTCTCTGCATTTGTTATTTTTGCGGTCATACCTGTACCCCTTACAGCATTTAGCTTTAGCAGGCGGTGTGCAGTCACAGCCGAAAGTGTCGCAAAATCTGTAACTGGCACCATTCTTACGCTTTGCAGGTTGTTGGACTACTTTGATCTGCGGCCTTTGCTCTTCAAATTGTTGAATCGCTTGTTGGTTAGTTTCAGCGAAAGGCTCTCGTCTCTGGCTGGGCAGATGTGCAATCTGCGGTCGCCGAGATCTCGAAGGAAATGCGGCCGCCAATTGCTGCGGCGAGACGGTTGGGGCTCTCGGAATTCTGTGTGCCGCAGAATTTGGAGGCGGTGTCAGCCGCACTGGGTGACGTTGTACTGCCTGAATTGCATCGAGGAGTTTGGATGAACGCTGGTTGTCAATGTTCCTGGTGGACAGAAGCTGTTCATCCGTGTTTCTGTCTTTCAAAGCACTGGAAGTGACGAGAATTATGGACAGCCACAGAACAGCAAACATTGTTAGTTTATCTGTAATGAAATTGAAGAAAAATTTCAGATTATTTAATTACTTGCACAGTTATTTTTTTTCAAAAATAAGTAATAAACAATAAGTTTTTCAAAACATATAGATGATAAATGGTTATGTCATTGGATGCCATTAGTTTGGATATTACATTAGTTTATCATTGTATTTTGTATTATTTGTGTATTAATATATTATAATGCATTAATATATTGCGTTTCTGAAAGGCATCGACAGATTTCATGAATGATGGTTACCTGCGCTTTTGGCAGATGAACAGTTCTTTTCATCATTATTTTTGTTTATTGTCTACAGCTAGTGAAACTTTTGTAAGTCATTTTTGCATTGAAACTCGAAGAATTTCGGGAAAAAAACCGGAACAAAATTTAATCAACTTCCAGTAAATCTAATTTTTCAAAAATAAACCGAACATTTGCTTCTTTACGGGAGATATTAACTGTATGTATAGATGCAAAAAAGTTGTTGTAATACCTCTACCGTTGTACTATTATATTAATATTTTTTTAATTATGTTTTCTAATATCCGAAGTTTCATATCAGCTCTCAAAAAGGATTTCATTATTTTAATTTTAATTCAGATATGTTTTGATTTTTAACAGTTAAATGTTTTCACATTAAATGACGTAAAGAATTGATGACATTTTTTAAAAATTATCTGTGACTTCAGATATATACCTTAAATGTTAAAGCAAATATAACAATGTCCATAACCATAACTTATCCGTCAGAAAAATTGGGTGAAAATTGTTGATCATATGTTGATTTAAAGAATTTTTTTGTTCAAATGCAGCTGGCAAGCGCATAGACAGCTGTCTTGGATGCTTTAAGGCAAGATCTGCACAGACGTTATTCACTTAACACTGCCCAAGATGTGAGTGCAGCTTGACGATAACAATTGAACAAATTTGTTTTGGAAACGTTATTCAAATAAAAGCATAGACACTTCTGATATTTATGATGTTCGAAAACACAATAATTATAAAAAAAATTAAAAATTATCTACAATTATTCTAAGTGAGTACCTATAGTGACAGAAATGATATGAAGTTTTCGTTCCAATTCTAGCCCTGTTTTCTGTAATATGACTATGTCAGCATGGAATATGACGTTTAAGGTATTCGTTCCTTAAAATCATTTAACTGTGTGTAATTTTTATTCTATAGCAAGTTAGTTTTGCTATATTAATATATATCGCAAAATATCCACACAATGATGTATAATTCTGACTTATTTTGACTTTGAGAAAAAAGTGTATATAGAGCTACCTCTATATACGTTCTTAATGTGATCTAGATCCTTTAACTTTTACTAAGCAGGTCATACACCAAAACGGATCCTATATCAAAGAAATAAAGGGGAAAAATTCCTTTTGTTTATTAGTTTATTATACATTGATGAACTCCTATAAAATAATTTAAATACATGTTTGGTACTAAAATGCATGTATATAAAAACAGACTGGTTAAAATATATACATAATTAAAAATTTACCAAATTTTATTTTCCATTTTATTTTCTGCTTGGAGCTAGTTGAGAATCATCATAAAATTTACTAAAAAATTGTCTGAAGAACTTTATTTCTGCCTTTTCTACAAGATTTTGTGGAAATTTGACATCATCTAATTATTCCAGTAAATACTATGAATGGTAGTTGACTGAAAAATTTTGATATGCATCTATTTGGCGAAGTTTTTCATACCCATTTATTTGGAAATGTTTTGGCATCATTAATTTGCGAAGTTTTGACAACGATTAGATGAAATAAAATCTACATCATTAATTTACATCCTTTAATTGAGATATTCATAAATTTGAAAAGTTTTTTATATGGGTTAAACGAAATAAAATTTTGACATCTAATTGGGTTAAAAAAAATAAGATTTGGTGAATTTTTTTTTATATTCATCCATTTGGCGAAGTTTTTTTATATCCATCCATTTGGCGATGTGTTTTACATCCATCCATTTGGAAACGTTTTGACAACATTAATTTGAAAATTTTTTTACACCGATTGGATGAAATAAAATCTCCATCCATTAATTTGCTAAGTTTTAGACATCGATTAGACAAAATAAAATTTTTACATCCATCTATTTGGCGAAGTTTTTCACATCCATTTCCATTTGGCGAAGACTGCAAATTTTATTCCTAGTAGAAGAAAATTTTTCTGATAAAACAAGATGCATATCAAATTGGACTTATTCAAAAGCGAATATGAAATATGAAAAATATATGAAGTATATGAAAAAAAAAAATGAAATTTGTTCTTTCAAATACTGCAAGTCATACGTATTTATCTGTTGCATATTTTCAAACATTATTTTTCAAAACTAGTTGGGATTTTTCATTTACTTTGCTTAAAATAACTTCATTTTATTATTCACATTGCAATTTCTACATAAAGAATACTATCACAAATACTAATAATGCACAGGAAAACTTATCACAGAATTTAAAGAACCCATTTTTTTACCAGTTAAAGGATTATTTATATTTTATAAAAACCTGTATTATATACATCTAAGTATTTAATAAAAGGCAGACATTTTGGTCCATCAAATACAAAAGTTAGTAATTTAAAATTTTAACGATCAAAAATCAATATAAATAAAAAACAAATTACCTTATTAAGATCAAGAAGGGTTGAAAACACTCCAAAATATTCCAATAGAATTTTGAAGTTAAGAGCATTTAAATTTGTGACTGTAACATGCATTTACAAAACCAAAAAAATAAAGAACAAGAGCTTGAGACAAGTTATTTTAAAGAAAGAAAACAGACAAGTTGACAGGAAGTATGAACGAAGAAATAAGATTAGCTATTTCACTTACTAGAATTCGTTGAAACGTCAAAGTGCGCAATTGACTTTTCGGATACTTTTATATAGCAT